>PVKB01000901.1:400830-546914 GCA_004027205.1 Ctenodactylus gundi
AAAAAAAAAAAAAAAAAAAAAAAAAAAAAAAAAAAAAAAAAAAAAAAAAAAAAAAAAAAAAAAAAAAAAAAAAAAAAAAAAAAAAAAAAAAAAAAAAAAAAAAAAAAAAAAAAAAAAAAAAAAAAACTGAAAAAAATGAAAACATTGAAAAAATAAATAAATATATGACCCCAAGGTTAAGTTTCATCACTATTATTCTCTCATAAAGAATGTTATTAATAAGTTAATAGGAAAGTATTTAATGTCATCTAACAGCATCAGTGATGTCAAGGCAGTACTCTCATACTGATTCAGTTAAAACACTTCTGATCATCAATGGAACCTCATTATGACTATCCAAATAAAACACAAAGGAAAAAAATCCCAAGAGGTTAGAAGAAGTGTGTACGAACAGAAATGTAATCTTTTTAATTATGACAATTACTATTAAGTGCTTAGTGTCAAGCACTATGAGAAGTACCTACTTTCACTAGTGCTTTTCATTCTCACAACAAGCCTGGAAGATAGTTATTACTACCTATAAGAGAATACAGTTCTAGTGGGTAGGGGGAGGGACAAAAAGAGAGTGGGAAACTCCTTGTCACCTTGACAAGATACGTAGGTGCACAAAATGCTAAACTTCATTGTAAACCTTAAATTTTGCACTTATACATATCAATAAAATGGGGGGAAAAGAAAAAAGAGAATATAGTTTTATTATTTTGAGGATGCAGAAGCTGAGGCCAAACTGTTTAAAGTTATGCTTTTTTAGTTATGCTTTCTCCCAAAGTTTGTGCATTTAACCATTACATGTGCACCAGGTAGTACAACAGGATAGTAAATGCAACTTTTCCTATCTTCTCTGAGGTTCAGCAGGGACCTCAAAAACCATAACAAAAACAATAGGAGTCAGATCCCCAAAGTGGTACAAAGCCTCAAAGGGGGAGGGCAACCGGGCTGGAGACTACAGAGCAAGACCCCAGAGCGGTTAAAGCAACTGCCTAGCAAGCACAGGGCCTGAGTTCACTTCTTCACCACCAAATAAGCTGGGCATGGTGCTCCGTAGTTACTGTACTAGGGAGTCTGAGGAAGGAGCACTGCTGTAGGTCAGCCTGGGCTACATAGTGGGCTTAGAATCAGCCTGGACAAGAATAAGAACCTGGCTCACCAAAAAAATAAAATAAAATAAAATAAAAAATCTATATATCTATATACCTGTATATCTAGGTATCTAGATATACAGGTATATAGATATATGTGCACATGATTTCAGGCAGGCAAGGAATTTCTAAATGTAAAGACAATGGTGCAATTTTTTAAATACAACCAAATTTAATAAAAGTAAACTTCTATATAACATAAATTTCTTAAAGTTAAGGGAAAACAATAGATTAAGGAAAACATAGTCTATAAAAATAGACAAAAGATCAATACTTTCAATGCTTAAACAAGTCAATATAAAAAGCCTCTACAGATTAGTGAGAAACAGGGACAAGCAAACAATTTTAACAAGAGGATGACTATGAAGAAAATGGACATAGTGTTTGTGAGGATAAATTTGATATTTAAGCAACATTTCTGAGTGAAGATCTTGATTGGTTTCGCCTGAAGAGTTAATTTTTCAGTGTTTCTTTTAAGAGGTTAAAAACTTGTTTTGCCTTTCATCCTAAGATTAAAGTCTTTAATTCAGATATATACTTTGATTGATGGCTAAAATTCAAAGGTTTCTTAGGTGGGTATCACAGAAAACTAACTCAACCTATATTTTCATTCAGGAGCTACACTACTATAACAATGATTATACTGTTATTGAAACTGGGTTATTTTTAATGAGTCAATGACAGAGCAAATAGTTCATGCTTAAATAAATACAAAAAAAATAGAAATAATTCCTTGTATACTCTCAGACCACAGTGGAATAAAACTGGAACTTAACAGCAATAGAAACTGAAGAAAATACACAAATATATGGAGACTTAACAATTTACTACTGAACAAACAGTGGATCACAGAAGGAATCAAAAACTTCATAGACATAAATGATTATGGAATTACATCATGTCAAAAATCTATGAGACACAGTGAAAGCAGTACTTATAGGGAAATTCATAGCCATAAATGCACACATCAAAAGAAAAGAAATGTTAAAAATAAACACATTAATGATGCACCTTAATGACCTAGAGAAACAAGAACTTAACCCAAAAAGCAGTAGAAGAGAAGAAATTATAAAGATCAGATCTGAAACTAATAAAATTGAAATTAAAAAGACAATGAAAAAGATTAATGAGTCAAACAGCTGGTTCTTTGAAAGAATAAACAAGATAGACAAACCTCTAACTAAACTCACCAAGAGAAGGAAAGAAAAAGTACAGATTAGTGCACTTAGAAATGAAAAGGATGAAATTACAACAGACTCTGCAGAAATTCAGAATATTATGAGAAATTATTTTCAGCACCTATATTCTAACAAGTTAGGGAATTGGGAAGAAATGGACGACTTCCTAGATAAACATAAAATACCAAAATTAAGTGAAAAAGACATGAAAATCTTGAACAACCCCATTATACACAGAGAAACTAGAGCAATAATAAAAGCTCTACCTACAAATAAAAGTCCAGGACCAGACTGATTCACAGCAGAATTTTTTCAGTACTTCAGGGAAGAACTAACTCCAATTCTTCTCAAACTGTTCCATGAGGTTGAAAGATAGGAAATACAACCAAACTCATTTCTGGAGTTTAGCATCACCCTAGTCCCAAAATCAGACAAAGACTTAACCAGGAAGGAAAATTATAGACCAATATCCTTAATGAATATAGATACAAAAATAGCTAGTAAGATTCTGGCAAATAGACTCCAACAAGTAATAAGAAAGATCATACACCATGATCAAGTGGGCTTCATTCCTGGGAGGCAAGGCTGGTTCCACATACATAAATCAATCAATGTAATACACCATATCAACAAAAGTAAAAACAAAAACCACATGATCATCTCAATTGATGCAGGAAAAGCCTCTGATAAACTCCAGCACCCTTTCATGCTAAAAACTCCGAGAAAAATATATAGAAGGTCCATATCTCAAAATCATAGAAGCCATATATGCTAAACCTACTGCAAATATCATAGTGAATGGAGAGAAATTGAAATCGTTTCCTCTCAAATCAGGAACACAACTATGCTGTCCACACTCACCACTCTTATTCAACATAATGCTTGAAACACTTGCCATAGCAATCAGGCAAGAAAGTGAAATAAAGGGAATCTGCATCAGAAAGGAGAAAGTGAAACTAACCTTATTTGCAGACGATATGATTATCAACATGGAGGACCCCAAAAACTTCACTGCAAAAATTGTGGAAAAAAATAAAACAAATTTAGCCAAATTACAGGCTACAAAATCAATGCTAAAAAAATCAATAGCTTTTGTCTACATCAACAATGAACTCACTGAGAAGGAGCTCAGGGAAAAAAATCCTATTCTCAATAACCCCCCCCCAAACAAAATTAAATACTTAGGAGTATGCCTAACCAAGGAGTGAAGGACCTATATACAGAAAACTACATTACATTGAAGAAAAAAGTTGTAGGCAACATCAGAAAATGAAAAGATATCCCCTATTCTTGGATAGGCAAAAGAAATATAGTCCAAATGATTATACTGACAAAATTGATATTTAGATTCAATGCAATTCCCATCAAAATAAGAACAGATTTTTCCAAAGAACGTTTTTGAAACAATAGTCCTTAAATTCATATGGAACCAAAAGAGAGCTAGAACAGCCAAAGCAATCTTGAGTAACAAGACCAAGGCAGGAGGCATTATAATACCAGACATCAGGCTGTACTATAAAGCAATATTCATAAAAACAATTTGGTACAGGTACAAAAACAGACAGACCGACCAGTGGACCAGAACTGAGGATGCGGAGACAAACTCAAATACCCTCAACTACCTAATCTTTGATAAAGGAGCCAAAAACACACACTGGAAAAAGAATAGCCTCTTCAACAAATGGTGCTGGAAAAACTGGACATCTACATGCAGAACAACGAATCTAGACACACAACTGTCACCATGCCACCCAAAATCAAATCAAAGTGGATCAAAGACCTAGATATTAAAACTGAAACACTGAACTTTCTAGAAGACAAATTAGGCAAATATCTAAAAGACATAGGTATATGCAAAGACTTTCTTAATAAAACACCAAAAGCAAAAAAAAAAAAAATTGTCCCCATTATTGACGAATGGGATCATGTCAAATTAAAAAGTTTCTTCACAGCAAAAAAAATTATCAACACTATAAATAGAGAACCGTCAGACTGGAAAAAAATATTCACCACCAACATCTCTGATGGGGGCTCATAACCAGAATATACAGGGAACTGAAGAAAAGTAAGCCCTCCAAAATCAAGGACCCTATTGAAAAATGAGCAAAAGAAATAAAGAGGCAGTTTACTGATGAAGAAGTTCAAATGGCCGATAAATACATAAAAAGATGTTCAACATCATTAGCCATAAGAGAAATGCCAATCAAAGTATCACTAAGATACCATCTAATTCCAGAGAGATTAGCCCATCTAATTCCAGAGAGAACAGCAATCAGTGCTGGTGAGGCTGTGGGGAAAAAGGAACTCTCCTGCACTGTTGGCAGGAATGTAAATTGGTACAACCACTATAGAAAGCACTATGGAGATCTCTCAAAAGATTAGAAATAAATATCTCCTTCGATCCAGTGATACCTCTCCTGGAAATATTCCAAAAAAGAGTTAAAAACAACACATAACAGAGACATATGTATACCCATGTTCATAGCAGCACAACTAACAATAGCTAAAATGTGGAAGTCACCAAAATACCCATCAAAAGACCAATGGATACACAAATTGTAGTATTTATACACAATGGAATACTATGCATCTATAAAGTTAGATAGGTTGGAGGCTTTTGTAGGCAAATGGAGGAAACTTGAGACCCTCATACTTTGTGAAGTGAGTCAGAAGCAGAAGGTGAAAAATCGAATGGTTTCTCTGATATGAGAGACCCAGACCACAATGATCTCATAGAACCTCATGTGGAAAATAATGGGAATGGGGCTGGGGGGCGGGGATAAGGGGAGGGCCAAAAGGAGAGTGGGAAGGTCTTGTAAATGCTCAAGATCAACGTAAATTTTAAATTTTGCACTTATACATATCAATAAAATGGAAAAAAGAAAATCTATTATGCACCACAATGTTTGCTTCAGTATTATCCAGTATAGTGAAAAGTTGAAAAATATAAACATCCAAAAACTCAATTAAAATAAACAGTATTGTTACATCCACTGAGCTGACTAGATGTATAAAAACAGATGACTGTGAAAACACCTATAAACACAAAGATTAAAATAACGCCACATGGAAAGGTGCATATAAAATAGTGTATCTAAAATGATATTAGATGAAAGAACCATACACAAAATTACATATCAAGACATCAAAAACTAAGCATTCTTTAAAGTATGGAGTGATCATAAATAAATATTCCAAAATTGTAGCCGTTGTTAAATGTATTTAAAATTTTTTTTCTCTAGATTTTTGGGACTACAACTAATGTATTGTACTTTCTAAATAAAATAAATATTAAAGAATCTGAAGTTTTATAATGATTTAAACTTAACTTTCATCTAATTTTGTTTCAACACTCAGTATGAAAATAGACATTTTTAAAATTTTATTTTTAAACAAGATTCCAAAATAGCAATTTAATTTTTATACAATATTCAATACAAGTTTTATCTAAACCATAAGTTAATAGAAATATTAAAATATTTCTCAAGACAGAAAAAGTTAGTCTTGCCTTAATTGTGTTTCTGTTTTTTGCAGATTTTCTATCTGTTTCAACATCCTTTCTTCTTGTTTTTTCCTATCCTAAAGAAATAATATTGGTCACATTATTTTAACAAAAGTAAAATTGAAATTAGTATTATAACTTCTATCTGATCATAAAATTTATTTAGTTGTATGTAAAGCAGAATAAGCTATTTAATTTGCATAGTCACACATACTTTTCCAGTCTTACAATAATTATTTTCTTAACTATATATAAACACCAACAAAACATGCTTTTTCTAAGAGCTACTTTGAACCTTTTATCTTTCGTTCTTCATAATTCATATTTTAAGACCAAAATCAGTACTATATTCTCTCTAAAGTCATCCCTTACCTGGTGTGATCTTGTGAACTATTATAACAATTTTCCCCACAATAACATATATGACAAAGTACTTTCAAGTTACCAAATACGGTTTTTTTCTACTAAGTCATAAACTCTTGAAGTGAAAGGATGGTTTTCTTATTAATCACTGTATCTTCCAGAGTACTCTTATGATTTAGTAATATTTTTGGTTAATGCCTTATAAAAATTTAATGCTTAAAATTAAATTAACATTGTCCATGAGTAGACTCTATATTACTCATATTATCATCTAAGAGTAACATGTATATTTTTTCCTTAAGGTATTAGCTCCAAAATAATAACATTTTTAAAGCTAAAAGGATCTCAGAGATCTATTCCAAGGCCTTCTAATTTTACAGGTAGGAAAACTACCACTTTTTCAACTCACATTGATATCTTCTTGTTGTTTCTTCAATTCCAAGTCCATATCATTTGTTTCTTGTGCTAGTTCTTTGTTCTCTACTGACAACTTATTGCAATTTGCAGTTATTTCAACATTCTTGAGCCTATTTTTAAAAATTCATGCCAAAATATTAGTATGTGAAATGAAATGATTGTAACATATAAAGTTTAATTCAGCCATTAGAGAAATGTAGATTAAAACAATATGGAGATTCCATCCTACTCCAACAAGAATACTATCATCAAAAAACACAACAAATACTGGTGAGGTTACAGAAAAAAAAAAAAAAGCTTCTACATTGTTGATGGAACTGCAAAATGCTGATCACTATGAAAACAGTATGAAGACTTCTCAAGAAACTGAAAATAAATATTTCATTTGACCTTGCTATACCTTTTCAGGGTATCTTTACAAAAGAGTTAAAGACACTATAAAAGAGTGACACATGCACATCAAGTTCATAGCAGTACAACTCATAACAGCTAAATTCCTGAAACAGCCATATTTCTAGTAACAGATGAATGAACAGATACACATGTAGTACTACTCTGTCACACCAAAAGATAAATTTGATTCATTTGTAAGGAAATAGATATACCCTCAGACCATCATGCTTAGTGAAATAAATCAGACACAGACGCTTATATGTCACACAGCTCCTCTAGTATGAAAAACCCAAAGAATAAATAAGTAAAAAAAGCAAAATAAAAGAGTGATAATAGAAAACAGCAAGACAGATTTTGTGGAGAGGGAAAAGGAATGTGGGGAGGGGTGTTGAGAGGGTGAGAAGGGACAAAGGGAGGTAAAATTTATCAAAATACAATATGTATATGCACCAATTTCTCTACTTGATTAAAATTATTATTGTAAATATATACTAATATAAAGAATTTGGGGGAAGGAAGAAATTTAAATTAAAATATTCTTAGGGGAAGAGAAGAGAGGGCAAGGGTAATATTGGCCATTGATCAATAATTCCTGAAGTAATAAGTCCTTGGTAGTAGATTCATGCTAGTTCATTACATTATTTCCTCTGCTTCGTATATATTTGAGATTTTTCGATACTGTTTTCAAAATGCCATAATAAAATATATGTCTTCGCATATTCCCCACATTCTCATTCTCCTACAGTTTTCCACAGATTTTAAACTGTACATTTTTCTGCACATAATTTGTCTCTTACAGCTTTTCTCAGAAACTGCTCCAGGGCTAGGGTACAGCTCGGTAGTTACAGACTTGCCTACCAAGTACAAGGCCCTGAGCTCAACTCTCCAGCACCAGAAAAGCCGGGAACAGTAGTGCGTACCTATATTCCTAGCCCTCAGGAGGGTGAAGCAGGAGAACTACCTTGTGTTAGAGGCAGCATGGACAGCCTGGGCTACATAAGGAAGTTCAGGACCAGGCTGACCTACACAGTGCGACACTGTCTCAAAAAACCAATTGTTCCAAAGTTTTCACTAAGCAATGACAGGTTGAAAAAGCAAACATACCAAGGAAAACAAATTTATAATGAAGTATAAATAACAAACCACTCAGTTAAAAGGTATTTTGATTAATGGTAAATTTCACTCAGAGGTCCAAAACAAGCATTCTTTAAAGGGTACTAGAAGCAGAGTATGGGAGCTAAACAGAAAGGAGAAACTACTGAGTGAATTCTTCTCTCTCTTTTTTTTCTACATCTAAGAGGCAACTAAAAGAGAAAAATTCTGCTCACTACCAGACTAGCTACTTGAATTTACCTATCTGAGTAATAAAGCAATAATTATTTATACTATTGTATTTCCAAACTAAACTACACTTACTGAGTAACTGAAATCATTCCATTAAATATTTTATTTGTCCATTGTAAATGTTTTTACATTTTATTAACATAATTCTTTAAAATACAAAAATACTTTTTATATAGTTATTTTTATGAGAAACTAAACACCTCCAAAAAAGTAGTACAATCAAGCCCTGTATATTCGTGGACTCAACATTCACAAAGACAACCAGTTACAGATTTAAAATATCCAGAAAATATAATTGCATCTGTACAGAATATAGAGATTTTTATTTTTCCTTACTTCACCAATAATATAACTATTATATTCACATAGCTCTTAAATTGTATTCATTATCATAAGTAACCAAGAGATTATTAAAGCATATCAGTATATGCATCAGTTATATAGAAATATTATGCTACTTTTCATAAGGAAAGTGAACATCTCAGACTGTGATATAGTCACGGTTTCAGAAACTCATCTCACATGAATAACTAAACTAAGATACTTTTATATAAACTTCTATAGTCCCTTAGTGGGACTATAAAACTCTTTATAAGGGGACTATAAATTTTTACCATAATCTTTAATGACATACTATGTACTTTTAGCAATAAAACTAATAAACCATTTTGATTTTTATTTAGAAATAAAATATAATTTCTAATCCATTAATATTATTACATTGACAGATTATTGAACACAAATTAGTTATTAATTACAAGAAAGCACAAAACTGGATACATAAACTATGCATAACTATGTGAAAAACATACTTCTCTTCTTCGAGCTCAGTTTTGAGCTCTTCAACCTGTTTCAAATAACGCTGTTCACTTTCAGCCATGACAGTTAACTGTATTTCCAAATTATGTTTTTCTTTCTGCAAAATAAACATAAATAACTATGGCAAGAACTCTTCAAAATTTATTCATTTAAGAGATATAGTCACTAAGAAATCAAGTCATATGCTTGGTAAAAACTTGGCAGAAAATGTTAAAAATTTTTAACTGAGGCAGACTTAGCAACAGAATCAATCTAATTTAAAAACAATGAACAATGACAAATGTAATACAAGTAAATGCCATGTCAATATTCTGAAGCTGAATCAGAAACTGATATTTACATATTATAAAGTATTTTTCACTGATTTCACTCTATCATGTAAATAATTTCAACTAAAATGTTATATTTTTAAGAACACATTAATGAAATCAAATAGTATCTTAAAATCTAACATGTTCTTACCATTATAAAAAATACAGCTGTAATTCTGTTATTAACTAGAAACATACTTTTAAAAAGACAAATTCCAAAATTATACCTGAGTATCACAAAAATTATAAAATAAAAACCTAACTATAAAGATTAAACATCATATGTACCAGTCAAATACTCAAGATTCAAGAAATGTAACAGTGACAAACCACAGAATTACACAGAATTGATAACCTAAATATTGACCTCTGCTGTTATATTATCAAGGTTTTCTAGGCATAATTTAAATTATTAACATTTTAAACGTAGTAGGAACATATATTTTCAGAAGAAATTTTGTGTGGAGCTGGAGAAATAGCTCAGCAGGCAAAGAACCTGCCTAGCAAGCTCAAGACCCGGAGTTGAACCCCCAGCATCATATAAACCAGGTGTGTTGCCACACGCCTATAATCCCAGCACTCTGGAGGCTGAGGCTAATTGCCATTAGTTCAAGGTCAGCCTGGGCTCCACAGTGAGTTCAGGACTAGCCTAAACTATAAAGCAAGACTCTATCTCAAGAAAAAAAAAACTATGAAGAAATCTTTCACAAAATAAATAGATACATAATAATATAGTTTGTAAATTTATACTCTGTTAACATATTATATATTTGAAATAAAAATTATTCTTAAACAAACCTCACTGGTTTGCAAGAGACCAGTAAGCTTTTGTTCTTTTCCTTTTAATTCCTCAATAATCTTCTCAATTTGTTTCTTTTCATCTAAAAGCTTTTGGTCTTCTGCCTATTGATGACATTAAATATTAACAAATCATTAAAGACAAAGTATATACATACTCAAAATATTTAAACAGCCCAAAAAGAAACATGAAAAGAAAAATGTGATTCTCATTGGCTAAAATTTCTTTTAAAAAAGCAAATTATGTCAGTAAATGAACTAAAAACCAAAATAAGATGGCAGAGGATTTAATGGAGACAGCTATGGGATAACAGGTACAGAATTTTAATTTAAAATCATATAGGCTATTAAATTCAAACTTTTATGAATAAATCATCCCAAGTCATTAGCAAGTAACTAATAACTCACTGTGCAGTCAATTTTGTCTTTATATTTCAATGAACTGTGCCTCCTTATGTCTTTTATGTAATAGCTGTTATTCGTCTTTCCATAATTATCTAAAAGAATTTTAATTCCACCTTTACATAACTGATAAATATTTGAAGTTATCACCATCCATTAGGTTTTCTCTTAGCTACTTCAAAATCTCTATTATTATTCTTCCTATTTCTTACTATACTTCCTATTTTCTAGAATATAAAAACAATGGAAAAATTAAATACCCCCAAAATAAAAGATCTAATCAAAAAATGAGCAATTGAAATGAATATACAACTCACAGAAGATGAAGTACAAATGGCCAACAAAAACAATGTTCAGCCTTCTTACCCAGCAGAAAAATGCAACTCAGAACAACACAACTGAGGTTCCACCAAACTCCAGTAAGAACTCATAAAACAAATGCTGGTGATGTTGTGGGTAAAAAGGAATCCTACACTGTTGGTGGGACTACAAACTGGTACAACAATTATAGAAAGTAGTATGGAAATTCCCTAAAAAAAAAAAGTGAAAATAGATACCCCATTTGACACAGGTATACATCTTCTGGGTATCTTTTTCAAAAATGTTAACACTGTCATGCAACAGTGATGTATGCATACCATATCTGTTATAGTCAAATTACAGAAGCAGGCAATATGTCCAACAAGTAAATAGGTAAGAAAGATGTGGCACATATACACAATGCAGAACTACTCGGCCATAAGGAAAGATACATTGAGTCACTTGGGGGAAAAGAGATGCACCCTGAGACCATCACGCTTAGCGAAATGAATCAGACACAGAAAATTAAACTGATGGCTTCTCTAGTATAAGAAAACCAAACTATAAAAAAAGCAAAAAATAAAAGAGCTAAAAATAGGAAGATAACAGGTTTTGTGGAGAGGGAAAGGGGATGTGGGGAAAATGTGGGTTTGGAAAAGGGGAAGGAAAGTAAAAATGATCAAGATGTTATATGTATATGCACCAATTTCTCAAGGTGATACATTATAATTCTTAATAGCAAATACATATTAATAAAAATAACAAAAAAAGAAAAAGAGTAAAAGAAACCCAAATCAAGCAGAACAAAGGAAATAATTATTCAAGCAAATAGCAATTAAATAATAGAGGAAACAAAAGCAGGTTGTTTGAAAAAACTGATAAAATTAATAAACACCCATCAAAACTGCCAAAGAGAAAAGACACAAATAGTAACCTTAGTAACTAAAGGAAGGATAACACTATAGATTATATAGACATTATGAAATAACAAGGAATGGTACAAAGAGAACTATGCAGAGAAATTTAACACTTTAGATGAAAAGGACTAATTCTTTGAAAAACAAACTTTGAAAATAGAGCAGGTAATAGTTCTATAACTACCAAAGAAATTAAATTCATAGCTAAAAATACTACCAAGAGGAGCCTCTAGGTCCTAATGATTTTTCTGCACAATTCTACCAAACATCTAATGAAGATATAATACCAGTTCTACAAATATGTTCCAGAAAATAGAAAAGAAATAAATGCCTCCCAGCATATTTTATGAAACCAAGCTTACCCTATCTTCAAAACTACGACAATATTAAAACTATAGACCATTATCTGTCATGAATATAAGAATAAAAATTCTCAAAACATTAACAAATAAAATTTAATAATATAGGATAAAACAATTAATAAAGCCAAGTGGGGCTTTTGCTGTAGATGCAATATTTGAATATTTGATAATCAATGTAATACATCATATAAATGCTCTTTTAAAAAATCATACAGGCATATCAACTGACTCACAAAAAGCATTTGACAAAAAAAAACAATAATTCTTACTAAATATTCTCAATGAACCAGAAGGAGACTTTTTGTACAAAAATAAATAACATCACATTTAAAGTCAAGACATTAGAGATGGGTTTCCAATCAAGACAGCAGCAGAGTAGGAGCCCTAGAACAGCTATCCCTAAAGAAATAAAAAAAAGTACAAGTGGAATCTGTAACATAATCAAAGAAGTAGAGGTAAAAATAAAGCTGGGCAATCACGACCTGGAGAAGTAGTGTGAGCTAGGGAAGGTGACTATCATAAAATACTTACCTACTCTTCAAATCCCGCCTAAAATTAACTCATAATCCTAATCTGCACCCTCAGACCAGATGGATTCACAGCAGAATTCTTTCAGTATTTCAGGGAAGAATTAACTCCAATCCTTCTCAAACTGTTCCATGAGGTTGAGAGAGAAGGAATACTACCAAACTCCTTTCTGGAGTGTAGCATCACCTTAGTCCCAAAACTAAAGAGTTTACCAGGAAGCAAAATTATCGACCAATATCCTTAATGAATATAGACGCAAAAATTCTTAATAAGATTCTGGCAAACAGAATCCAGCAAGTAATGAGAAAGCTCATATACCATGATCAAGTGGGCTTCATTCCTGGGATGCAAGGCTGGTTCAACATATGTAAATGAATCAATATAATACATCACATCAACAAAAGCAAAAACACAAACTTCCTGATCATTTCAATTGATGCAGAAAAAGCCTTTGATAAAATTCAACACCCTTTCATGATAAAAACTCTGAGAAAAATACAGAAAAGCCATACCCCTATCTGACAGAAGCCATATATGCCAAACCTACTGCAAATAGCACAGTAAATGGACAAAAAATTGAAAATGTTTCTCTTACATCAGGAACATGACAAGGCTGTCCACTTTGAACACTTTTATTCAACATAGCCCTTGAAACACCTGCCATAGTAATCAGGCAAAAAAAAATGAAATAAAGGCAATAGGCATTGGAAAAGAGGAAGCCAAACTATCCTTATTAGCAGATGATATGATTACCTACGTAGAAGACCCCAAAAACTCCACAACGAAACTCTTGAAAATAATAAAATTCAGCCAAATCACAGGCTACAAAATCAATACTAAAAAATCAATAGCTCTTCTCTACACCAACCATGAACTCACTGAGAAAGCACTCAAAAGAATAATTCTATTCTCAATAATCCAGCGAAAATTTAAATATGTAGGAGTATATCTAACCAAGGAAGTAAAGGACCTATATAAATAAAACTACATTACACTGAAGAAAAAAGTTGTAGATGACATCAGAAAATGGAAAGACATCCCCTGTTCTTAGATGGGCAGAATCAACATAGTCAAAATGACTAGACTGCAAAAACTGATACACAGATTCAAAGCAATTCCTATCAAAATACCAATATTTTTTCACAGAACATGAGAAAATGATCCATAAATTCATATATAACCAAAGCAGACCTAGAATAGCCAATGAACTCTAGAGTAGCAAGACTAAGGCAGGAGACATTATAATACCAGACATCAAGTTATACTCTAAAGCAATAGTTTTAAAAAACATATGGTAGTGGCACAAAAACAGACCAGTGGAACAGAACTGAGGATGCAGAGACAAACTCAAATACCCTCAGCTACCTAAGTTTTGATAAAGAAGACAAAAGCATACACTGGAGAAAGGACAGCCTCTTCAACAATGATGTTAGGAAAATTTGACATCGACATGCAGAAGAATGAACCTAGACACACAGCTGTCACTATACACCAAAACAGAATCAAAGTGGATCAAAGACTTAGACATTAAAACTGAAATAATGAATGTCCCGGTAGACAAATTAGGCAAGTATCTAAAAGACATATGTCTAGTCAAGGACTTTCTTAATAAGATACCAAAAGCAAAAGAAATAACCCCAGAATTCACAAATGGGATTATGTCAAAAAGTTTCTGCACAGCAAAAAAAAAAAAAAAAAATTATCTATAGTGTAAAAAGACAATTGACAGACTGGGAAACAATATTCACCACCAATACCTCAGATATGAGGCTTATAACCACAATATATGGAGAACTGAAAAAAAGTAAGCCCCTCAACATCAAAGACCCTATTGAAAAATGAGCCAAACAATAGGCTGTTCTTAGCTGAAGAAGTTCAAATAGCCAATAAGTACATGAAATGATGTTCAACATCCTTAGCCATGGGAGAAATGTAAATCAAAACATCACAAAAATACCATCTAACTCCAGTGAAAATGGCATATATCAATAACACAAACAGCAACCAGTGCTAGTGAGGCTGTGGGGAGAAAGAAATTCTCCTGCACTGCTGGTGGGAATGTAAAATGGTACAACCACTATAGAAAGCAGTATGGAAGTCTCTCAGAAGACTAGAAATAAATATCCCCTTCGATCCAGCAATACCTCTTCTGGGAATTTTCCCAAAAGAGTTAAAAACAACATGTAACAGAGGTACATGAATACCCATGTTCACAGCAGCACAACTAACAATAGCTAAAATGTGAAAGACCCCAAAATACCCATCAACAGACCAATGGATGCATAAATTGTGGTATTTATACACAATGGAATACTACTCATCTACATAGACAGATAGGTTGGAGGCTATTATAGGTAAATGGAGGCAACTTGAGGCCATCATTCTTAGTGAAGTGAGTCAGAAGTGGAAGGTAAACTATAGAATGGTTTCTCTGATATGAGAAACCCAAATCACAATTATTTCATAGAACATAATGTGGGAAATAATGGGAACTGGAGGAGAGGTAAAGGGAGTGGGAGAGTTGAAAAGTAAGTGGAGAAGGATTTGTAATTTTGCCATGATATGTATATGCACAAAATACTCAAGATCCGTGCTGTCTTCATGTATTGCACTTATACATATGAATAAAAAGAAGAAAAAAAAGACACTAGAGATGTACATCTCACAGTTCCTTTTCTTCATACTGGAGGTTATGAACCAGTGAAATAAGGTTAAAAAAAAGAAAAATGTATGTACATTAGATAGGAAGCAGTAAAACTGTCCCTATTAGCTGAGAGTATGATTGTTTAAATAGTCAATTGCAGAAATTTAACAAAACAATTCCTAGAACTAATAAGCAAATTTAACAAGTTCTCGGGATACAAATGTATAAGGTAATTGTATTTCCATCTACTATGAATATAAGCTAGAAAAATATTTTATATCCCATTTCAAATACCTGAAAAACATATTTAGGTATAAATCTAACATAATACGTATAGGATATATATGTTAAAATTATAAATTTCTAATAAAAATAAATTCAGAAGTTATTAAACAGGGCCAGATGCTGCATTAGAGATCAGTAAAGAAATACAGATTAATTTGAGTTGATTGGACATTTTGCAAAATTCCAATCAAAATCACCCCAAGTTTTTTTTAGGTATAGACAAAATGATTATAAAATTCTTATAACAAGTTAAGCAAATTAACGTAAGTAAAACAATTTTGAAAATGAATAATGAAGCTGAAAAAAATCAACTACTCAATTCTAAGACTTTCTATGAAGTTACAATAACCCAGACACTGCAGGCCAAGGGTGGTAGCTCAGGCCTGCAATCCTAGCACTGTGAAGGGCTGAGGCAGGAAGATCACTAATTCAAGCCCAGCCAGGACAATACAGAGAGACTGTTTCAATAAATCATTTAATTTTAAAGAGTGGAAATGTAAAAACCCTGGATACAATCCTGATTGCTGAAGGAAAAAAATACAATTGGCAAATGGATAGGCAATTATATCACAGGAATAAAAGAAAGTCCTGAAACAGACTCACACAAATATGGCCAGTTGATTTTTTTTGGTAAATGTACACAAGTTATTCAACTGGAGAAAGGAAAATGAGATAAAGAAAGATTTTTCAACAAATAGCAATATTATTTTTCATCATACTAAATATTCTTGTCTATAAATCCAACGCCATCTACATTTTTCACTCCTCTCACCACTCCCTGAAGTAAAATACCATCAGCACTCTTGTGGCTGTGATTGCCTACTATTAACTATTCCACATTATTATTTATTTTAAGTAATAATTAATTTAATACTATTATTATTTTAATACTACCGGCTAAATGAGTTTTCAAAATATAAATGTAGCCAAATCATCTACTGCTAAAATTCATTACTGTTTCTATTCTTAAAATAAATACAAAATTCTCTTCATATTTAAAGGTCATGAATTACAAGACGACTATCATCTGGCGCCGTAGCTTCATCTCTCACCACGCTTTTCACTTCATCTTCTATTCCACACTCCTTCCACAAAGGACTTTAGCATGTGCTGATATGCCTCTACTTGATATACTCTTTCACTGGATTTCTGTTCAATCTTTATTTCTTAAAAAAAATAAGACCTCCCTAACTACTTGAAATCCCTTTACTAATAGGCATCACAGTACTATAAACAAAACAGTTTTCCCCTTATCATTGTAATATCACATTTGAATGACTGACTAAATTTAAGGTGACAATATAATAATTATAGTTTCATGAAGGAAAGATATACCACTACTTACTCTCACAATATTCTCTGAGTATAAAAGGAACTCAACAAATGTTTGCTAAATGAATATCTTGTTTATTCCTCATAACTATTCTACAATCATTTGTCTCATTCCATAGACAAAAATCTGAGAACAGTATGAGTACATTTCCAGGTCATCCAGATAAAAATAAAAGATTTAGCTGGATATTAAAGAATTCTAATCTTGAAGACCAAACTATACTGTGTATCAATTTATGTATAACAAAATACAAGACGAGTCCTTGTCCATACAGAAGTTAATCATTACACTGAAGACAATGTTTCATAATTAGTGCAAAAATACACATAATCTGCTTAAAAGTGTCAATGTGTTACAAAGTACCATGACTAGAGGGTGAGTAGCCGCAAGTCTCTTGCAATTATTGCAGTATACTTGCATTCCACTATTTAATTATTACTCACATAAAGCCACCCCATGCTACATAGTGGGTTCAGGACCAGCCTGGACTGTAGAGACCTTGTCTCAAAAAATTACATATCTGATGCCATCAAACACATATTTAAATAATATGAACATGTTGATAAAAACCGTTACAAAAGTGTATAAAATCAGTAGGAAATAGTTAAAAGCATGTATAAAAATCAGAATAAAAGATTGGAGCCTTACTCAAAACCTATTTTGTATATTTTAGCTTAAATTACTATAGTACATTTATAGTATTAGATTCTAAGTGGATTCAAAATTATTTTGAAAGTAAATGCTATATTTTAATAGAAAAGACAATACACTTACCAATGTTTTTTTCAATTCTTCAAGTTCAACTTCTTTACTATTTTTACACTTAGTCATCTCTTCTAAAAGAAGCAAAAAAAGTGTATTAAAAAGCGAATTAAACAAGAGAGCGTAAAAAAGAATAATGTCAACTGAAGGGAGAGAGAAGTCAAAAGAGTTAAATGCAAATAGAACAGTGTAAATCACAGACGAAGCACATTAGCACTCTAAATCAACCATGCAAAAGAATAAATACTAACAGTTTTTAATAAAGTTAATTTTGAAGCCAAATAAGCCCAAAGTTCATAAGGCAAAAAGAGGCAATAGTTCTATATAAAATACATTTGTGATGAAATCAACATATGTCTTTATCTTCAATGCATAACTATCTAAAGTCTATCTAGCCTACTAACCTTCACTCCAGACTTTAAAGTGATCTTTTCCCAAACTAACTCTGAACATTGTACTTTGGATTTCAACATTCTCACCTCCTTAGAAATCTTAGCTTCTCTGTTAACAATACACATCACTCTAAAAGAATATTTTATTTCTTCTACCTAGTCACCCCAATTAAATACAAAACAAAACAAAAATATATAATTGATCTTTTTATTCTATAAAACATCCATCAGATTTCAGTTTATTTTACAATTCTTGTCTGTTAAATATGTTGCTTTCTCAACTCTGCAAAACTAATGCCTATTTCTATTACAAAAAAGTTATTTTCTCAAAGACCAACTGCAAATGGGGCAGTGACATCTGTCTTTAATCCTGGAAGGATCCTGAAAGAGGAGGCACTCATGAAGATCTTGTCATAAAATTTTTAATTGTAATTTAGAAAGTACTGGAGGAATATAGCAAAGGCCTTGGGTTGAATCCCCAGTACTGAAAAAAAATAATTGACCTTTACTAACCACTTTGTGACATAAATTTTCAGACTTCTTCATTATGAAGGCTGGTAGTATTTGATACTTTCGATCACTTCTTGGTTTTTTCCCTTTGATTACCAACAATTTGTACTATCTCTGCTAGTTCCTCTTTAAATTTCTCTCATGTTTTCTTGTTAATACCCTTCCTTGTTGTTATCCTAAATAAAAGTGTTTCACTTTTCTTTTCTGTATTTCCATAAATTCAATACTGTGCTGATTAACTGAAAAAATTCTACAACCCAAATATCCCACATCTTGTCTTTTCTTACATTTTAACTGCCTAAAAAAGAAAATGTATTCTGTCTGAAATATTCTTTTCCTGATGTTTAGTTATTATTGGAAGTATTACAGAATTATTAAATATTTCTCAGACTCAGCACATCTTTTTTAAACAGCTAACTGCCCACTGTTTTTAAAGTATAATATATGCAAAGTCTATACAGAATCAAAAATAAAAACTTATCACATGCAATACATACTTAACCAGAAATCTTCATTTCAGATAAAAATATTTAATCTTTAAAAACTTAACTGGTTGAAGACAATGAACTGAGTCTATACCTACACTCTCATTTCAATCATCCTATAAAATTAGAAAACAATGAAAGGGGAAGTAAAAGTGATTTAGATGCAATATGTATATATATATATATATATATATATATATATATATATATACTAATTGCTCAAGTTGAAAGTAAACATCACAAGCAGATACTGACAAAATATGAAAAAATAATTTAAATTTTTTAATAATTAAAATTGCAAAAACAAGAAAGAAGACTAAACAATAGCCATTAACAATAAATTAAAGAACTATAAAGAAGAAACAAAGACATAAAGGAGGAAGTGCAAGAAATTAAACAACAATCAGTAGAGCTAAAAAGAGAATGAAAGCTGAAACCCAGGATATAAAAAAGTCACAAGAACAAAACAGGAAGTCAGCATGAACATTTTGAGGATACATTATTGGATCCTGAAGGTAATGTGGATAAGCTGGATCATATAGTCGATGAGGACCATAAAACATAAACACAAAGAGATTGGTTGCAACCGGTGATGATGACTCTAAATGAAAACAACCTAAAAATTATGGGAGGACAGAACAAAAGGCTTTATACAAGAAAATTTCCCAAATCTGGGAAAATAAAACAACACTGAGTTACTGCAATCAATAGAATTCCAAATAACCTTTCCCAGAAAATGACATCCCCACAACACATCATAACTACAATCCTAGAGACCGAACACAAAGACAGAATATTAAAAGCCATTAAAAGAAAAACAGAAAGTAACTAGCAAAGGAAAACCCTTCAGGATAACTGAAGACTTCTAAACACAACCCCTAAAGGACATGAGATCATTGGGTGACATCATCCAAATGCTAAAAAAAAAAAAATATTGAAGTAAGCCACACTGCTAGATTCCACAAAACTGTCCATCAAAATAGAGGGATAAGTTACAATTTTTCATGACAAAGAAAATTCATAGTCACTAGATCAGCATGTAAGAAAATACTTAAAGAATCTTAGGCAGATATAGGAAGATAAGCAGCACCAATAACCCTATAGGAAAGGAAACTACTGAAACAGGAGAGTGAGACAAGAATTTAGATCAATTAAACAAATAATGCCAAAGCATCATAAGGATGTCAGGATGTAGCAAATATACCACTATAACAATACTGAATGATAATGGTCTCAACTTGCCTAACAAAAGACAAAGACTGGCTAACTGATCAAAAAACAAAAACTGGGACTTTTGGTCAAGATAGAAGCCAAGCAACAGAGCTATACAATGTATCCTCGTGGACTTACTTAAAAAGTTGAAAACCTTAAATTTTGCACTTACACATATCAATAAAATGGGGGCGGGGGGAGTTAAGCATAGTCAAAAACTACCTGTTCAATGTAAGTAGCACAGGGAGGAGCACCCCCACAATTGAGAAATGTCCAGGGAAAGATCAGAAATCCGGAAGAAACATCAGAAGGAGGGAAAAAACAGCATCCCAGGAAGCCACCTGAGGCCAACTGTGAATGGCTGGGAGCCACCAGCATCCACACATGGAGGAAAGCCTGGCTGGACCACGTAACCTCTGACCAAGGTAAGAGTGGAAGGAATTGAAAGAAGGCCATGGGAAGGTCAGAAATTTTTAAGACATATTGGAAGTAGAGAAAAACAGCAAAGCAGGAAGCAGCCCCAGGATGACTGAGCTTCTGGCATCCACACACAAAAGAAAACCCACCTGGAACCTCAGACCAACGCAACTGCAAAACCGGGAGAAGTGGGAACTGACAGTAGTTGGCAGCCCCAGCATCCAGAAACAAACCTGCGGGTACTGCACAATGGAAATGCAATGTGAACTTCCCCTAGAAAAGACCTCCTGGATCTCCTAGGAAAAGAAGCAATGCATAGCAGCCGTAACAGCAAACATGGGAGGCGAAATTTTTTTAAAAGTCCAAAACTAAAATATTTAGAGTAAAAGAGCTCTGAAGAGCACATCAGGGCTTCTGGTGTCACTCCTAAACAGCGCCTATGAAGAAAATGGCACAAGAGACATTTGTGGAGAGAAGAGAAAGACTGCTGAGCTAAAAAGTGGTGATTTGAGTGAAATGAGTCAGATGTAGAAGATTACATATGTTAAATATCACAGATTTTCTTTGATTTGGAAAAACCAGAACACAAGCATTCCACAGAACCAAATGGATGTGATACTGGGAGTTAGAGAGGGTGTGGAGGGCATGGGAGGGCCAAAAATTGGAAGGGGTTGTAAAGCTAATGTAATATATATGTGCACAAAATAATCTCATTGTAAACATTATGTATTGCATATATACTAATAATAATGGTGGGGGAAATGTAAAATAAAACTAAAAAAAGTATTCATAAACTTACAAATCAAAACAGTGCTTGATAAATTTAAGTTGGTTGAATGTCTTTAAAACTGCTAAATTACTAGCTAATCCAAATAACAATGATCTGAATACAGACTTAATGTTCATAGGTATTATGCAACAAAATCTAAATTATCAGTTGCTATGTTTAAACCTTCTTTGAGTCTGGAGGTTCAAAACTGAAACTAATAGGTGTGTTTTTTAAAGATATTAATATAATTAAGGTTTAAATCTGCTCTTAAACATATTCAATATTAGGGTATATACAATTAGATTAGCCATTTCTATTTTCTGCTTTCATGCTTTTGATTTAAAAAAACCCCTAGGTTGTCACTAATATTGTTTTTTAAATCTCTTCAAAACTTTATGCATAAAACATTAAACATATTATAAAAAACTCATATAACCCCACAGGAAAGAAAAAAAAAAACAGCGACAAAGATTTCACATTGGCTTTAACTTACTGAGTATGCATTACTCTTACTCTTTAAATGAACAGGGAAAAGGCAGCTGATATTAAAGAGTTTAAACACAGCAAGGGGACAGCTCTTAAATTTGCAGCAGAGAATAACAGACGTGTATTTTTGAAGGAACATTCTAGCAGAAATATAGAGAATGAAGGAAAACAGATTAAAGTGAAAAAAAGAAAACAAAAAAACCCCTGATTTTCAAACTACTGAAATATTTTGTCCTGCCCTGATATACTGTAGTGAAGTAGTGCATAGATTTTTTAAAAAGTGGCTTTAGGACTGAGACTGCTACGGGGCTGACAAAGGAAAACTCTTATAACCAAGAAAGAAATGTAAGAAAATGCCATTAAGGCAAAAATAAATTATAACCAGGAAATAAAGCACTAAGTGCTACTAGGTTACAAAAAGCTTATAAACAAAAGGTAAAGCAAATAAAATTTAACTACATGAAGGATTAGTAAAGATGTGGAAAAAATTAAGAGTGCTCTGAATCAGATTTTGATAATTAATCTAGCAAATATAATTTATGTAGAGGAATATTCTAGGAGCAATTACAGCAAATGAGGGAAGTATGTGTTTCACATACATCCTCTGCTAAGACAATGTGCCTAAATATGAAAACAGAGAGAAAGTAAGAAATGGAACTGTTTCTGAGCCTCTAGGGTGAGAAAAAGGGAACCAGTCAAAAATTATTTAAAGTTCGGCATAGTGATATATGCTAATAAAGTTAAACTCTTAGAAAGCTGAGGCAGAAGAATTCCAAGTTCCAGGCCAGCATGAGCAATTTTGTGAGGCTCTGTCACAAAATAAAAAATGAAAAAGGCTGGGAATATAGCTCAAGAATAGAATGTTCCTGGGTTCAATAACCAGTATGAGAGAACAAAAGTAGTTAAGAGTTACAAACTCTCAAATTAGTTACATCTTAAAATTGAACAGCAGCAGTAGCACTAGATTACCAATTAGCATAAGAGATAAACAGGATAGAGAATATCCCCCAAGACATCTGGTTTTGAAAACGAAACTATATGTCAAAGAAAATAAACTAATGTTGAGTTCTTATGTGATTTTTAATACTACTCTCTCACATATATATTTTTTCTATTCTCCAACACCCTCTGTCACTATCCAAAAACCTCTCTACATTTTTTTTTAGTACTAGGGATTCAACCCAGAGTCTCACACATCCTAAACAAGCACTCTACCACAAAGCTATACCTTCAATT
Organism: Ctenodactylus gundi; assembly: GCA_004027205.1. NCBI lineage: Eukaryota > Metazoa > Chordata > Mammalia > Rodentia > Ctenodactylidae > Ctenodactylus > Ctenodactylus gundi. The sequence continues at coordinate 424,135 of PVKB01000901.1, forward strand.
TCCCTCTCTACACTTTGAAGTCTACCTTTAAAACCTACTTCTCTTCTAGAAAGTTTTTCCTACATCAGTTACCTTTGACTTTCTCTTCGTATCAACATTAACATATCTCCAACAATAAGAAATGTATAACCATTTATTCCAAATGTATAGACATGTAAAAAGGCATATTTATCTATTATACAAATTTGTAAAATATGAATAGTAGTCTTCATTATAAAGCATGCAAATGGATTAAAATAGAAACATTCTATAAGTTATAATATTTTATAATATATATTAATGTTATAATATGTAATATGTAATTGTTCTCTCATTTGGGGTATTAATGTTGAGTCATGTGTTCAAACTTTCATAAGAATTAGAAATTTCTCAAAGGCCTCATTATTTTACTCCTGTATGTTCCTATCACATTGAAAACAGGCTAAAAAAATACACAGTACTCAAACTTCTTATATTATGTTTCTTATAAGAAAGTCAGATACAGAAAATGAATTACCACATGGTTTCTCTAATATGATAAAGCATCATATAAAAGAGATACATGTTTATAGCAGCACAGCTGACATTAGTTAAAACACAGAAAACAACAAAGTACCATCAACGGAACAATGAATACAAAAATTGTGGTATATGTACACAATGGAGTACTACTCATCTATAAAGTCAGAGAGCTTTGAGGCTTTTGTAGGTAATTAAATGCAACTTGAGAGCATCATGCTCACTGATGTGAGTCAGACACAGAAGATAAAATATGAAATGGTTTCTCTAATATGAGAAACCAGAATATAGTCATTTTATATAACCAAATGGGGCAGAGGGGAAGAGGAAATTAGGGGAAAGGGTGGGAGTGTGGAAGGGTCAAAAGGAAGAGGAGAAGGGTTTGTAATTTTGACATGATATATACATGTACAAAATACCCAAGATCAGCGTGAGCATTATGTATCACCTATATACATATTAATAAAATGGAGGAAAATAGAAAATAATCCAATTATGACTAGGAAATGAAGATTCTTTGGGTTTTCTTTTTTTTTCCAAAATTATCCCTTTTAAGTAGGTATGTGTAACACCTGACTGCATAAAGCCTGGGAGACTGGTGCATAAAATATCACATCTTAGTAATTTCTACTCTCCTTCCCTCCTTCATCCTGCCCTCTTCACACATCCTGCTCTTTACATACTCTCCTTTTCTTTTGCTCTTTTACTAATGTATACTCTGGACTTCTCACTAGAGAAACCATGTAGTATTTAACCTGTTTCTCATGTATTTCACTATGCATAATGTTTTCAAAGCAGGCAATGAAATTTTTAAATTCATTTAAAATATAATGGACTTTTTCACTATGAAACATTTAAATCTCTGAATCCTCAAAAAAAGAAAAAGAGAATACAAACTCACCAGCTACTTACATTTCTACACATGTATGAACTACATAATGAAACTAAAGTCTTTTAAATTTTATATATTCAATTATGTTTTTGCAATTAGTAATTTGAAATACACATTATTCTCTAAATCTTACCCAGCTCACTTGATTTCTTCTGAAGCTCCGCTGTAAGTATTTTCAGATGATCTTCATTTTTTTCCAATCTTGTGGGGTATGTTATTTATAATGTAAAATGTTCGTTTTAGTCAGAATTCACCTAATAACTAAAACTAGTACAATTTATCAACTAATTTATCTTATTCACCCAAATTATTAAAAATTTAATGAGTATCTACTATGTATATAGCATAACATTTTAAAGTAATATGTTACTATTATAAATACATAATTGTCCATTAAGTAAAACTATACAAAAACTTGGACTATATATAAAGACTTACTAGTTATAATTTACCTCTTAGTTTTAATGATAATCAAATTAATGCACTCTCAAACTGAGTAAGAATGAATATGTAAATACTACTGTATTCCATCTTAGGAACATCACAATTATCAGACCATGCAGACCATGCATCATTTTCTTGACTCAGCTGGCTATCTTTTCCTGAACCACAAAATTGAAGGTAAATAAAACAGAAGAATTTAAGGTAAATCACCATTTTAAAATTTTTAAATTACCTAGATAAGTCAATCAAGAATAAATAAATTGGGAGAGCTAGAATAGCAAGCCTTATTTCCCTCTTAATACACAAGCAGTAAATAAGAAACACTGGTCTATCCCGCCTCTACCTAGAGAAAAAATTTGTTCCTCCATTTTACTCTATTAAACTTATTAAACTCAACGATGCTACTGGGGCAAAAGTAATTACCCTGATCTCATAACAGATTTATATAAGTATTTCCTTAATGTAAAGTTACGAAGAATAGAACTAGTCTTTTAACTCAATTTTCTGACAAACTGCTGTACAGATGAGATGTAAATGAATGTATCATATAATCATATCCACTCATTTACTAAATATAGAGTACTACATACACAGTACTACTCTACTTAAAAGGTCATAAATACCAGCAGCGTCCCCAGCTTACAAATTTCCTATGAGACTAATAATAACCCAGTCTCAATAAATATGTCATATCACTGAATCAGCACATAGCTACTGTCCTTATAGTTTGACTCAATGACAGAATATGCATGGAAACTGTTCTAGAAAATCCCTGCTTTTAACTCTTTTACTAGAATAAAAACCAATCCAACATAAGCTTTTAAAATTAAACTCTTACTTTATGCATAAAAATGAGTTACTGGAATTACAAATCAACTGATAATGAATAAAAATGTCAGTGAATAATAGACGTAAATTCTTTTATTCATTTGATTTATTTAAAATAAAAAAACTTCACCTTTGCTGTTCTGTTCTCAACAATTCCTCCAAATTGCAGATAGTAGTTTTAAGTTCAGTGACCACAAATGAGTGGTTAGCATTTGCTTTTTTAAATTCTTCCATCTGAGCTTCTTTTTCATCAGTGAGTTCACATACTGTTTTTGTTGCTATCTGTAAATCTTCCTCTAAAGCCTTTTGAGTACTCTAAATGCAATAAAATAAAAAATAAGAGTAAAGATTCAAAAGCCTTAAGAGGAAAAGAAAAGAACCCATTAATTTCCTTCTGTAAGTCTGCTGCAACTCATGTCCTCCACTTCATCCTATCCATCATCCTCTCCTACTACTCTTAATTCACCATTCTCCAAGCCCCACATACAGATGTGGGAAGATCTACAGGAATCCCAGTTCCTCTGAGTCTTCCTACTCAAACACACCTATAAAGTTCTTTTAATTCTCAGAACTATTAAAACAGTTTATTAGCCTGAATCACTCTGGTCCAATCTAGCTTGGCCTTATATTTCAATTATACTTTTGATGTGTTTTATCCTATGTATTCAACTAGTGTAAGTAGTCTGTACACTGGGATTGCATCTTCTCTATCTGAAGCTCTATTTGAAGGGTCCTTGTACATTACTATCAGTACTAGTCTAGTAATCAATAAGTACTTATTGACTAATCGTTAGTGTGACTTACTACATACTACTCAATTTTAAATCATACCACAGTTTTTTGCCAAGATATCTTCATATCTTCTAATTCTGATGTCAACTGATCCTTCTTCTTATTTGACTCTTTTAATTGTTCATCCTGTAATTCTAAAAGAAAAAGTTAAACAAAGTATTTAATAGTGAATACATACAGAAAAAAAAACAAATTATTTATAATAATTTTTTCCTACAATAGACAACAGTCCAAAATGAGGGAGAACCATGCTAATATAGAAACATTAATTTTCATAACTGCTAACCTATAACTTACTTTCCAAGACTGCTAATTTTCAAGAACTCACAGATAAATATTTATTTAAAACTTTTACATATTTATACTTATTACTACAATGGAACCAAAACAAGCATATAAGAGAAAGCTTTTGGAAGATGGGTTAATGGACTAATCCCTCATTTGTATTTGTACATCACTTGTACATCAGTTGTCAGGAGATCTGTATATATCATGCATTGTTTACCTTCTTATTATGAGTATATTTTGGAAATAGAAGAAAAGGGAAATTTTATCTCTATTTTAGTGTATAATGTGGGTCAGTGAGGTCTAATACATCAGTTCAAATATCTTAACAGATCCTATGAAATAACATGAATCTTAGATCTTCAGAGATGTAGTTTGGGTTTTTGTTGATTTTTTTTAATTACACTAAACATACCGAGTTCCATGTAGGATTTCATCAAAGAAGAATATTTAAAGATGAGTGCTACATTTTTATAGTAGCAAAAAAAGAAAAAATTTATCCATAAATGGGCAGCATAAATTATGATGATTCATGAAAGGAATGGTATACCTTGTAGTCACTGAAAAATGATAATACAAACCTTATACAGAAAGATGAAGTATTTGGATAAAGTAAAAGGAGCATGTTAAACACAATATTTATGCAAACAACACATGTAAAAGATAAGAATACATACTGAAATAGTAAAAGTAATTCATTTCCTAATGATGAAATTATTCATGATTTTTGACAATTGCTAATCTTCACTTTTATTTTTATGATGTTAAATATTGCATTTTTCCATTTAATTATTAAGTTGTGACAAAAAGCTTTGGACTCTGCTTAATAAAGCCAACTTTTACTAAACTTTAGGAATGTTTACATTCTTTTTAAACCTACCACAAACACTAGCAGTAAAATGGGGTTCACTGTCGCTTCTGTATTCAAATAAAAATATACCTCCTTCCTGGCTACCTAGCCAGATAGCACAATACTTTAAGCATTATATTAATCAGTCTGACTCAACATTTTCCCCTCATCTGGAAAGTTACAATAGTAAAAATTATTCATATTTTGCAGAATTGCTGTTAAAATTAAGATAATCTAACTTAAAATGATTACTCACAATGTCTACTATATAAATAATAAATGCTAAATACTATTCTAATTATGGTAATGGTAATATATGCTAGAAAACAGACCTGCATATACATGATATTTCCGATTCAATTAGCTAGGTAGACAAATGAAAACAAGTGCTAATGGGTACTCTCTTCTCACTTCTGGGAGTATGTATAAGGAACACTTCAACCAAATAAGACCAATAAGTATTAGAGGTTAGAGGAAGCAGAGTTAAAGTATAATAATGGCTTCTAGAAAATTACTGATAAACAGGAATACTTTAAAGAAAGAAGAACAAAAGAATAGAAAAAAATCACAGACCCATCAAAGAACATGTACAAAGGCAAAAATAGTAGATATTGAACATGTTCTGCAACCCAAAAGATGTTTTCAGTAACAAAAGGCTTATGGAGACTCAGTTGTATGCATGTGTTGAATTATATTATATCCCATGACAACATACAACTCTAATGTGTCAATTTAAAAAAAGATAAGAAAGTAGTTAAAACAGTTATGACTAGAAATATAATAAGGGCAAGATTATATGAGGATCTGCATGATTTACTCACAATCATTTGCTTCCTAATTTGGGAAAATTATACAAAAATAATGAGGGAGGCTAAGCAACAAAATGATATTTCAAGTTTACATTTTTTAAAAGTTCCATTATGACAAATATCAAATCTTGGGGGTGAAGGAAACTGAATAAGCTCATCTGGAGAGACAGGAATGATGAGTGATTGCGGTGTCCATTAAGATTATGCAACTATTTATTACCACATTATTAGAAAGAGATATTACTGATAGACATTATGATCTACCAGACTAGATAATAATCTCAAACCAGCCTTTATGGATGAAGGGGTGATGTTTGAAAGAATTATGTCAACTTGGCAATATTAAAAAATGCTCAGGGCTGAACTTCTGGGTGTGTGATTAATTTGTGGACCAGCAAATGAGAGAAGAACAATCACCTTGAATGTGAGTGGCCCAACCAATAGACTTAAATACAAAGGAAGGAATTAAATATAAAGGAAGGAAGGAAAGAAGGATGGGAGGGAGGGAGAGAGGAAGGGAGGGACGGAGGATGGTGGGTTTCTCCTGGACAGCTCCACCTTCCCCTCCTATCTTTGCATCATCAATTTCTATTGCAGATTCACTCCAGTTTTCAGGCATTCACCATCACTCTGGGACAATTCACATCACAGACTTGCAACGACTGCCCTGCAGTCTCTGTCTGCTTTCTTCTCTTCTATGTCTTGAGCAGCCACTAAATCCTCCAGCTCTTGCCTGTGCAGACACACACACATTCTGGACTCTTTTCAGACTTGTAAGCAGCACTAATGTATCTTTTTATTTATACATAATTTCTATTTATTTGCCTCTCTAAGAACACTAACCAATCAATATATATGGGAACTGAATTCATACTGCTCCAAGTCAAAACTTCATTCGATGTGCTCCAAAATTCCACCAAAATCTCAAGATACATAAATGTAAATTTCTCTATAAAAGTACATGTACAGTCCAGGCCTTAAAGAATCTCCACAGATAAAGTTACATGAACTCGCAATCAAAACATACAAGAAGAAACAAGGCACCATAAGCAGAGCCAGCAAAATCATCCACAGGCCATTTTGGACCTGTAAGGATTTCAAATGTTAAGAATTATTGGCTATAGAAAAATAATTGAGTTGACATTCTTTAAAAAACTAAAGAAAGATATCAATGAAACTTCTACAAATGCTATCTACTGTGATTTGAATCTAGAATGTCCCCCAAAAGTCTATCATTTGACTGTTACGGATTACCTATGAAACCATATGCTGTCGGCAGATTGGATCTGGGTTGGGAGGGATCAACTGAAGGTATGTGGACTGGATTATAGGCAGATAGTAGGAACTTACACCTGGAAGGGGCAGAACACTGAGCTGGTCCCAAAAGGGGAGGATCACTGGGATGGGACCCAGAAGTATACATGTTGCTTCCTGCCTTCCTTCTGGGACTACACTTGATGTGACTTACCTGGCTTTCTTTTGCAGTGTTGTTAAGAGTTACCTGCACCTTTGCCTCTGCCATGTGATTCCACTGTTGTTGGCTGACGCTGAGTGGACATTGACCTTCTGAAACTGTAAGCTAAAATAAACATGTCCTCCCAAAATTGTACATGTTGGGTAGTCACAGTGATGAAAAGTGATGAAAAAGTAACTAAAATAATATATAACACTGAAGATAACAATAACAGTTAGAAAATAAGGTAAGCTATTTAAGCAAACACATCTCTAAAAAGGAATAAAAATTCTGAATCAAATATTAAGACTACTGAAAGCATTAAACTCCTGATAAAGACCTATAAACTAATCAGGCCAAAAGTAAACAGAAAATATAAACCTAACCACAGAAACTTTAACCCTGAGGCAACTGTAGATCCAGAAAAAGTTGGCTTAGATGTTGACACTATATTGGAATAAAGAAAAGAAATATAAAGGCCTAAAGAATATAAAAGATAAAGGGAGTCAAACAAACTTGTGTACAGCAACCTGTGTTATAATTTGGATCTGGAATATCCCCACAAGAGCCTCATGTATTTGGATGTTGTGGATAATCTATAGATTCTATGTATTGTTAAAAAAAAAAAGTAGACCCTGGTAAGGAAGCATGAATTATAGGTTAGTGGTGGAAGAAGGGCATGGCATGTGGCAGATTACAGATAACAGGTATGTGGCGGATTAGGGAAGTGTTGTAGATTACGGTTGTGTGGGACATTACTGGGTGTGTGAACTGGGAAGAGCATACCACTGTGAAGGGGATACTCTAATTCTGCCTTCATTCCCTCACTAGGCCTCTCCCATGTGTTTCCACCATTATCATCCATCCATGAATGGGCAATGACCTTCTGAAAATGAGCTAAGATAAATCTTTCCTCCATTAAGTCATGAATGTCACAGCAACAAGAAAGTAAATAAGACAACCAAAGAATCAAGTAAGAAGTAAAAATAAATTCAGAACAGCTAAGCAGCCACTAAGAGACAGCCGCCTCCTCTGAGAGTTCACAGAACTGGGTCTACGCATGCCCCGTCCTTCAAGCGCCCAGAGACAGCCAGGTAACACTTAAAACACAAAGAGCCTACTTTAAGAATCTCAGGAAAAGAAACATAGCCCATCAACAATACCGGAGCCTCAACTCACAGTAAAAAGAACCATGAGGAAACATGGCAATAAATCTCCTACAGAAATACCTGACCCCAGAAAGCGATACCAGGAATCTTGAAATAGCAGAACCCAAAATATGAAAAAGGCAAAAAAAAGATAATTATTTCTGGGATCAGAAATATTTAGAATTGAAACAGAAAACGAAATAGGAAATGCAAGAGCTACAGCGGCACACTGCTATGCTATCAGCAAACACTGAAAAGAAATTAGAGGAAAAAATAAAAGATACAAACCAGACGATGATGAAAGAAATACAAGAAATTAGAGAAAATGCAGCAGAAATATAAAAATACTGAAAGCAGACCTTCAGGATATGAAAAACACAGGAAAAAATAAGCAACCATTTTGAGCATGTTGAGAAAAGAATATCAGAACTAGAAGATAAAATGGTTGGGCAGGAATGTACAGGCAATAAAGTACACAAAACAAAAAAGAAAGAAAAAGAATGGCTACAACAGCTGATGAATGACTCAAAGTGAAACAATCTCAGAATTATTGGACTGTAGGAGAAGACTGAGGACAAAACAAAAGGCTTAAAGGCCATGTTCATAAAATTATAGAAGAAAATTTCCCAAATAATGCCAAACTCATTCATTGAGACTAGTATATACTAAATGCTAAAATATGACAAAATACGAAAAAATGCAAGCCAATCTAACATAACCATGGATAACAAGAATCATAAACAAAAATTTAATCATGCAGAATGAAGTGAGATAATAGATAAAATATAAAACCAGATTTATCAAATAAAAACAATTATATAACTTTAGAAAGTAACTGTTCATAAAGGATAAATCACATTAAAATCACAATATATGCTCCAAAAGTATTTGATAACAGTATCTCTTCATTCTGAAACTTATTAATTAACTATAGACAGTAATTTCCTTGAGTAAAGCAGGATAATAATAATTTCATTTTAAAATTTGGCTTCATGCAAGGTATGGTATAGAGTGGATATCAAGAAAAGCTTAATAAAAAAAGTAATAATTATTTGAAGATGTAAACAAAACCCAAAAGATTCCCAAACTGCCTCCCAACTCCACTGTACATAAAAATATGTGCAGCCTCCATTCGAAAGGGAAATCTCAAGTAATATTACCTCAAGTAATATTAATGCCAAGGAGAGAAAAAGAAACTTTTATTAGTATATTGAGAAAAAGGAAATTTCACATAGTATATAGCATGTGCAAGGCTTCCTCAGATGCAGTCTGGAAAGAAGGGCAGTACATTAAGCCAGGGAGAAAAGCAAAATTTAACGTAAGAATGAAGCAATAGGTTTTAATCAAGTGTGAATGTTTTTCAGCCTCCTGGGAAAACCAGAAACCCTCCAAGTAAAATCCAATTCAAAAGAATTCTTAATAAATGAGAACGAAAACAAATTTTTAGATTTTATCTCCTTAAACTGTGTTCTTAAATTTTTCATTATTTCTATTAGCAACCAACAAATATTAGAGACTGGCAATATAAAGTAATAACAAATATTAAAAAGAAAAATAAAAAATAACTATCATAATTAATTTAAATGGATAGCTCCAGGCAGTATAGCATGCAAAAAAGAAAAAAAGAGATTATAGGGGTAAAGATTTCCAAGAGAGAACTGCTAAGGAGTAAATCAATATTTGCTGACCTGGTTATGAGCAAGAGACCAAGATGGTTCACCAAGATAGTGGCCACATGGAGACAGATACACCAGTATAATTTTTAGGTCTCTCAAAGAGCTAAAGAAACACAATTGGAAACTCGAAACCTGGTCCTGAACTCATTACAGAGCCCAGGCTGGCCTTGGACTCAGGGCAATCTGCCTGTCTCAGCCTCCTGAGTGCTGGGCGTGCGCCACCACGCCCAGCTTATGTGGTGCTGGGAATCGAACTCAGGTATTTAGCACTTGACTCAGTGCTTGCTATGCAAGAGCTTTAACTGCTGAGCCGTTCCTCCAGCCCCCTCCCTGTTTTTTATCACTGAGTTCAGTTTCTAATTAGACTGAGATAAACAACGCACTCCATTTCTAATTTCTCTCTAGCAGAGAAAAATACATCATCATTTAGAACCTCTGAAAACTTTCACTGTTCAAAACTGAATTGCTGGGCACAACAAAAGATAAGGTCAAAAGATCAAATGGCAAGAGAAAGAAAATGAAAAGAAGAAATGAGAACGAAGGAAGGAGGGAAGGCAGGCAGGCAGGCAGAGGAGAAAAAGGAGAAAGACTGAAGACAGGATATAATGAAGGTTGCCAGAACTAGAGTGCTATTGTTTAATGGGTAGAGTGGCTCCACAGTTCAGGACCAGCCTGGACTACAGAGTGAGACCCTGTCTCAAAAAAAAATAAAAATAAAAAATAAAAAACATAGAAGAATATTTAAGCCATTATGATGAGTGAGGAAAAGCTGGGCATGACGGCACATGTCTAAAACAACCGCAGTGTGGTAGTTGTATGTTGAGGGGATGTTTGTTAGCATTTAGCCAACAGATTTGAGGCAGTAAGTTCATTTGGGGTAGAGGAAATAATTAAAGGTGTATGGTAAGATAACACAAAATGCAGTAAAAAAATTTCTTTTCAATATATCTAGAGTAGAATATAGTAATGATAGTAAGGTGAAATTAGCAAGCATAGGTTAACCAAGAACCAGTTAATCTGTTTCCATGTGAAGAGAAGAGAATGGAAGAACAGTAAAACAACAAATGCCACTAGATTTCTGTGACTGTCTGAAAGGTATATTGTATTTTATAAAGTACATTATACCTTCCAAGTGTCTGGACATTTGAAACTTCAATAGTTTGAACATTCCATCACATTTAAGGTTCATCATAGATTCAAACATTACACTCATTTGTCTGAGTTCTCTGAGATATAACATAAGCTTACCAAATAACTCTAAATTGCCTATTTCCACAACTTATACAAGCCATTTCCTTGGCCTATACTGTCTCCTCCAATTCACTGACTAGTGAATTATTAATCATTTAACATACAATTCAACAGTTTTTCCCCAGTGCCTTTCTAAATATTTGGCTCTAGAAAAATTCAGTCATTTCCTCCATGCTGTGACCATGGATTCATTAACTTATAATATAGTATTTCATAGGTGTCAGGCACTGTTCTAGGCACTTCAAATGCAACAGTGGGGGCTGGAGGAATTACACATTGGTTAGAGTGCTTGCCTAGCAAGAACAAGACCCCAGTTCAGTTCCCCAGCACCATATAAACCGAGTATGTTGGCACTGGCCTATAATCCAAGCACTCAGGAGGGTGAGGCACGAGGACTGCCTGATTTCTAGGCCAGCCTGGGATACATAGTGAGTTAAAGACCAGCCTGAACACAGAGAGACCTGTCTCAAAATATGAAATGCACCGGAGAACAAAAATGACAGATATTCCTGCCTTTTTGCAGCAGGTTGTTTAAACTTCAAAGAAAATTAAAAACATGAAAAAGAAAAACTCCTTCCTGAATGCCTTTACTGGGCCCTCCTCCAACTGATTCAACCCCATCTGACAATTAGAGCACTGCAAAGTACTGCAACAAACTTATATAAGAGGCAAAATTCAGAACACAATAGAAATATGTAAGATACATTGTTGAATTTTTAATATAAATTCTTACTTGTCTTTTCCTCTAATTGATCAGCTTTATCTATGGATTCCTCTAGCAGAGATGTTAAATCTTTGATTTTATTTTCTTTCTCCATACTTTGGATCAATAGTAATGATACCTAAAATAAAATATTTTTTAAAGTTACTAATATAAAAAGTTCAACATGACATATTAGCATTTATCAACTACAAGTTTTATATACTTTAATGTTGTGCCTTCATTTAATATACACTTGCATAACAAGCATTTAAAGAATGAGTGAATAAATGAATTAGCAAGCTTATGATATATCAAATTCTACCATTGTACCTTTCAAGTTACTGCAAATAAAGTCACATAATGGAGTCTACTGTTTCATTCATTCAAGAAATACTGCTGAACACCAGAAAAAAATAAATTCTGAAAACACAAAGATGTAAAAATGTATCTTCAAGGAACTCAGAGCCTAGACTTAGAGACATAACACCATACCTTTATACTATTAGTAAAAAAATAATAATAATGTTATATAAAACAGGAAAAAAATCTAATTCACTCTTTGTGGAAGTGATCAAAAGATTAATTCTCAAAGGATTTAGTTGAGTCTTGGTAGATACTTAGAAATTAACCAAGTACACATGGAGAAATTAGAATTCTAGGCTGCTATAAGAACATGAAAGACTAATCAATCATGCTTTATTCATATCACTGAAAATATACAAATCAACAGATAATGGAGTTTATGTAAAAAATGACTATATGTTGAGCTTTTGAAGACAAGCTGAAGACTTCCTGATCAATAAGACAAAAGAGCTTTCTTCCCCTATTTCCATCTCCAAATCACTCCAAAATTCACTCCAACAGACATACTTCATCTTTGATGAACTGAAAGACTTCACTGATTCAACACAGTGAATGTAAAGAAAGAAAACAAGAGGAAGTCAAAAAAAACAAGTAGACCAACAGGTGATCAGTTCAAAAAAGACATAGTGAAACACAGTAATTAGCAAGCTTAAGAATTTATTAAACAATGGTCCAAATGGATAAAATTTTATTGAGTTTATAGAAGACATTTATTGTGGTTTGGATCTGGAATGTCCCCCAAAACTCTCATGTATCTGCATGTTATAAACTGTCTATAGAATCATGTGCTGTTGGGAAACTGGGGCCTAGTCAGGAAGGGTGGATTGCAGTTGTATGAACTGGATTACAGGCGTGCAGTAGATTAGAACCACACCAGGAAGGGAGAAAAGGGAAGAACACTGAGGTTAAAGGGGTAGATCACTGGGAAGGGACCTGGAGGTATATAATATGCTGCTACCTTCCTCTGGTACTTGACTTCGTGAGATTTGACTTCCTGTTTGCAATGCCATGAGGAGCTGCCTCCACCTCTGCCTCTGGCATGTACTTCCATTATTGTCGACCACCCCTGAGTTGACTATGACCCTCTTAAACTGTGAACTGAAATGAAACTTTTCCTCCCTTAATTTGTGGATGCTGAGTATTGAGTTATAGTGATGAAAGAGTAAGACAACACAAATGAAAAGCTGGATGACATAACAAGGCAATGTAAGTTATGAAAGAACATTTCAATAGAAAAGCAGACAATCTGAAAAAAAATTCAGCTGAAATTCAGAATTTGAAAAATTCATTTGAAAGCAAGAGAAGCCAGCTTGAACACTGTGAAGACAAAATTTCAGACTGGGAAGACAAAGTTGACAAACTAAATAATGTGCTCAAGGATAACCTTAAAACAAGACAACACAGCTAGAAATAGCAGCTGAAGGATGACTCAAAGAGAACAATCTCAGAAGAATGGGTGTGAAAGAGCAGAAGATAGCAAAAAATGTATAAAAAATTATTGACTGAAATCATGGCAGGAAAGTTTCCAAATTTAAAAAAAATTAATATTTGCATGCAAGAAGATTATCAAACACTGAATAACCTTGACCAGAAAAGAATCTCATCATGACACATCATAGTCAAAACCTCAGAAACTCAAAACAAAGAATGTTAAAATCAGTAAGAGAAAAACAGACATGATTCTATGATGGCAAGCCCATCTGAATAACTACAGACTTCTCAGTGCAAGTCTTAAAGGCCAGGAGAGCCTAGAAGGAAATTTTTCAAGCTTCAAAAGACAGCAAGTATCAACCCAGGTTGTTGTGTAGAGCAAAATTAGCCCTGAAAATCAGAAAAGTGCAAATTTTTCATGACCAAGAAACCCTAAAGAAATCTGTGACCACTAATCCAAAACTGAACAAAGATTTCAAAATCCTGTATAGAACAATTGGAATGAATTTGAAGCAGTAATAAAGGATCTACCAACAAAGAAAATCCCAGAAACTGACAGATTCACCACAGAATTTTATCAGAACTTCAAGGAAGAGTTAACACCAATGCTTCTCAAACTTTTTTATGAAACTGAAAGAGCAGGAACACTGCCAAATTTCTTTCTGGAAGCTAGTATCACCTTGATCCCCAAACCAGATAAAGACTTAACAAACAAAAAACTACAAGTCAATTTCTTTAATGAATATAGATACAAGTATCATGAACAAGTAATTTGCAAACAGAATACAACAAATTATTAAAAAGATTATGCACCATGACCAAGTTGGCTTCAACCCAGGAATGCAAGGCTGGTTCAACAAAGGTAAATCAATTAATGTAATAAATCACATAAACAAAAGCAAGAATAAAAATCATATGATCACCTCAATAGATGCAGAAAAAGCCTTTGGCAAAACACAACATCCATTCATGATCAAAAAACTCTTACGAAAATAGATACAGAAGGATATCAAACTGATTTTAAAAATGTATGACAATACTACTGCCACTGTCAGCGTAAGTGGGGAAAACCTAAAAGCATTTCTCTTCAAATCAACGAGACAGTGGTTCCCACTCTAAATACTCCTGTTCAACACAGTGGTCAAAACCTTAGCCAGAGTAATACGGCAAGAGAACAGAATAAGGGTAATACACACACAAAAGGAAGAAGTCAAACTATCTTTATTTGTGGATGACATGATCTTTCACATAGAGGACCCCAAAAACTCCAGCAGAAGACTCTAAGAACAAAAAACAAATTCAGCCTAATAATAATATAAAAATCCATACACAAAAATCAATGGCACTCCTTGAAAACAACAATGAAAACACAGAAAAAACAATCCCATTCACAGCAACCTTAAAGAAAATTACTTAAGGGGTCAACCTAAGTAAGCAAGTGAAGGACCTCTATACTGAAAACTAGAGTACTCTGGGAGACGAAATAGAATAGCCTATCAGAAAAGGAAAGACATCCACTGTTCCTAGATAGGCAGAACCAATATTGTCAAAACTGTCATACAATCAAAACTGATTGACAGATTCAATGTAATCCCAAACATAGTATCAACAGCTTTTTCAGAGAACTAGAAAATAAGCTATCTGAAAAGTCATATGGAAGCAAAAGGGCCACAGAATAGCCAAAATAATCCTAAGCAACAAAACAGAAGCAAGAAGCATCACAATACAAAATGTAAAGTTATACTACAAAGCAACAGTGATTTTTTAAAAAAAGTAGTATTGGCACAAAAACAGGTGAACCAATGGAACAGAACTGAGGATGCAGAGACAACTTCAAAATCTCAGCCTACAATGGTTTTCATCTTCAATCTTCAACAAAGGGGCCCCTTAGGAGAAGACAGTCTCCTCCACAAATGGTGCTTGGAAAACTGGCTAGCCACACGCAGAAGAATGAAAATGGACCCATATCTTTCCTCATGTACCAAAATCAAATCAAAATGCATCATCAAAAATCTAGACATTAAAATGGAAATATTTGTTGGAAAAAAATGGACAAAACTCCTGAAGAGATAGGGATAGACAAGGAATTTCTTGATAAAACTCCCAATGCACATGAGATAACACCAAGAATCAACAAATGGGATTACATCAAATTAAAGCCATCTGTAATCCCAGCACTCAAGAGCTAAGACAGGAGTTTGAGACCAAAAGGTGCTACATAATGACATCAGGACCAGCCTGGAATACATTTTGTTGGTTTCTTCTCTGAACAAATATCACAAAACTATTTGCAGCACTGCAAATTATGTAAATTAATACAAGTATTATAGAATATTCACTGGTTAAAAACTCAGCATTCACTGAGTACATATGTGAGTCACTGAAAATTAATTTGGTTAAGCTAAAGGCAAAATGTTTGGATACTTGTAATATTAACATTCTCTCACAAATTTATGATGCAATCAGCATATACAAGTTTCTTTTGAATTTTTAAACACTTTCTAAATTACCAAATGAACAGAACATTATATATCTCAGAATGCTTAAAGAATTTGAAAGTACCCACCATAAAAAATGATAAAATTTAGGTGATACACTACCCTGTGTTGATCACCAGCTAATATATACATCAATCAAAATAACAGTGTAGAACATAAATATGTAAAAATGTTATATGTTGGTCAAAAAACTTTAAAAATTGGCCAATTTTTAAAAATAATATAAGTAGCTGGGGTTTTTTTTTAAAGAAACCTGATTTTCCTTGTCATTCACTTCCTTCTTATAATCTTCTTCAAGTTGTTGGATTTTTTCATAATCTTCTTTTACTTTAAAAATAAAATGAACATATAATGTTTTAACATAATTGTACTAATGTTTCCATTAAAAACAAAATTTAAAGATGACTTCTTCATTTATGTCAAAATTATACTAAACTTCAAAAGTTTCAAAAGTTTTTAATGAATTGAAAGTGTTATTTTCTTTCTGGTAATTTTGTTTAATAAAAATTAATTCAATACTGGCATTATAAGTTAAAATTCTATAAACTTCATAGTAACATATATCTAAAATTTAATTCTTTACAACATGTTAATCTAAAATAAAATTATTTACATTCATATATATATATATATATATATATATATATATATATATTAACATATATTCTTTTACCAAGAAATATAAAAGACAAAGACATGCTTCTAAAATGTTAAATACAACCTTAATAGGTTTGACATCATAGAAAATATAGGGCTTTTTTGTTTTTGATTTTTGTTTTTTTGAGACCAGGTCTCATTCTGTATTCCAGGCTGGTTCCAATCTCACTACGTAGTCCAGACTGGCCTTGAACCCAAGTAATCCTCCTGCCTCAGCCTCCCCAGTCCTGGAATTACAGGCATGTACCACCACATCTAGTTTATATGGTGTGGGAGAACTGAACCCAGGGTCTTGTGATTTCTAGGCAAGTACTTTAACCACTGAGCTACGCCCCGCAGCCCTGGAAAATACAGTTTTAAAGCCAAAAAAGTTCTTTTTAGCATATATTAATTCCTACTCACATTCCACAAGATTTTGAGGGACTTACAAAACTCAAAGGCAATACAAAATATTGATAATTGAGTGCATCAAACTGATGGGATGAAATCCTCAACAAAATCTAACAAAAATAAAAATCAGAAAACTACAATATAGAAATTAAACAAGATTCTCACATTTAAAATGCATTTCCAGTCTAGAATTCTCAGCTTGCACACGAAGCTCCTCAAAAGCTATTATCATTTTCTGTAATATAAAGTTTTTTTAAGAATCAAATAGTTGCTTAGTGAAGTGAGTCAGAAGCAGAAGGTGAAACATCGAATGGTCTCTCTGATATGAGAGACCCAGACCACAACTATCTCATGGAACTTTAGACGAAAGACAAAGCGAAAGAGGGGGACAGGGTGGGAGTGGAGGGAGGGAAGGGAGGTAGGGGGAGGGACAAAAGGAGAGCAGGAAAGCCCTTGTCACCTTGACAAGATATGTATGTGCACAAAATGCTCAACTCCATTGTGAACCTTAAATTTTGCACTTGTACATATCAATAAAATGGGGGAAAAAAGAATCAAACAGTTTACTATTCAAATTTTCAAAGCATAGAACGAATCAGTTAAAACAGTACATACGATTTTCACTCAAATGTTTATTAAATTTTACAATTTATATCTAAGAAAATGCCAGTACTTGGATTTTTAAATACCTTTCTTCAAATTTTGAAAATATTTATAAATTTTAACATGTAATCATTAGCTACAAGGTAACACAACTGTAAATAATACAAACTGTAACTTTAAATAATTAGTTTACTAAAAATGCATTAAGAATACCTGTTAGCTTGCGAGATACCTAAAGACACTGGAAACATTTCAGAAAATACAAAACACCAACAAATGATTGTTGGCATTCTGTACGTTCACCTAATAACATATTAAAACCTGTAATTTTTTACTTATTTGTATCTATTTAATTTCTCTATTCCTCACTATAGTGATGCTTCTCCCTTTAAGTATATAAAATTATACTTCTATTATCTAGTACAGGAGTGCTCAACTCACAGCCTACATAAGGTGGTTTTGAATGAGGCCAAACACAAAATCGTAAACATTCTTAAAACTGAGGTTTATCAATTTTTCCTTCTTAACTCAATTGCATGATTCTGGAGTACAAACTTTTAAGACAAGAACAGAACAGAATGGAATAAGCACAGTATGTTATGTCCAAAAATATTGGAGAAATAATTGTAATTTACATTATAATTACAAACAGTTCGGTCAGAAAAAACAAAAAAGTTAAAATGAACTATAAAAAAGAGAAAGTGGTAGTGCTGCTATGAGCTCTCACTATTTGTATGCATGCGTGGCTTCAGTTTTATAGTGAGGTGTGGATTCCAGCATGTTATCTTCCAAGCACAGTCTACTGACACCATTAGATATTATGTGCACTTGCAGTGACGTGGCAAGTACAATGTAGTGATGATTAATATTTCAACCTACCTTTGTAAACAATTAGCATTTAATAATATTTTGAAGACATGTATTATTAAACCTTGACTTTTATGTTCTTGGCTCTTAAGTTTCACAATAAAAGTAAACACAGTTACTTATCTTTTTTTTTAATTCCTGCATGGCTTCCTCAATATCTCAAAAAAAGAAAAAATATAGATGAAGGAACGTTGTTAAAAGTGAAACAGATGATTACTTTGTTGTCATTTGTGACAGTTTACAAAGATTAAAATTTTAAAAGACATTATATGCAAAAACATACTGCCAAATTTGGTATGTATCAAGCAAGGAGTATATCATAAGGACCAAAACAGCCTGTCTTCTCAACAATTTTTAAAGACCACAAATGAAATGGACTCTACTATAAAAGTTAGTGATGTAGTAGCAAATTTAATAGCAAAAAAGTCAAAGCTATTTAATGATGGTGAATTTATTATGCCATGTATGGAAGTGTGGCAGATATAAATAATTTGCTCTGATAAAACAAGGGAGATAAACCTTACCAATCTACAGCCAGAACTGAAGACACTGGAAAATGCATTCAAAGAAATCTGAAGAATAAAGCTGATAATTTTAAATTGTATGCCTGGGTGACAGATGAAAGTACTGATGCTACCAATATAACTTGCCATTTTTTAGAGGTACTGATGATGAATACATCACTGAAGAAACGGCTTCTTTAGCACCAAGTCACAACCACATCAAAACGTTTACATGAAGCAGTAAAAAAAAGAGAGATACATTGAAGTGATACTCTTTATCCATTATGAACACATCTGGAATAGTAATGATGGTGTCACAGTAACCATGAGAGAGGGACTTGTAAAATTAATAGAGGATGATGTAATTGCTGCCTGAAACTCATATTTGATGAAGTATTATTGTCAGACATTTTATGTGCAAAAGCTTTAAAAATGGGTAGCAAGCAAATTGTCAGCAGTGCTATAAATTTCATGAGGGACAAGGGACTGGATCATTGCCAATGGCAGCACTCCTTAAAATATGCATGCTGATTAGGGCACCATCAATTATCTATGGAAGTAAGATGGCTAAATCAAGGCAAAATGTTGAAAAGATTTTATGACTTGTAACATGAAGTCAAGTTACTCATAGTATCAAAAACAATTTTTTCACAACTTGATGAAAACTGGCTCTCAGATTTAGCATTTTTAGATTTGATCACTCATTTAAATGAGTATAACATATGTCTTCACAATAAAAACGAAATTAATACAATGTTTCAAAACATAACAGCATCGCAAATGAAAGTTAAATTATGGCAAGCTCAAAAATTAAGACAACTATGCATTTTGACATGATACCTACACACAGTCCTGTGAACAGTGAAAAATATGCAACATTACTTTTCAGTTTTGATACAGGAATTTGAAAACAGACTTAAGATTTCCAGAAAAAAATACTATTTTGGTGTTTGCAATTCTATTTTAAGTTGACAAACATTATGGCTAACAATTTTCAAATACAATGCAGAGAGCTGCAATCAAATATTCAACTTAAAAATTTATGATCATATCTCTTCCTTAGATATATAAGAGACAACAAAAAGAAGCAGGGGACTGACACAGATTAATTACACTTTATATGTCTTCAAATTAGTGGTTACATGTCACAATTTGCAGGTCTCTGACACAGTAAATATCTAACAAGTTAAATAGTGTCACTGAAAGTATATCAAAATGGCACTAGATAACAAAACATTAATACTTATGGTATAACTTGGAAACTTTTACTGATGATTCACACATTAGAAATAATGATCTCTTTAACAAGAATGATTGTTCATATCTTTGTAGCTATCATCCTAATTTGTTTAGAAATTCTTTGTCTTAAAATATTCAGATTTTCACTAACACTTACCTCAATGGTATTATTTAAATCCACGTGAACTTGCCGGGTTTCTTCCCGTTCATGTTCATCTATTATTAACACAAGAGTTTAAAATTAAATTTAAAATAATTATAATGCAAACAAGGCAATACTCAAATTATCTCCGAAAAACATTAAAATATTTAAATTTTTGTATTAATGAAGGGCATCAAGATATCTAATTCAGTTCTAAGTCTTTTGAAATAGCATCAAAAGCATTTTGGTACACCTCATGTGTAAGCAGCTTGGAAGCTGTTACTCTATTCTAACAAGTAAAAAGCTGAACAAACTGAAAAATCCGCTTAAATCCAAGTCATAGGAAAACTGCTACCATCAACACTGGAGCCAGAAAGCGGCAAATACAAAGCAAATCATAACTTAACCAGGGCACAACTATGAGAACCATAGTCTCCTAAGAAAGTTTCTACCGCAATGGACATATTGCTAGAAATAATGGGAACAAATCTAAGAGATTAAAACCACAGGATCCCCAGTCATAACAGGAATCTCAACAGTCTCATGAACTGTACCTCCTAAAGCTCTATAAGGTTTTCACAATATTAGTATCCTCGTGTACCAATAGGATGAGGTATAAAGGAACCACTCTGAAATACGCTAATGTAGCCTGCTCTTCTTAATGAGACCTGCCCTTGGGAGAAATCATTTAATCAGGGCAAAATCAGGTAGCTTTTTTTAAGGGCCTAAATTGAACTGGATGAAGAGACATAACTAATTCCAACCAGCTTTATTTTTCCATAGTGAAGAAAAATATCCAAATCCATGAAATATCAAACTCCAGCCACTCTAGTTCACTTAAAGAAAAGAGACTACAGTAAGAAATACTTGTTCACAGTTCACAGGCTTAAGTTTGCTAGTAGACTATGAACTGTGGCCAAGCTGATCCCCTCCACCAGAGTATGCACTCTCCAGATGCTCAAGCTGGAATCTTTTTCTGTTTTCCTTACTCTTATTTATTAAAGACTGTTCTGGCTTCTGTTAGCTCTCTAAAGTACCTCGTTACTTTTTCTTACTCTCTGATTAAAACTTTTTCCTGTAAATAATTCTTTCATTTTAATTTCTACCAATACTAAAAGCAAGGACCCATGCTAGCCAGTGGGGCCGCTCTAGCCTGCTACACGATTCACCAGGACCCTGTCATTGACTGAGTGCTCAATATTGAACATCAGGGTGGACATCTGTCTAACAGCTTGCCAGACAAAGTTGACTAATCCTGAATTTATCAAATCTCATCAACTTTCAAGACAGAGGACGTCACAAAAATTGGTTTAGAGAAACATTCAGCTTTACCCAGCAGTCGCCAGCTATCTTCCTAAACCTGTCATAATCTGGATTCCAGGATAAACAGAGTTCCACAAGGCAGAAAAGAATAAAAAACAAATAAAACCAAAGAACAGGATGACAAGCAAAGTAAATGACAAGTAATAAATACAGCAGCTAATGATCCAACTATAGCAATATACCATTTAGAATGACAATGGTCTAAATGGCCAATTAAAGATATAAATGGTCACACCGGATCAACAAAAGTAACCCACCTTTTCACACTGTCTGTAATTCAGTCACTATAAATATAAAAATGCATATATATTAAAAGTTAAATGGATGAAGATATGTCACGTCAATACCAATTAAAGGAAAAAGGAGTAGCTATATAAATTTCAAAAAGTAGACTTCAGAGAAGAGTTATCTGCTATAGAGAGACATTAAACACTGACAGAGGCCAGTTCTCCAAGAATGCATAATTTTAAAAATGTATGCTCCTAACAAAGTACAAGGAATACAGGAGAACTCAGGAAGCCACTGCAAGCCAGCGGCAAACGGCTGGAGCAGCAGGCAGCCACAAACAGAGGAAAGCTCACATGGGCCTGGAACATCTGACGGAGCTGGGAGAGGAAGGAGCACCCCAACAACAGACAGGTGGCTGCAGGAGGGTCAGAAATCCTGAAGTCGTATCGGAATAGGAGGGAAAAAGCAGCCGACTCAGCACAGTCCTGAGCTGTTGGCGTCCACAGACCACAGACAGAGGAAAGTTTGGAACCTTAGCCTGAGGTAAGCGCAGACCTGGAAAAGAGGCAATTGTCAGCAGCTGGTGGCCCCAGCCTCCAAAAAACCAACCCATGGGTAGTGTGTATTACAGACACAAGGTACGCTCTCCCTAGAAAAGGCCCCAGGATTCCAAATCAGAAACAGGGCTCAGCACAGGCAATGACATAAGCAGGAGCCATTTTAAAAAGAAGGGGGGAAAAAAGCCTAAGACTGAACCCTTTAGAGTAAAAGAAAGCTCAGAAGAGCACATCAGGGCTTTGGGGGTCACCTTTAAACAGTGCCTACAGAGAAACTGGCACAAGCGGCAGAGAAAGGAAAAAAGAGGGGGGAAAGGCTGCTGATCCCCTGAACAGCTCAGGGAGCCTCTGCTCCAAGGGTGGAGGGCCTCGCCCTGGGGGAGGAAAGCCAGGACAGACAAGAGAGCTTTGCTGAGTGGACTGTGGGGAACAAGACACCTCAAAAGGGGGATCATTGCCCCGTTCCTCCGGCACGCACCAGAGACTTCCAGTTCACCACTGCCCTGCACGCCAGAGGCATCTAGCACCAGGAAGTCCATCGCCTGTCCATCCTATGAGCCAGAGGCTCCCAGAGGCTTCCGGGGAATTACATCACCCTGTCAATCCTGAGCCCCAGAGGCTTCCAGAGGCATCTAGGACCAGGAATTCCATTGCCCTGTCTGTCCCTTGGGCCAGGGGATTCCAGAGCCATCTAGGACTGGGCCTTCACCAAACCCTTCTTTCCTGCACACCAGAGACAGCCAAAGGTAGCAGAACCATGGGGAAACATGGTAACAAATCTCCTACAAAAAGGCCTGACACCCCAGATGATGGTACCAGGGATACTGAAGGAATACAGGAAGCAAAAATGAATATAACTGCAAGAAAAACTAATACAATATTACAGTTGGAGATTTCAACATCGCTCTATCAGAAATGAATAGACCCAACAAGCAGATAACCAGTAAGAAGATAGTTGAACTCAACAACACTACCTATCAACTGTTTATCTACAGACTACATCTAATGATAGAATACTCATTCTTCTCAAGATCACATGGAACATTCACAAAAACAGACCACATTCTGAGACATAAAACACAACCAATAAAAGAAAGCATACATTGTCAGGTCTAATTTAAACTAGAAATCAATAACAAAAAGCTGGAAAAGTAACAAGAATATATAAAGGAATAAATACGTAAAGGAAGAAATCTCAGGAGAAATTTTAAAATATCGACTTTGTTGAGCTTGTTAACCAAGCTGGAGGAATAGTTCAGCAGTTAAAGCGCTTGCCTAGCAAGCGGGAGACCCTGAGTTCAATTCCGCAGCACCACATAAGCTGGGCGTGGTGGTATAGGCCTGTAATCCCAGCACTAGGGAGACTGAGGCAGGAAGATTGTCATGAGTCCAAGGCTAGCCTGGGCCACACAGAAAGCTTACAAGCAGCCTAGGCTACAGAGTAAGACCCTGTCTCAAAAAATAAAAAT
The DNA here is from genome assembly GCA_004027205.1 of Ctenodactylus gundi. Lineage (NCBI taxonomy): Eukaryota > Metazoa > Chordata > Mammalia > Rodentia > Ctenodactylidae > Ctenodactylus > Ctenodactylus gundi. Next base: position 448,034 of record PVKB01000901.1, read on the forward strand.
ATCTTCAATAAAATACATTAAGTTAAATGAAAATACAACTTATCAAAATATGAGACACAGCAGCATGCCCATAATCTTAGCTACTCAGGAGGCTGAGGCAGAAGGATCACAAGATGAAGGCTGTCTTGGTCAACTTAGTGAGACACTGTCTCAAAACAAGAAATTTGGGGGGTTAGAGGCATAGCTCAGCAGTTAAAATCACTTTGTGGGGCCTTGGGTTCAATTTCTTAGCACCACAGGCTGGATGTGGAGGCACATGACACATGTATACAAAATAAATGAATAAGTAGAAAATAAATGCCTGCACCACTGGGTCTGGGTCAAAATATTAAAAACAAAAATTTTAAGAGTCTAGAGATACAGCTCAGTGCTCCCTGGGTTCAATCCCAGTCATTAACAAAAAATTGTAATGCAAATAAGCATAAAAAGAAATTTTTAGTATTGAATACATATTATTTGAAAAAAACAAAGACCTAAAATCAAATATCTAAGCTTCAGCATTAGAAAACTAGAAAAATAATAAATTATATTCAATGTAAGCAGAAGAATGCAGTAAAAATTAGAGTCAAAATAAAATTGCAAGCAGAAGGACAATACAAAAAAATCAGTGAAGGGTTCGAGGAATGGCACAGCGGTTAAAGTGCTTGCCCAACAATCACAAGGCCTTGAGTTCGATTCCCCAGCACCACATAAAGCCAGGTTTGGTAGCTCATGCCTGTAATTCCAGCACTCAGGAGGCTGATGTAGGTGGACTACTGTGAGTCCAAGGCCAGTCTGAGCTACATAGTGAGTTCAAGACAAGCCTGGCTACAGAGCAAGACCCTGTCTCAAAAAATAAATAAATAAATAGTTGAGATCAAAACTTGAGGGGTTTTTCGAAAATATCAATAATCAATAAGCCTTGGTCATCCTGAGGATAAAAGAGAATTCAAATATTAATGCAGAAGTGAAGACAAGATATCACTGCAGATTTGAACATTAAAAAGATAGTAAAATAGTATCATGACAAACTCTGTGTCCACAAATGTGACAACATAGGTGAAATGGACTAACAGCCAAAAGACACAATTGCCAAATTCACAAAAAAAAATATAAGTAGGTTTATATCTAGTAGATAAATTGACTCAGTATTCAGTATCATTCCAAAACAAAAAGCATGAATCTTGGTCAGTCCCCTGTTAAACTTTAGCAATATTTAAGGAGTAAGTTATGTCAATTCTTGACATTATTTTTCAGGCAGTAATAGAGAAAATATCCTAATTTATTCTACAATGCAGCATGCCCCTAATGACAGAACCAAGCAAACATACTAAAAGAAAAAAAACTACGAAGTAAAATATTAGCAAATCAAATTGAACAATATTATTTTTTAAAACTGGGTATAATGGCATAGGCCGATAATCCCATGTACTTGGGAGGCTAAGGCAGGAGAATTGCAAGTTCAAAGCAAAATAAAAATTTTAAATGGGCTGAAGAATCATCTCAATGTTTCCTGAATCTGATACCCACTTCCAAAAAAAAAGTATACATCACAACCACATAAGATTGATTCCAGCATTTGAAACTGGTTCAGCATCTGGATCAGTTATTACAATTCATTGTATCACAGGTTAAAGAAGAAAAGTTTATGATCATATCATTAGATATGTAAAAAGCACTTGACAAAATCCAACACTAATACATGAATTTTTGTATTTTATATTTATTCCCTTATTATGATAGGAGAGATTGACCTTCACACTGAGCTACATCCCCAGATTTTTTACAGTTATTTTTTCTTTTTTTTAATTTTGAGATAGGGTCTCACTCAGTCACTAAGTTGTTCAAGCTGGGCTTGAACTTGGAATCTTCCTGCTTCTGCCTCCCAGAGTGTTGGGATCAGAGGCATGCCCTACCATGCCTCACACCTAGCCCAAAGCATTAAAAATAATTTAATTTAAAAAAAATCTCAATTATCAAAGAACAGAGGGTGGCTTCCTTAACTTGACAAAGCATAACTACAAAGAAAAAAATACCTACAGCTAATATTGCACTTAATAGTAAGAAACTAGAAGCTTTCCAAGTGAGATCAGGAAGAAAAGAAACTTCCTCTCATCACTCCTTTATAATACTTGCTAACAGTCCTAATTACCGAAGATCAGAAAACAAAAAGATACAGATTGAGAAGAGATAAAACACACTATGGTTTCCTATGTAAAAACCTGAAACAGTCACACAAATGAGTCCTGAACCTAACCTAGTGCAACCACAGCAAGGCTGCAAGATACAAAGTCAGTCTCTCTCCCACACAGCAACAAGCTTCAACAGAAAGGAAACACTTGCCTGGGGTTCAAATCCCAGGCCCACACAACCACCACCATCATCATCGTCAACATTATCATCCACAGGACTTTCACGAATGGATAGAGTATCCAGACAAACAAGCACTGAAGTTAAACCACACTAGAAACCAAATGGACTGAAAGAGACGTTTAAAAAGCATTTCAGGGGCTGAGAAATGGTTCAGTGGTTAAACTCAAGTGCTAAGTACCCCAGTTCAATTCCCCAGCACAACATAAGGTGGGTGTAGTGGCGCACACCTGTTATCCCAACACTCAGGAGACTGGGCAGGAGGACTGCCATAAACTCAAAGCCATAATGGGCTCCACAATGAGTTCAGGACCAGCCTGGGCTGTAGAGCACGATCCTGTCTCAAAAAAAACAAAACTTTTAAAAAATTGTATTCAATAGCTACAGTAAAATTACAAGATACAAAAATCAACATTAAGAAAGCAGAGGGCTGGAGGAATAGCACAACAGTTAGAGCATTTGTTAGTAAGTGTAAGACCCTATGTTCAATTACCCAGCAACATATAGGCCAGAAGTGGTAACACATGCCCATAATCCCAGCACTTGGGAGGCTGAGGCAGGAGGATTGCTGTGTGCTCCATGTCAACTGGGGCTACATAATGAGTTCAGGCCCAACCTAGACTGTAAAGCAAGAACTTGCCTCAAAAAATTTTCTCAAAAGTCAGTAGCATTTTTCATACTCTAATAACAAATAAGAAGTTAACCCAAGTCACAGCAGCTATGAAAAATACAATGAGTATCTAGGGAAAAAAATAGTGAAGAAAGTGAGAGTCCTACAATTAAAGTTATAAAACACTGACACAAGAAATTAAAAATTTAAAAAATGGAAGACATCCTATAACCACTGATCAGAAGAATATTATTAAAATATCCATACTATCCAAAGTGAAATTACATGTTTGACAAAACACTCATCAAAATATCAATGACATTCTTCACAGCTAGGAAAACCAATCTTAAAATTCATACAGAGCCACAAAATACCAAATAATAAAAGATCTCTACAGAAAAAATATATATGTATATACATACCCACACATACATACATACATACATACATACATACATACAAAGAGTTACGTGGCCCTGTGAGGCAAAGGTTCCTAGAGAAAGCAGAAGATTCCCTAATTCTGTGTATGAACCAGCACAAGCCTCACACAGAAAAGGAAGGATATCCATGTTCAGACCCAAAAGCAGCACGTAAAAGGCTTGGGAAACTGAACTTCTGATAATTTACTGCCCAAATCCCAGAAGTACCTTTAAGAGGAGCATATACAGAAAAGATCCACTGTGGCATGACTTTTGAAAAGTGAAATTTGAAAACTGAATTGACATCGGAACTCCCATACACAAGAGGGAAGACAGAACTTATAGTCCATACGTAAATTGAGTGCCTGCTGTAAAAAAAAAAAAGAAAAAAAATCAGGCTGGAGGAAGAGCACAGCAGCTAGAGCACTTGCCCAGCAAGTGCAAGGCCCTGAGCTCAATTCCCAGCATTATATAACCTAGGCTGGTGGTACACACCTGTAATTTCAGCACTCAGGAAGCTGAGGCAGGAGGACTGCTGTGAGTTTGAGGGCAGCTTACACTACATAATTAGTTCATGACCAGCCTGAACTACAGAATGAGACCTTATTCCAAAAAAAAAAAAAAAAAATCTCCATAGAGATTTTAACAGGATGTAGACTAAGTTTGAAAATGTTGTTATCTAGCAAACAATGAAAAATAGAAAAAGATATGATTAAGCATACAATAAACGTAGAATCTACAGGAAAACAGGCCACAGAATTAGAGCCTGAGGAGTTCTAGGTATTAGCATTATTGAACCGAACTACAATATAATTACATTGTGAGCTTAAGCCTAAAAGCAAAGAACTTCATACTCTAAATAGCAGCACTATGGAATTTTAAGCAATTAGCTAATTAATTAAACCAGAAAATATATTAAAGACATTAAGACAACTGATGAATTTTAGAACAGACAAACATTAGTTAAACAGACAGTTAGTGAGCTAGAAAAAGAAGAAATTAGCTTGAACAGAGCACAGGGAAAGAAAAAGATGGAAATTACATATAGAATAATAAATACTGAAGGCACCGAACAGTGCATTTATTGTTATTTGAAAATGTTAAACAGGTTCTCATCTCAGGAAACGTGTACTGAACTGTTTCCTCTGCTTGGTATCTTCTTTCCCAAAATAGCTACATGGCTTAGTCCCTTATTTTATTCAGTTCTCTACTAAAAGTATTTTCCCCTTAAGTAGTTATCGCCCTCTAACATCTATTTTATTCACTTACGGCTTGTGTCTTTCCTACTAGAACATATAACCCATAGAATAGAAACTTTGTTCACTGCTGGGTTTTGTTGGTACCGGAAACACTCATGACACACAACAGGCACTTAAAAATGAATCAACTACTGAACGGAAAGAGAAGCTCACAATAGCAAAAAGACAGACTTCTCAACAACTCAAGGCAAGAGATCTCGATGATGCTTACACTAATAATAAGGCAAGTATTAATAATTTTTAAATTACCTACATGCCACATCAAAACATACACCATTTAAGAAATCACCTAAAAACATTGTAAAAAGACTGTTCAAACATCTCCCATCAACTGATCAATAACTTGGAGAGCTAAGTACAAAACGGAGAAAAGCAGCAGCAGCCTTGTTTCTCCGGCACAGTTTGCTTTCCGACACACAGCCCACTATCATTCTCTACTCCCACCCGTTTGCCTTTCACTACTTTTCTTTATCAGAAAAATAATCATCTTATAAGTGGAATAACAGCATGCAGTGAAGAAGCAAAGTACTAAGTATAGTGACCAAGAATAAAGAACCTAGCCACAGCAGAAACTAGAAATAATAATAATGATAATTAATAACAGCAACAATAATAATAAGTGATGAAGCTAGATGTGGTGACACACACCTGTATTCCCAGCTACTCAGTAGGCTGATGCAGGAAGATGTTAAGTTCAAGGCCAACCTAGTCAATTTATTGAGACTTTATCTCAAAATAAAAAGAACCAGAAATATAGCTCAAAGTTAGAGCACCCCTGGGTTCTATCCCCAGTACTGAAAAAAAATACTCTAATAATCTAATGACTAAAATGTGTTGAGCACTTTCAACTATTCTAAGCATTTTTATTCATTAACTAAGTTAAGTCTCAAAACAATAAGGTATTTTAATAAATAATGACATAGAAATTATACAACTTATTCAGAGAGTTTTGCCAAAGCACACAGAAATTGAAAATCTAAATTTGAACACACTCTGTAACTCTTAAGCCAAAGCCGTTAAGCAGTAAACCCGGTCGTATGAATTAAAAGGTTTTGTTAAGGCTGCAGGCATATCTCAGTGGAGCTTGCCTTGTGTGCAAAAGACCCTGGGTTCAATCCCCCGGAACCCCATAAAAATTAGCCAAGTGTGGTGGTGCACACTTTTAATCACAGAATTCAGGAGATTGAGGCAGGAGAATTGCCGTGAATTTGAGGCCAACATAGGCTTTATAGTTCAGGACCAGCCTGGACTATAGCGTAAGACCCTGTTTCATTAAATAAGTGAATGAATGAATGAATGAATGAATGAATGAACAAGTGAAGGAATGAATAAAGTTTAGATAAGAAAAATCAAGGATATTCTGAAAAACAGGTGGGTAGAATTTCCCTGAAGATTTGTGGCAGCAACAAAGTAGAGCTTATGTTAAATTAATGGCAAAAAAAGACCATTACTTTCTAATCAATTTTTATAAGAATCAAAAACCTTCTAAAATTTATTTCATATACATATCACAACCCTATTAGAATGATATAAAGCAGATATGTCTCACCTGTTGTCCATCATTATTTCACTCTTGATATTTTTTCATGTTATATTGATAAATTTTAAATAGGAAGTTTTTATATATGCACATGAAGTACATTATATTCCTTATATGTGGCCCAAGATCATTCCTCTGAGGCATATAAAACTTACTCCATTTAAAATCAGTTCTAAGATTTTAAAAGATTACTTTCTTCTCTTCCTGCACCATTAAATAATAAATTAATAAAATAAAAAATGTATTTACATTTCTTTGTCTTTTCTGCAGATCTAGCACAGGTTTCTTTGAGGAGATTACATAAATGTCTTGTAGCATTATTTCTGAAAGAAAGGAGAGTATTTGCCTAAATGTAATATGATCTCAAAGTAAAATCAAAAATACAAGTTTTAAAATACATTCTTAAAATTTTTAATTTTCAAAATATTGTATTTGGTTTATCACATATCACACATAAATGACTACATAAACAAAAGGACAGACTATAATGTTAGTGAAGTTAACCCACTAATTCCCTCTTTAAGTACAGGTGACATCTCCCTAACAAGTTTCTACTTAAATTATTATTCAGGGAACAGTCCCAGATTTCCCTAGAAAGAAATAACGAGAATACAGATTAGGTTTTTTCACTCAAAATTATCCAAAAAATGTTCTTGGTATCTCACCTTCAAAACAAAAAATAAAGCAAATTTTTGGCTAGGAATTCATTACATGAATAATAAGACTTCTAGTTGTCTTGTAAGTTACCAGTACACACAGGAGTTACACTTAATTTTCCAATTTAAAATATTTCTGTTGAAATAAAACTGTTACCCTGCCAAAACAAGAATTTGAGAGTGAGAATCATCTTGGAACTAAAATGAGCTTTATTTTACAAATGTTGCACCTATGTCAATAGGGAAACAGAAAGATTACACAGATCAAGTTGTAGACAAAAAATTATCAGATTTTTTTTACACCAAGCAATGATTCTTTCTAATGCTGAGAAGTTACTTGTCATTGATCCTAGTTTGGCAATGCTACAATGCAAAATGGATATGTCTTTCTTATGCTTGAGCACTCATGTAAAATCCTTATAAATTATGTAACACGTAGAGAAAATATTTTTGAAAACTGTTTAAATAAATTTAAAATAAATTTAGAAAAATTCATTATATTGTTACTTACTCTTTCATTAACTCTTTATTTTCCAGAATTTCTTCATTGAATTTCAGACTTACTCTTTCATTTTCAAACTAATTTACAAAACAGAAGAATAGTTCATCACATTTTGCTTAGTAAAATAAATACAAGTACCACTAAGCAGCATATCTTGACTAAAACATAGTAATCTGTAAAAATGCCTCCTTTCAAAATAAAAAGAAAGTTTTTTCACAGCTTATACATTTCTCATAACAGTATGGTTCTAATTTTCAACAATCTAAAATGAAGTTTGCTGAAAGACCTTCAAAAAAGCGTTCAACAAGATCCTAAAGCAATATTATATTATCTAAAATTTTTAAGCAATATTTTATCCTGCCTGCATTTCTCAACATTGTTTTCTGACTTTTAACCATTAAATGTGGGCTGGAGGAATGGCACACTGGTTAAACACTTGTCTAGCAAGCACAAGACCCTGAGTTCAATTGCCCCGCACCACATAAGGCTGGATGTGGTGGCACATGCCTGTAATCCCAGCACTCAGGTGGCTGAGGCAGGAGGACTGCCATGAGTCCACAAGCTAGCTAGCTTAGGCTACACAGTGAGTTCAAGACCAGCCTGGACTACAGCACAAGACCTTGTTTCAAAAATAAATAAACAAACTATATAAAACAAAGCAAAATAGTTTCTCATATAATGAAAACCATTTATATCAAATAAAGGATCAGTAAAAGGAATAAAAGTAAACTTTATAATAAATTAGTATCACTAAATCATTATTTTCCTAATCATCTGCATTAAGTTTTGTGCACCTGTCTCCTATGTTCATTCCTAAAGATGAACAACTATTATCAATGAAACTTCATAAAGCTCTGTCCTTCAAAATCCCCAACATGTGCACCTAAGACCACTATGCTGAGCAAAATGAACCATACCCAGGAAGTTAAGTATTATATGGTTTCTAATATGATAAAACTAAATCATAAAAAATGTAAGAGACACGAAAAAGATAAGATGGACTTTGTGGAAAGAGAAATGAAAAGGGAGGGTGAGAGGGTAGGAAGGAGAAAGGGAGATGAAAGAAAAAATAGAAGAAAAACCAAACGGAGGTGATGGTGGGAGTTAGAGAGGAGGGGGAAGCTGTGGGAGGGAAAAATAGGGTGAGGGGAAGGAACTGTAATTTTGACGTAATATATATATGTGCACAAAATACTCAAATTCAGTGTAAGCATTATGTATCATATATATGTACTAATAAGATAGAAGAAAAAACAAATGCCCATCACAAAAAAACAAGATTAGTGCAATTTACCTGAACTACTAATCTATTCTCAATAACATTACAATAAAGTTTAATATATTATAATTCAAAATTGTATTATACCTGCAGTTCCTGAATGGCTTTTCGCTGTGCTTCAATTGTCTTTTTATTTTCTTGCAACTTATTTTCTTTCTGTTTCAGTTCAGCTTCTACATTCACTTTCCACTTCTTAATTTTTTTAGCCTCCTTATACAGTTTTGAATACATTCTGCTCACTGGCTCAGAACTCTAGTAAAACAGGTATACAAATGTTAACTGTTCAAATTTTTAATTTTAATAGAACCAGACTACAGCTTCTCAATAAAAATACCCATATATTACAGTAACAAATCTCTCTTCAATTTACACTCTAGTAGCATTACTGAGAGCTACCCTAACTCTTTTAAACTACTAAAGTAAAAAGAGCTACTTCTAAAGTTACTGGTCACTTAAATAAAAGACATTTTGCTCAATAAAATCAAATGACTAAATCAAATGGCTGATACAGCCTTAAGAAATTAGAAAAAAATTAATGACCGAGTATGGCTGAGTAAAAGCTAAATTGAGTTACTATGCAAAAAATCTTATGAATTTTAACAAGTCTTGAAACATTTTGGTTATAGAAACAGTCTGAGGATTAATCAAGAGTGTAAAGGTTAAAATATAATGACAAGAAAAAGTGTGAAGACCGTATATACTTTCAGTGACCTTGAGATTTTACTTAGATTTCCTGCCCTTTTACCCACATTATACTGTAAATATCAGAGGACATTTCTGTTGTGTTTGGATTTTTTCTTTTCTCGCAGTGCTCGAGATCAAATCCAGCGCCTCCTGCATGCTAGCATTCTACAATAAGCTCTACTCGGACACCTTTTAAACCCCCTTTTAAGCACCCTTCCTAATCCACCCTCCCACCACACAAAAGAGTTTCTGTTTACTGACAGCATTCCATTATCAAAATACACAAATAGCTTCCATATTTTTAAACTCTGTGAAGTAATAAACACAGGAATTAATATATGCACTTTATCAGGCCATGGAAATCCTCATTTAAAAGCCACGTATCTATACGTCATAAGATTGTTTTTTATAACTAGTATCAAATGTATAACATTTCCCACAATTCCTTATACAATAAATCACGCAAATGATCAATTTCACTTATTAATTCTAGAACTATCTGTAAAATACTCGCTTGATTCTCAGCCTTTTTATATATTGTATCTATCACCCTCTTCTATTCTTGATTTTTACAATTTAAAATTAAACTGTCCTTAAAGAACTGGGTGCTTTTAGAACCCAGAAAAATTCAAAAGAGTAGTGACTTTTAAAATTTTTTTAAAGAATGTGTTTTAATTATTTAACTAAATATTAATCCTTTTGAAATTTGGAAAGAAAATATACACAGACAAATTATACACTAATTACATAAAATTTAATATGAATGGGAAATCTGACCTCACAATCAGAGTCTTTTGGTTCTTCCTCATAGTGGTTACCGCCAGAATTATCAGCCTGGAAAAAAAAAGAATGTTTTCTATAAGAAGATATTTCTGAAAGATGTCAAATAAATACACAAGACTAGCAATCCAACAACTAAAAAGGGATTTTTGTTCAAATAAGTATTTCAGTACCTAGCTAGATTATATCCACATACTGTCTGCACAACTGACCTGCTCAAGCGTGGGCAAAAAGTTAAGTTTTGGTAAAGCAGGATCTGCAAGATAAGAGACAACTGGTTTTAAATATGCCAACATCTTATTTTTCATATTAATTATAATATCACACATAGCTTTACTGTCAAGGATGTCCACACAATACTTACATTTTATTTTAAATAATTGATGTTGTTTATAATAATGTAAACCAAGATATTGCTTTTCCAGGATCCTACCTGAATCAAGGTTTTCCCCATTTTTGGAAAGAGTAGTCAATGCAAATGGAAAACCAAAATCATCTTCAATACATTTGTTGAAGCTCTAGAAACATAAAGAAATTTTTAATTATACTCCTTCATACCACTTTGATATTTAGCAATGCAATACATAAATATATAACATCATATACTTAAATGTAATCCTTGAATATACCCATAGTGCTTAAAATATCAAATGCTTCTATAATGTAAACAGCAAAAAATTCTAGTATTTTTATTGGTAGAATGGAGTTAAGTTATAAATTACTTAATACAAGCTTTGTAGATTTCAAGAATTACAGCGGTAATATATATATAGTACCTTCCTTCAATTCCACAAGATCTTCCCCTCAATAGAACGGAGAAGTGACTTCATTGTGTAGCACTTAAATGATACACTCTTGGCTTTAGCAGCCATAAATTTTCAACGGCATATAAAATCGAGCTATTCTATCATTTCACTTACCACATGAAGTTACCACTTCAGTTTCACTTACCACATTACCACAGTAAATACCACATGAGAATCCTGTATAACAATTTAGCAAGATATGCTCTCTTTGAAGGCTGGGGCCTAGTTCAATGGCTATCAAATACTTGCCTAGCATTGACAACGCCCTGGGTTTGCTCCCCAAGCACTACATAAAATTACTGGGCAAAAAATACAGTTGGGTATGGTTGAGCAGGCCTGTAATCCCAGCACCCGGGAGACTGAGGCAAGAGGACTGCTGTGAGTATGAGGACAGCCTGGGATACATACTGAGTTAAGGACCAGCCTGGACTACAGGGAATCCCTGTCTCAAAAAAAAAAAAAAAAAAAAAACAGCTGGGTTTCACCTGAGAAGCTTGGTATATAATCCCTGTGTTCCGATGAGAACGCATTACTATATAAATGAAGTTTCCTCTTTAGCTTGTCTACCAGGCACTGAATCCTAGAGTAAAATGCAAAGCTAAGGACAGCACTAATTACCATTTGTACATAAGCATTTGTCCCAATACTACTAATTCTCTAATTGACTTTTTCTATTTCATTGTGTACATCTTATAAGTTGCCTCAAGACATGTAGTGAGAGTTTAAATAAGCATGTCTTACCATATATGCAGAGTTCTACAACAGGATTATTTCTTTAATACTGCAGTAACACTCAATGCCCAAAATACCATTCAAAATTCTTCCATAAATCAAACCATCCTTAGTGGAAAGAAACAACCGTAAAACAGAACCAGTGGAAGTCTACTTTGCCATACAGGCCCAAACTTGGGAGAGCCAAATCACGATTCTCACGCCATTTACCTTGAAGAAATGAGAATCTCCCGCCGAGGTCTGAGGTTTCACGGCAGACACAAGGCTGCTGCTTAACCTTGGTGGCACGAACAACGTGAAGGGTTTTTGCTTTTCCATTTTCTCGCTTCCCGCCGTAAATATCTACTGCCCGGAAAGGCAGGAAGGGTTTCACGGTATTAGGACACTGCTTATTCGTTCACTTGTGAACCACAGCGTCTCTACACGACACAGGGAGATAATGGCAGCCATGCGACCCTCGCCACCCACCGCCCGCGAGGGGCGCGCGGCCCGGGCGCTCTCCCCCCGCTCCGCCCTCCCCCGCCGCGCGACACTCGGGCGAAGCGCCCGCCGCGCGCGCCGCCGCACGGGCCGCAAAGGCCATCACGAAGGAACTCACGTTTGAAGCGCTCGCGGGAAACCGCAGGCGAGGCGCCCACGCGGACTTCCTGTCCCCTAACGCGGCATAATGACCCAAGAGCTCCTGCCTTCGAATCCCAGCAGAGGCGAGAACTCGTCAGGCCCTCGACCCAGGAGCCAAGCACAAGGAAAGCCAGGGCCCGGCGGCTAACGGCTCAATAACGGTCAGGCACGAGGCCCGCCCCCCCATAACATCTCGCGAGATTTCTCTTCTCTGGGCCCCGCCCCTTCTGCCCACTCTGGGATCCCAGAGTTCTTCCCCGCGTTCTATTCCTCCTTGCGTGTGGTTCTTTGAGTTTCTGTTGTTGTCAAAGAACGATGGGAAACTGTGAGGCTCCCGGATGGACTAGCCAAGAGTAAACATAATAATAATAATGGTGATTTACTTCACAATCTTAGGAAGGCAGCAGGAGTGTAAACAAATGATCGGGTGTGTAATGGTTTCAAGATGGTGCTCACAGATGGTGCCGCTCGTAGCGGCAGAGGTAGGCTAGGAAGTCGGGGGAAGTTCTGTAGAGCAGCTTGCTTCTTTTAACCCGGGCCGGCGGAGAAGAGTGAGTGCAGTGTTGGCTCCGTGTAGAAGCGGTGGGAGCAGAGTGTTCTGGAGAAGGAAGGCAGACCTTCCTGGAGTTGGGAGAGCCTGTCCTGGGAGTCCGAGGGATGGCGTGGGCGTGTGAGGACCAAGTCCGGGGAAAGCCAGAGCTAAGCCTGAAGGCCTTCAGAGCAGGCGGGACAGCCCCGCGAAGGCTTTTGGAGTTTAGACTTACAAGATCGGAGTCATGGAGAGATTTTGAGCGAAACGAGTGGTAGGCTCTTTTTCAGGAGGAAGTCTGTAGGTATGAATGGCTTATGCATAGGAGTCGGGGGTGAGGGAGATAGCCATTATTTTGTGTTGCTGCTGTTTGAGACAAGAGTTTGCTAAATTGTACAGGCTGACCTTGCCCTCGAGACCCTCCGAGACCCTGCTTCCCGGCTGCTAGGAAGCAGTTTTAATAAACTTGAAGAACATGTCTGGGCCGTGGGGATAAGGAGGTGTAAATTGGAAGATATTTAGGAAGTAAAATTAATAGGGCTTGATGGCTTTTTTTTTTTTTTTTTTTGAGGCAGGCTGGTCCTCAACTCACAAATGTAGCCCAGACTAACAACAATCCTCCTGCCTCAGCCTCCCCCTGCTAGAATTACAGCTGTTATGTGCTGCTGGGTGATCCAACGGGGCCTCACACTTCCTCGGCAAGGGCTCTAATACTGAGTTCCCCGCACCCGCCGCAGTGGCTGTCACTTTAATAAGTGAGAAGCGAAACGGAGGGAAAAGGCCTCATTTCAGGCTTCAGTAGCTGGATATGTCGTTGTAGCGTTAAATACCTATGTTGAGACAACAAAGTGATAACTTCTGTTTGGATAGATTAACTTTGCTTTGTAATTTTCTCCAGGTGTCATAATTTAATTGATGCTTTTCTAAAGACTTTTATCAATATCTTAAATAGCCCATTTTTCTTTGTATAAAATACCACATAAAAACAGTTTCTGCTAAATCAGAAAATGGTTGTTAGGTATAATGATCCACATTAACTCCTTAATTTATATTTTAAGAAAATTAAATCTAAGGGCTTAAAAAAATAAGATACTCCTAAGAAATGATACCAAGAATATACACAAAGTACCCCTCAGGAAAATAACTGATACATCTAAAGAAGATTTTTAAGCTAAAGGTATAAACTCTATATGCCAGTTTTGGAAAAAGTTTTACAATAGCAAAAAATTCAAGTGTAGAAGAGGCCTGGGGATGGAGCCCAGTGCATAGCTCAGTGGTTGGAACTCTTGTCAAACCCACCACTATGCCAACCACATTAAACTGGGCGTCGTGGCACACATCTGTAATCCTAGCACCTGGGAGGCTGAGGCAGGAGGATTATCATGAGTTCGAGGCCAGCCTGGGCTACATACTGAGTTCAGGACCAGTCTGGACTATACACAGAGACCCTGTCTCAAAAAAAAAAAAAAAAAAAAAAACACTTGGGCTGGAGGAGTGGTACAACAGTTAAAAAACTTGCCTAGCAAGCATAAGGTCCTGAGTACAATTCCCTAGCACCACATAAAGCTGGGCATGGTTGCTCATGCCTGTAATTCCAGCACTCAGGAGGCTGAGGCAGGAGGAGTGCCAGGAGTCCAAGAGTCCAAGGCCAGCCTGGGCTACAGAGTGAGACCCTGTCTCAAAAAAATTAAAGTAATCATATATATAGATATATATATATAATCATATGTATACACACATATGTTTGTATATAATCATATGTACACACACATGTTTATATATACACACATATGTCTATATATACATATATACACACATATGTTTATATATACACACATATGTTTATATATATATACATATATATACACCCATATGTTTATATATGTATATATATACAACTGTGCTCATTTCTTCTTTATTGAAAGCCAAAATGATACTCCTAATATTCTTAGGAGTGTTTTTTAATTATTTATCATCTTGATTTTTGGTTCTCATTTCCCAAAGGAAGTATAATGAAACAAACAGACACTGGGTCAAAAGGGAAGTATCTGGGATTTTGTTTTCTCTTGGAAGAGACTCATTTGGCCACTCTCCAAATGGCCAAGCATATCCTATCCTAGGTTTTATAATCATCTGAATAAAAATCCTCTCATTTCTCAATGCATTGACGATCATGTGTCATGTCATTGTCATCCTCAAATCAAGGAAAACCAAGTGGAGTTTAAAGTCTGTACCTTAGTTTACCTCTTGGCTGGATGTCATTGGATGAAGTCTGAGGAATTTTCCCTGAAGAGAATGATGACCTCTATTCAGCCTGAGAAATAGATTCTTGGTTCTTGTCACAGAAAAGAATTTCAGGATGCACCAATAACAGGTATAAAATGGTTATGTTAGGTAGAATTAAAGGACACACCAAAAAGCAATGTGGGATCTCAAGAGGCCTCTTGATACTAGAATAACTTAAACTCATAGTGTTTTATTTATCTGAATATCCTGTCTTTCAAAACAATAGTGCCACCATCAAATTTCTTACTTTTAGGTATCACACATGAAGTTTAACATATTACTGTTCTATACCTACAAGAACTAAAATATTTGTGGAACATTCAGTTTTAACAGCTCCATTGTTCTTAAAGATGTTAAGGAAAATGCCAAAATATTGTCTACAGAATGAGAAGAAAATTAGTATACTAATTTCCCAGTATAGATTTTAAAAATATTTTAATTACTTTCAATATCTTACACCACAAACTTTCCCTTGTGGATTTATTAAAGATTTCTTTTTAATATATTAAAACAAGACAAGACACTACTTATGCAATCACATAAAGACAAGAGTTGAACAGAGCTTTATTCTCTTTTAATATTGACAAAATACTGTAGCAGAATTAGGTTTTTAAATATTGATTCCTTATTCCACCAGTCTGGCCCTAATCAATAAGGGTAAAGAACTGCCTTAATTCTAATCACAACCAATTCTACTAGCTAACATTATGCCTATAAATTACAAAGCTAAGTAAGTGGAGTCTCTTCAGGTGACAGTTCTATGGTTCCCTTTAAAGAAACTATGCAAAAACAATAGCCATTGGTTCTTTTGATTTCAATCTTGAAAAGAATCTTCAGTGTCCATCTAGTGACATTCTATATTCCACAAAATGATAAGCACTGATGTATCCATTTTAACATAGCAATCTTCTTCATGTTTTTTCATGGTAACATAGTAATCTTCATGTTTTTCAACCATTCGTCCAACTCAGATTTAGAAAACATAAGACAGTTCCAAAATTTCAGCAACTTGAATAGAAATTCCATTTCCCAAAGCATAGTCCATTTAGGGCCCTTTGTTTTCTAAGTACTAAGTATTTCCAAATGACTGTGATTTAAAGTTCTCAGTTCAGTAAGCCTCCCTATGAGGTGAGCGAAATGCTGTGGGTCTTCTGCATGGTAAGTCTTTGAATACTTATACAAAATTTGTAAAACTGGTTCTTGTAAACTCTCCACATGTTGCTTATTTTTCAGGCATGGACGATCTAAAAAACAAATCATTATATTTAAATGGTAAAGGATAGTGAATTTTTAAAAATGATTCAGTTTTTAAATAATGCCATAACAAATACTTACTGAACCCTTAATATATGTCAGATATTATGCTAAGTAACTTGTCTCTGTGAATTATTTAATCTTCACAATGCTGTAAGAGGTAAGTTCTATGCTTACCACCATTCTTCAGATGAGTTTCTTGAACTTAGAGAACTGCATAATTTCCACATAGTCACATAGGAAGGAAAAGCCAAAAAGAATATAAAGAATGTAAAAGCAAACAAGGGCTACTAGAAAGATTAAAAGATTATGTAATATCCCCAGTGAGCAGAAAGTAAAAGGCAAATCTTCTTAATATCTTAGCTATAAAATGCAAGTGCCAACCAAGAATTTCATAATGGTTAGGCAGCATCCATTGCCTACTCATTCATTGTCCTAAAGAGACATCAGTAAATATAACAGGAGGAATTCCCTTCTCATTAAGTTTATATTCTGGGTCTGAAAAGAATGAGAAAGGAAAAAGACATATACACATTTTAAAAAGTAAAAATATGGGCTGGAGAAATGGCTCAGTGGTTAAAGCACTTGCCTAGCAAGCTAAGTACCCAAGTTCAATTCCCCAGCACCACATAAGCCAGGCATGGTGGTGCATGCCTGTAATCCCAGCACTTGGAAGGCTGAGACAGGAGGATTGCCTTGAGTCCAAGGCCAGCCTGGGCTCCATGGTGAGTTCAAGACCAGGCTAGACTCCATAGTGAGTTCAGAACCAGCCTAGGCTACAGAGTGAGGCCCTGTCTCAAAAAAAAAAAAAAAAAAAAAAAAAAAAAAAAAAAAAAAAAAAAAAAAAAAAAAAAAAAAAAAAAAAAAAACCCACAAGCAGTGATATGTTGTAAAGAAAAGTACACAGGGAAACAGATTAGAATTTTAGGGTGTAGGGACAGTAGCTATTTTTACAAGTATAATGAGAGATAAAATGACATCTAGCAGAGACTCAGAATGGCAAAGGAGGAAGTCATGTGGCTTTCTGGGAGAAAACTTTCCAACCAAAAGACTTATATTAAGAATTACAGACAACCTGGAACAAGAGCCCACCTAACGTTTTGAAGTAATATCTGTGTCAAAAGCAGTATTGTCAGGGTGAAGTAAATAAAAGAGGTCATGTAACTGGCATGTTTTTTTTTTTCTTTTTTCTTTTTTTAGAAATCAGACAAGCAACTTATCTAAACCTTTCATGGCTCGGGAGTTATCACCACCTCCTCCTCTCCTCAGCCCGGATGAAAGCGAAAGAAAATGCCCATGGTGGCCCCAGAACACAGGGGCCCAGTTCCCTTCCATAGGAAAAAGAAAGAGCTGCCGACGGGGAGGAGGGACAAAGCCAACGCGGAAATGCTGTATCATCTGATTGTACTTCCTCCCCTCTGTGTCTTAATGTAAGAGACCCTTGCAAGCCCGGTCATGGCGAGGTGGTGACTGCAGGCCCTCTATCTTGTCACTGCTGGGTTTGAATAAAGCCGATTTTCTCTTTTCACCAAAATAAATGGCCTTCTTTGGTTTGCTCAGCAGAGAGCAAATAGACCTGAACGTAAAGATGTCAGTGGCCATAACAACAGTAGGTGAGCTGAGAGGACATCGCTTAGCAATTAAAGCACTTTCCTAGCAAGCACAGGGCCCTAGGTTCAATTCCCCAGCACCACATAAACCAGGTGTGGTAGCACGTGCTTGTAATGGGAATCGTTCTGAGTTCCAAGCCAGACTAGGGGTGTGGGGGTGGGGGTGGGGGGTAGCCACTGAAAGTGACAAGTAAAGGAATGACTCTACAGAGAATATGTCTACGCAGGCAAGTACAGAGACAGGAAAGCCGATTAGGAATGTAGCTTCAATTAAGTTTCTGATACATGATGAGGATAGGGTGAACAAGATTTTTTTCATATTTGATGTGGATATAAGAGAAAGAAAAGTTAAGGATGATTTAAACAAGTTGGGCTTATACAGCTTGAAGGCTAGAAATATCATTTATTAGAAATGAAGAAAAATATAAGAGGATGAGTTTAGAGGAAATCAATTTACCTTTAAGAATATTAATCTGATATGCCTACTAGACATCCAAGTTGAAATCTTAAGTGGGTTATTCAATGGAGTTTAGGGGACCAGGTCGGTATATAAATTTTGAAGTGGTCAGCATATATACAGCCTTTAAAGCCTTGAAATTGTAAAATTATAGAGAAGACGGATAACTAAACCCTGGGATATGCTCACATTTATTATGGTAAGAGATTAAAAAAAGTATCAAAGGAGACAGAGCAAGCAGATACTAAAGAGTAATGGTATTCCGGAAATAGGAATAAAATGCATGTTCCCAAGGAAGCGGTAAGCTGAGGCCTGGCAATGGAAGTGCTCTAGTGGAGAAGATACAACCTTCTGTGCCAAATGTAGCTCGTGGACTTTAAGAGGAAAACTAAGAAATTACCCCTGGAATCAACAGTGCCAAAACCCTGAAGATACTGAGAAATTATGGCAGTGTGGAAAAAATGAAGCAAAACATGACTGTAGAAGGTTCATGGATAAGAGGAGAGGAAAGGAAAGGGTATTTAGACAACTCTGCAACTACATTTTTTGTACAAAGTAAACCAGAGAAACAAGGATACAGATGACAAAGTCATGTGAGTCAAGGGGTTTGTGGGGGGGAGGGAGGGTGGGTTTCTTACCTGTTTGTTTTTGATTTTTTCTTGGAGATAGGATCTCGCTTTGTAGTGAGTATAGTGTAGCAATGTAGCCCAGGCTGTCTTTGAACTCACAGCAATCCTTCTGCTTCAGCCTCCCAAGTGTTGGTATTGCAGGTGTGGGCCACCACACCCAGCTAGTAAGGTGCTAGGCAATCAAACTCCAGGCCTCACACTTCCTAAGCAAGTACTGTAATCACTGAGCTATGGCTCCCAGCCCCAGTATTCTTCAAGATGCAAGAAAGTACAGTATGTTCATAAACTAAAGGAATGTTCTCATAGAGAAGAAAATTGTGATGAAACAACTGACACCTTTGGCTGTAATTATAATTTACTAAGCTGAGTGTGATGATATGCATCTGTAGTCCCAGCACTCGGAAGACTGAGGCCAGCAAGATCACTTGCACCCGCTAGTTTAAGACCAGCTTGGGCAACATAGCAAAATCCCCTTCCCAAAAACTTAAATAATAATAAGAATAATTTAATAACCACTATCTTCATGGTTTCACTGCCAAATTTATTCCATTATTTTCTACTGAATGGTTTTTACCTGAAAAAAGCACAGTTGTCGCAGCAAGCAGAGAATATTCAGTGTCAATTATATTAAATCTAGTCATTCTTCTGAAGAAATAAAACAGGGAAGTAATAAATTCTTCAATGATACCTAAAAAGATTAATATAAAAATAAGTTTTCATCAGACCACACTATAGGATTAAATACATTGTAATTATTGTTTTTCTCAAAACAGCATAAGCAAATGAAACATTATATCCAACTACATTTCTATCACCCAGTAATAGTTTGTATTAAGTATATTACCAGTTGGAGTAGCAGAAAGATAGTCTTCACTGCAACATTTTCCCATAGGATAAATAACATGTCTCTCATCACTTTGATTATGATTACTCAGGGTATGAGATGGATTATTCAACATTCTTACAGTACCTAGTGAAAGGGAAACATAGAAAGTCAGATTTTTTTTCTAATCCTTATACAGATAGTAAAGCAATGTCTTTCACAATCCAGCAGCTATTAGATGCAGGAAAAATTCACAAGAAATAGTACCTTTATAATTTTCATTACTAAAACATAAAGGTACATCCATATTCTATAAAGCGATTACATAGACCCAAAAATGTGTTATCTATGATGCTATCTAACAAAGAATGGTTTCCCTTTAAAAAAAAAAAAAAGCTAGACCAATATATTGGAGCATTCTAAACAGCTATTATATTTATTCCTCTATAGTAAAATAGAAATATATTTTAAAATAGCTTGATTTTATATAATTTATTGGTGAATTGAGTGTAACTATTAATATTAAAGTGAAAAAGACAGGCATTACCGCCAGGTATGGCAGCCATGCCTATAGTCCCAGCCCTTGAAGGCCTAATGCAGGACAATCACCTAAGCCCACGAGGTCAAGGCCAGCCTGCACAATTTAGTAGATACCCTATGTGAGAAGACATTTTGAAAAGGAGGGAAGGGGAGGGAAGGAAGGAAGAAAAAAGAGGCTTTTTACTTTCAGAGTCTGCTTCTTTCTGATTGTACAGCTGGGCCAAATGAAGAAACAACACTTCAGTTTTTGATCCCTCTTGTAATGCAGCCCGGTCCTCACTGGTCAAACTTTGAAATCCTTTAAGAAGATATTATGAAGAGATAATGAAAAGACAATTTTCGGATACCGTATTCAACATTTATTTATGTATGAAAATTCTGCCTTAGAATAATCATGGTATAGATGTGGGGAATTAGCTCAAGGGTAGAGTGCTTGCTGAGTCCAAGTCTCAGCATCGGCGGGGAAAAGCTTGGTTTAATCCCCATCACCTTGAAACAAAAAAAGGAAAATAAAAGTTAAAAACAAAAAGAAAGAATATGCACGACATGCAACTTCAAATCTAAAAAAAAATTCTTGATTCCACATGCTAATATTTTGGAGCACTCTCACAGAACCAGATAAAACTTTTCCTATGGCAAAAAAAAATTAAACACAGTTGATTTAACCTTGAAATTTATATTTTTACGAAAGTTACTTGCATATGTAAATAAATAGCTAAGTATCAGCTTATAGTGGCTTGATATCTTTAATATTATACAGGAAATGTTCATTTCATGTTCTCTCGAAAACAAAAAAGACAGGCCAGATTACACCTGTAATCTCAGAATCCAAGAAATTGAAACAGGAGGATCACAAGTTTGGAGCCAGCCTGGGGTACATGGCAAAACATTATCTCAAAGGCAGGAGAGTGGGAAAGTCCTTGTCACCGTGACAAGATACGTAGGTGCACAAAATGCTCAACTTCATTGTAAACCTTAATTTTTCCACTTATACATATCAATAAAATGGGGGGAAAGCAGTATCTCAATAACAAAATAATAAATTTTAAAATAAAATAAAAGAAAAACAAAATAAGTCACTTCCAAACATTAAATAAAGACTGCAACCAAGAGTATTTGTTTGTACTGTCTCTGGCATCATTTAAATAACTTTAAATACTTAGATTTTCACCCACTTGATTAAACATGATTTTGCAGAAAGAAGTAGGGAAAGAAAGGTTTTATTTCCCTACATGCCCTTTCTCAAAACAGGATCTTTTTTTTTAAATGGTTTAAGTGTTACATTAATATAATTACCTGGGAGTCCCTTGGTAAAATCCATCAGCCCGTGCATGTGTAGCACTATTAACTTTGACAGTTGCAAAAAGCTCAGTTTAGCATTGGCATATTCCTGCAACTAACTCAATAAAAAATAATAAAATTAATAAATTTTATCTTCTTTCAAGTAACTATTGAAAATTTACAGTATTATATTTATGCTATTGTTTCCTAGTATAAACTATTTCTTGTAAGTAATAAATACATACAAATTTCTCTGTTTCCTCTAAAAGGATAGTATATTTCTGATGAGCAGCTACAATGTGACTAATAAGTTGATGTTCTGCTACGGTTAGTTCCACACTCCCATGAATCTATAAGAAAACAGAAGGGAAAGCAGTATACTTGTTAAAGTATACTTGTTAAACAATACATCTTCATTAAAGAAAGAAAGTTTGTAAGAAGAAAAATCTTGCCACCTTTCCAGATCTGGTGGTAGATGATACCAGTTTGCTGTCTGCTCCATCCTCTTCCACTTTGATATTAGAATAAAAACTACTCATCTGCTTAAAGTTCTTTCGAAGTTTCTTTGATTTACACTGGATTTCTGTGAGCAAGCCTGTGTGAGCAAACCTTTCTTTTAGGTCATACATGTACACTGCAGTTAACTTTACTAAAGTTCTTTCTACTTATTTGTTATTAGTACATTACTATTTTTAAGACAGTGTCTTACTCAGCTGGTCCTGAACTCACTGTGGAACCCAGGCTGGCCTTGGACCCATGGCAATCCTCCTGCTTCAGCCTCCTGAGTGCTGGGATTACAGGCGTGCACTACCATGCCTGGCTTTATGTGGCACTGGGGAATCAAACTCAGGGCTGTGTGCTTGCAAGGCATGTGCTTTAACCTCTGTCATTCCTCCCACCCTGTAGGAAAATTCTTAATGGTAAGTCATAGGGTTCCATCCTCCAGCTGGGTTTAATCAATATTTTAAACTACAATCTGAAACAAATGCATCAATGTCAGACATCTAAGAGAAATAACTCAAAATTAATGTTCCTCTCTAAGAAGCCTTGCTACACCCTCTTTCTTACACACTTGAAAGTGAGAGTTTCATAAATTTGATTCAACGAAGAGAACAAAAGGCTTGCTGAGGTTTTTCAGAAGTATGCCTCATGGTGTAATCTGGTTGTAACAGCAAGACCATGCATTTCCCAAAATAATTTGAAAAGATTTTCACATGGCTATCTTAGTTACTTTTGGTTGCTGTGACTCAACACCCAACATCCACATCTCAGGGAGAAAAGACTTATTGTAGCTCACAGTTCAGAAGGTATCAGTCCTTTCACCGGCGGGTGGATGGGAAAGGATGGAATCACATGGCAGAACTGGAGCTGGGGCTCCAAGAGACAGAGATGACCACAGCACGGTGGAACAGATAGAACTGGGAGGAAGGGTAGAACCAGCACATGCCTCTCCACGTCAAGCCCCAAGTATCCTCCCCTTCCAGCCATTTCCCACTTCCCAAACTTACCGAGTATCAATAGGAATATGAGGCTTTTGGGGGATGCTTCAAACCACCACAGTGTCTCAGTGGTTAAAGCACTTGTCTGGCAAGCACAAAGCCCTGGGTTCAATTCTCCAGCACCACATAAGATAGGTGTGGTGATACATGGCTGTAATCCTAGCACTGGAGAGGTTGAGGCAGAAAGAGTTGTTATGAGTTCTAGGGCAGCCAGGAGCTACGTAGTGAGTTCAGGACCAGCCTGGACTACAGAGGGATACTCTGCCCCACCTCCAAAAAAAATGAGAAAAAAGAATTCACAAGGAACAAGATATTTTTGAACTATTAGCCTGTGGGAAGGGGCTTAAAACTCCCAAATAGAGGAGGTGAGACTATACAAAATTATTTGCATAGATTTCTATAACTGATTATGAGCTTTAAAAAGATTAGCAAGTACTAAACACTCTAAATATTCTTGCATAAATTTAATGGTAAGTATATGTTGCAGTTTAGATCTTAAATGTCCCTCCAAGGTGGGCACACCTGTGATTCCAGCACTCAGGAGGCAGAGGCTTGAGGACTGCTGTGAGTTTGAGGCCAGCCTGAGCCAAGTAGTGGGTTCAGGACCAGCCTGGACTACAGAGTGAGACCTTGTCTCAAAACAATAAATACAATACAATACAATACAATACCCCACTCAAAAGCTCATGTCTTCAGTGTTTGAACTTTGGGAAGGCGACGGAGGGTGAGGTCTCTAACTCCATCAATGGGCTGTCCACTGATGAGATTGATGACACTATCGGGAGTAGATGAACACAGGAGGTGGGAACTGGGTGAAGGGAGTGGCTCCTGCGGTGTGACCTTGGGGATTAGGTCTTGTTCCTGGCTCCTTGCTCTCGAACTCTATTCATGTCTCTCTGCTTGCCAGCCACCATAGGCCAAAGCTTCCTTTGCTATGCCCTTCTACCATGTTCCTGCCTGACCACAGGCCTAAAGCCAGCTCTCCATGGACTAGAGCCTCTGAAATCACGAATCAAAATAAGCTGCCCCTTGTAAAGTTTATTTATGTCAGATATTTTGTCACAATGACAGAAAACTAACAGCGCATCACAGAAAGGTCTATGGTAATGATGGTGCAAATTTGAATGCATGCGACTAACGCTTGAATATTTATGTTCACGTCCTTTGCTTTAAGAAAAATATACAGTGAACTTCAAAAAGATTAGCTATTCTTCTGCTTGTGAACTTGAGTTTCAACATTCATGCATTAATTGCTAGTAAACTCTATATACCTAGCTATGGTGGATGCTTTTAGGAACAAATTTAAATTTTTGGTTTTTTTCTGAAAAACCTCAGCAAGATTTTGTTCTCTTTGTTGAATCTAAATTATGAAACTCTCACTCTCAAGTTTGTAAGGAAGACAATAAGGCAAGGCTTCTTAGAGAGGAACATTAACTAGCATAGTGCGATGTATAACTTTAGGTTAGGTAAAATAAAGTATATACACCAATTCCTTGAGTTGAAAGTAATTATTATGTATCACAAATACATAGTAACAAAAAAAATAATCCTGGGGGAAAATGAATTTCTGGTTAAGATGAAAACATATTTTAAAATTAGAGCAACATAGTACAGAGCATTGCTTATGAAAATAATTACCTAGATTGATATTATAATTAATTATTTTAATTGAGCAGTTGCTAGAAAAACAGCTTAATTCTAAACAAACACATAAGTACTCAAAAGACTGCAAGAATACATTGTTCTCAATAAGGTTAAAAAAATTCCTCCTGCCCCAAAACAAAACAAAAAACCATAACGATACTTACATTCTGCCAACATTCCCATCGCCTTACACTTTTTCAGTCTGCACCCTTGACATTTCCTCCGCATGTACATGTCCATTTCACAGTGGCCACCATTCTTGCAATTATATACTGCATTTTTGGTGATGCTACGTCGAAAAAAACCTAATAATCAAAGTCGTTAGATTTAATATATGCATATTTCATTCTTTGTCATTTTTTATTAATGTATATCGTCAGAGTAAACAAGTTGACCTGGATTATTTCAATAAAACATTTTTTCCTTTAATAGGAAGGTTTGGTTTTATATACATTTATCTGAAATTATCTAATTCTTTCCTAATTGCTGTATTCTATTTCAAAGTATTTTCTTTCAATAATCACATCTGGAAATTAAACTGAATAGGTTTTTTTGTGTGTGTGTATTAAGACAACTGTCTATTTTACTATGGTTATAATTTATCATTAACAAAACATTTTTAAAGCTGTGCTTTACTTAATATGAAGATCCTATGAGAAGTCTCAAGAAGATCCCCAGAAGCATCTCTTGAAGAGCCCTTAAAAGAATACACGGTCATGTAAAATAAAACCACACACACACAAAAATCTCTTCTCAACTCACCTTACCACTTCGAGCTATCAAGAAAGAAACCGTCCTCCAAGCTTACTCCTCTGCCCATCTTTCTTCAGCCCTTCCCCAATGAGAAAGAGTTGCCAGTTTATAAATTCTAGGCAAGTGCTCTAACCGGTGAGCTACGCCCCCAAGTCCCTGCAAGCTCTGGGACGCTGAAGAGGCCACCATCAGAAGGAAAAACAGTTTTTCCCATTCACTTTCTAAATTCACACGTAGCTGTTCCTCTGCCCATTCCCTCCTTTAGCCCCTGTTCTCCTGTTCTGTACCATCTCCCCACGATCACACAGTCTTCTTCCTTTCCAAATACGGAAGCTGATCAGCTTAGTTAATGTTCCTCTCTAAGAAGCCTTGCTACACCCTCTTTCTTCCACACTTGAAAGTGAGAGTTTCATAAATTTGATTCAACGAAGAGAACAAAAGGCTTGCTGAGGTTTTTCAGAAGTATGCCTCATGGTGTGATCTGGTTGTAACAGCAAGACCATGCGTTTCCCAAGTAAACAAACATTTGCCCCAGTATTCCATTCCCAGAGCTGCGACTTCATTTGGTTTTTTCTTTTTAAAGTGTGAATTTTAAGATTCTGACACTGAGGTTTCACTTCAAACCACTAACAAAAATGTTTGTCTGTGCTATATTGGCTTAATCATTATCTGATCCTGTCCCAAGACTGCATTTATTTATTCTCTCTCTCTCTCTCTCTCTCTCTCTCTCTCTCTCTCTCTGTGCATGTGTGTGTGTGTGTGTGTGTGTGTGTGTGTGTGTGTGTGTGTGTGTGTGAGCACGCATGCTGGAGCTCAATGCTACAGCTCCATTTCTATATTTGTGAATTTAAAAATTACAGGTATGCTTCAAAACCTCGAAACTGTTCAAATCAAATTCCGTTAAACTCAGGAGGCTGTGGCAGGAGGACGGCCATCAGACCAAAGCTAGCCTGGGCTCCCTAGTGAGTTCAGGACCAGCCTAGACTACAGAGCAAGACTCTGTCTCAAAAAAATAAAAATAAATAAATAAAAAGACAAATTCCATTGTCAGTATTGATCTTCACATTCAGACTTTCCATTTGTTTTCAAAAAGACATTAAAAAATAGAGTTTTAGAAGTTCTGTAATTCATATTCCTCTTAAATGCATAAATTACATCAATCACATAAAAAGATGCAGTAGTAAACGTTCAAGTCAGTCATGGCAGTGGATCCCTGAAATCCCAGCTCTCTGGGAGAATGAGGCAGGAAGACAGAAAGCATGAGCCCAGCCTGGGCAACTTAGCAACTTACCAAGACCCTGTCTCTAAATAAATAAATAAATAAAATTTAAAGGGGGTGATATAGACTGTGAAGGCCCTAGGTTCAGCTTTCAGTACTACCAAAAATAAAGGGGCAGAGATGAAAGGAAAAGAAGTAAAGCTAAACTTTACATTTTATTATCGTGTCTTAAATCTGACAGATTGGCCCCTTTCAGCCGATGTGGTTTTGTTCTTCCCCTTTTAAGAATGTTCTCTCCTGCCTTTTCTTCCATGACTGCTCGGTGAACTCTAAGAATTCAGCCTTGCACCAAATTTATCCTTACCTTTGCACCCCTCGCAAGTAAGGGCATTATAATGATATCCCGATGCTTTATCTCCACAAACCACACAGAGTTCTTCCTGTCCCTTCATTTGCAAAGAACAAGTTGGTCTGCACCTTTCTCCTCGAGGATACCCATCTTCGGCATTGTGAGAAACCACAAACGTGGGTTTACTTAACTCACAGGAATCAAGGGCACACTGTCCCTCGTCGCTGTGCTGTGGATTCCAGCTATAGGTATTGAAATGACTTGGCAGAGATTGGAACTGTAGAACTGGAGGCAACTGAGCCAAAGAATACTGGCAATAAGGCGATTCTTGAAAATCAGTGTCATGCAGGTGGTAATTGATTTGTTCTGGCCAAATATCTAGTTTCAGTAACGTAAGAAAGAAGAAAGTGTTAAAAGTCAACATTTCATAACTGCTTTCAAATTTCAAGGGGTTTTGTTTTTAACAGAGTTAGTTACAAATGTCCACTATATCCCAGGGATTTTGCATTTCATCAAGTTAGGAAGACAGTAGACTAAATTACCGTCATAATAAATGCTCCTGCCCCAGAGATATGCAGACACTGATCAGAGTTGGAAGACTGACCAGACGCTGCTAATGGCTCCTACAGCAATTCAGTCTCCCTCACTATGTACAAATGAATATTTCTCAAAATTTGACGTGGGATATTTTCCCTATTTCTTCATTTCGCTTGCTGTGGATATGACTGTTTTTAGTACAAGCATCTCATAAACAATACTAGTTAATAAAATGTCCTACCCTCCCAAAAGGAAAAAACACTAAGACAATATCATCAGTTATCTAGTTTGAACTTCTCAGTACATATTAACATCCTCCTTTGTCATTTGTAGTCTGATTCAAATTACAAGTTACTTTTTGTTACGTTGTTTGTTGTGTTGTTGATTTGTGTATTTTGCTCTGTTGTCTACCTACCTGTAGTATTACCGTAAGAATGAAATGAAATACAGTAGTTAAAAGCATATGTAAACTATACGATGACATTTAATGTATATCATTGGTATTATTATCAGAAGCTCCCAAACACTGACTTACTTTCTGTTTGTTGGAAGAATTAATCTAAATCCAAACTTTGGGTCCAAAAAGACTAAGTAATATTAATACTTAGGTGTTATAATGTTTGTATCAATAGTAATATCTGTATTTTTCCTGGAATCACCAACTTACTAAACTTTTTGTTTTAGACGGGATCTCACTCTGTAGTCCAAGCTGGTCCTGAACTCACTACGATTCACCTGCTTCCCCCCTCCAAGTGCCGCTGGAAGTGCCGCCGCGCCCAGTTTACATGGTGCAGAGGAATCGAACCTATGGCCTTGCGCTTGCTAGGCAAGCAGTTTGACCCCTGAACTACAACCCCCAACCCCTTAAACTTACTCTTATCCTCCAAATTCTACCACTAAGATTGGTAAATAGCATAGTTTTTATGAATTCACATAAGCAGTTTACACTCCCATAGCATCTGTTGCAAAGTCGTGTTGGAGGAATACCATAATCTGAGGTAAGAAAAAAGTTATTAATAAAGTAATGTAGCTTTAAAAAATGCTTAGAGCAGCAGCGCACATCTGTAATTCCAGTACATGGGAGGCTGAGCCAGGAAGAGTGCCAAAAGATCAATGAGTTAAGGTCAGCCTGGGCTACACAGTGAGTTTGGGACAATCCTGGAGTACAGAGTAAGATCCTGTCTTCAAAAGAAAAGAAAAAAAAATGCTATTTTAACCCCAGGGCATTCTGTCTAATGTTTCATTGATGTGGATAGGTTTAAATTGTGCTTAAAAACTATATGTAAGATTAAATTTATATTATCCCCTTAGTTTTGTCGCAGAAAACTTCTATTGCCCCCTGCATTCTATTTTCTTTCCTTTCTATCTTATATTAAGACTAAAATTTTAAATAAGTTGAATTGGTGCTGTGAATTGATACTAAGTAAATTGCATGAAAATTAGCTTTAGCAGACAAATAACTAAAAGACATAAAAAATCACTTCAAATTTGCATGTTAATGCATGTAATATATTTTTTAAAAGCTGAATACAATTTAGACTATTGTATCTTTCTTTCCTTTGATTCTGGCTTACAATGTATTACTGATGTTTTGAATTAGTTATTTTCTCTCACAGGAAAAACTTAGAATCATTTGTCCTCTTGTGAATTTTTATTAACTAAAAACCTTTGTAGTTAACTTCAATTCCTACAAAAATATTTTATTGACTATTTTGCTGTGTTTTTTGTTACATACCATAGTACTGCACAGGTTCAGCAAGACAGTAGCCATCAGACACAGTGGCATAAGTATTCGCCATGCTCTGGTCCAATTTTCACGGCTTCATTCACTTCAGTCAATGACAAACCTTTCAGAATGAAACCTAGAGGAAATAAAAATATGCAGACTACTTGAAAGGATGATCATCAAGTCAGTACATAATTTAAAAAGACGGCATTTTTAAAAATAAAGAAGACAGAATTTATATAGGAGGCCTATATTTATACTTGAGAAAACATTGCTTTTTTTAAACACCAAACATGAAAATTAACACCAAAACTATTATGTTCTTCCAATCTTATTCCTCGGCCCTTCATAAATAGCATAATAAATCTTCAAAGTAATCATTGTAGCTCCTTTTTTTTGCAGGTTGTGAAGAGAATACTATATTAGGAAAATTACAGAAAGGGGGAAAGGAAAGAGGATAAAGTTTCTGCTAGCCAGAAGGGGGAATTTGGGCATGTGAGTTGCCCATGTGGTTCACTGTGTAGGGATTTTTATAGCTGAAGTGGGTAAGGGGCTGTCCTAGGCTAAGTAGCTTGGTTGCTAGGGCTGCTTGCTTTGGTTCTCCACACTTAAGCTGCTGCTGAAACACACCCTTAAGTACTCCTTCCTTAAGCTCTTTCTCTTAATATTTTTGCATTACGTAGTCCTGGGAAGTGGTCAGCTACAGACTGTCCTGGGTTATAGCCAGCTGTCTTTTCCATAATCCTGTTTTCCAGAAGAGTCTCCATTTCTGGGGGACCCTGTATCACTCGCGGCCTACAATCCACTGTCTTCTCTCACAATCCTCCCTTGGAGTGTTTGACCCTAACTGCCACTGGGGGATTGGGACGATGACAGCTCTGGCTTCTTCAAGCTGGACAGGGATGTTGTTGTATTGGCAGTCAGGGTTTCACTCCAAAGAGGGGTGATCTAAGGGTCCCCGGCAGAAGTCAGGATGATGGCTTTGCTGGATTTCAGTACAGACGCGCATCGATAGCTCGATGGCTTGCAGTCTAGAGGAAGTGAATAGCAACAAGCAGTTTTTAGACAAAGTCCAAACTGTAATATCACAAAGATCCCTCTAACTAAAAGATTTTTATACCAAGTAGGTGACAAAAGCCAATTCCAGAATAAGGTTTCAAAGGATGAGTTAAATTCTGACAGAGTATTAATTTGTTGGTCTAATTCCAGGAGCACAAAAGAGGTATTATCAAAATTATAATACTTGCCTTAATAATAGCCTAAGTCGTCCCTTGGATAATTGTTAAGTCCATCTTATTTTGGAGAATAGCTTCTCAGAAAAAGAAAAATACTAAGAAAGAACAGAAAAAAGTATCTGAAAATTTTCTAGACATATGTAGTGAGAACCTTTTTAAAAAGCATCTAGCACCATTACAGACAGTTCCCAGACAATTTCCTTCTAAGAAATGCAACATTCTGTGATATTTTCAAGCAACAATTATTTCTAACCAAATGCAACATTTTTCAAACAACTCCCATTTCCTGATCCACATAGCCGTTCCCTTAAAGTTAAAACAGTTCTTTTCCACACCGCAGAACATTTAAAACTTTAGCTTTTAGAATTCAAGTAGCAATTTTTTTTTCCAAACGGACAGCAAAGAGATTTGCCACCCTTAAGCACTTCCCATAAACTGCTGAGATTTCCGGCCTGCATTTTGAATCTTCACAGACGAAAACAAGTAAAGAGGGAAACTTTCTCCTTCCATCGGGGAGACAAGTCAGAAGTTGAAAACGGGGTTGGGAGACGAAAGGGGCGGTTTCGCTTCACATACCTTTTCCTGCTTCCGAGATCCCACGAGGAGCCCTCAAATATGTAAGCAGGTGCAGTGCCAGGCCCGGATTCGTCTCCACAGGCTTGAAGAGTAAGTCGCGGAAGACAGGAGGCCGCTTGTGAAGACAGCGCTTCATTAGGGGGATTACAGGTGGGAAAGGGGGAGCGTAAAGCTTCTGCTAGTCAGAAGGGGGACCCAGAAAAGTGGGTTGTCCCCTACTGTGGCTCCTGGAAGCGGACCAAGCTTTGAAATTAGGGTTCATACGCTTCTTTCGCCTCCTACGGCCAGATTATCTATTAAGCCTCCCCGATCTGAACCTTGCTCTCTCACAGAAGAGACGTAGGAAAATCCTTCTAGCAGAGATGAAGGGCGAGTTTAATTAAGGTATTAAAATCCAGCACAATTCTTGACAATTTGATTCTCAAGACTTTTTATTCTAGCAGTAGTGTTCAAAATTAAGATGAGTAAGGAAGAAAAACAGACTTTTCCATGGTTTTTTATAGTCGTTTTAAGTATTCTAAGTTCCATGTAAATACTCATTTTTTTTCCTGTGATGTGCTAAACATTAAACATGGATTTTGCTTAAGTAGCAGGAATTGTTTTTATCACCATTGAAAAGAAGATTTTGTTTTTAATATTAAAATCTAAGAATTATAAGTTATTGTGAGGAAAATTATCAAAAGTTAAGACTTTCACTTATAGGAAAACTGTTCATTTTTGCTATTTCCTAGGAAGAAACTCCAAAAAGGATACATGTTTGAGTAAAATTAAATGGAAAGTTAGAAAGTGAAAAATTAGAAGGGGTTTGTTATTGCTATTGTTATTGTTCTGGGCTCTTTCTTTCTTTTTTCTTTTTCTTTTTTTTTTGAGACAGGATCTCGCTCTGTTCTCAAGACTAGTCCTGAACTCACTGTATAGGCCTCAGACTCACAGCAGTCCTTTTCTTACCTCAGCTTCCCAAGCACTGGGATTAACACCACCTCACCTTGCCGAGATTGGAAGTTGTTATTTAAGAATGTAAAGATCTCTTTAGAGGCTATCATATTTTATAACTTCATCCTCTCTCTTTGAAAACAATTTTTTACTTTAAAGAAGAGACAGAAGAATGGTAAGGGAAAAAAAAGAAACAGAGGAAAATGGGTTTTAATCTTGCAGATACATGAACACTTCTGAAATAATTCCAGAGATTACTGAAAAATCATGTAGTCGTGTGACAGTTTAATACCTAAGATTTCTAGATCCATGAAAAGAATTCAAATAATAATAATTTTCTGAAATTATTATTTAACCATTATTATTTAACCAAGGATCTAGGTTCACTTACGGCCACTAGAGTCTCCAGTTGTCCCCTGGCCTAGCAACAGTCCCATAGAATACGTAGATGTGAGGACTGAAGCATCACCCTAAACTAAGAGCATTTTCAATATAAAGCTTCCTTAGCATCAGTCCGGACACTCAGTACACACTGGTTTTCCCCTTCCTTCTCCCGACCATCAGTTGGCTGTCCCCATAGCCAGCATTCAGAGTGCCTTCACTATCTTCGTGTGCTGCTTTTTAGCAATACTTCCGTTTACCCCCTCTGTGGTTCTCTTCTGAGCCTCCCTGAGACCTTACAACATCATAAAGCTTGAAGTTTTTTTCTCCCTCCTTTTAAAATTGCTGCGTTTATGATTAAATTTCACTAAATTTCATTAATATCACTAATACTCAAGATCTGAAGAAGACTGAAAATTAAAAAGCACCCAGTGCTGTTTAGATGTAAGTTTTGCAAACTGAGAGTTCTTAAAAACACACCATAAAACAAATAAGAAGTATACATTAGACACAGCTGGTAGCATCCTGATCAACTTAGGCACCTCTTGCAGCAGTGCCACACTAAGGGCTCATGTTACCAACAACAACATTTTAAAGCAAATTCCTTCCAATCTCAGTAAATAAATGCCCCACAATATTGTTTGAAAACAGATGTTTTTAATCAGAGTATGGACTAGGTATACTCCATATACATGTACATAAGTATGTCTCTGTTCAAAAAAAGATGCTTTTAAAATATGAAATATTTATTTTATATGCTCACAATAGCACTTGCATTATTTTCTACATAAGAATTTTCACTAGATTCTTTTTCACACTTTTAAATATTCAATAGATGTATTATAATATGTGTGCGTAGTAAAATAAACCGTTCGAAAATAGTATTCACAAAATTAGTTTTAAAACATTTAAGTGAATTATTAGTAACAGAAAAAGGTATATAAAGAAAAACTTCTAAATAGTTTCAATGAGTCTAAAATGGTTTTCTTTTGTTATCTTTTCTAGTGAATATTTATTTAAAATGAAATAACTTAGCTAAAAGATTTTATCAGAGGCTCAGTTTAGCATGAACAAAATCCGTCTTTCATTAACACATATAAATTGTATTTTTAACAGATTGAAATGGTTACCTACTGAAAAAACGCTTAATTTTATGAATATTTATTTATCATCATTTACTAATTATTTTATAGTAGCCTCTGCTAAAAGAATAATACATAATTAGAAAATGTCTTCTCGTGATAAGGTATTCTTTAACAATTAATTAAAAAAAGGTTCTCATTCTAGGGCTTCTGTGAACCAAACTCTCTAGTCAAAGTTTATTTGAACTAAGAAAAAGGAAAGGAATATATATATATATATATTTGAACAATGACAAAAGTCAGGGCTCATTTATCCCTTTAGAAGAGTCTATATTTTAGGAGAGTACATTTTACATTGTGAAATATTCGACATATAGTTATTTTATACTAACTTATTTTACTTACAAAATATACTCTTTTATTTTTTACACTCTTTTAAACTATACATTTACATGCACCAATTCTTAAGGTAAATGTAATTATTATGTACTGCAAACACATAGTAATAGAATAATCTTGAGGAAAAAGTGAACTATGCAATTCAGAATATTCAGAGTCAAATGCCACTAATTCAAAAACAATTCAGTTACACTCAGAAGAAACCTTACATTCATCAGCAGTTCCTCCTCAGTCTGTCTTCACCCAGTACCTAGAAATCACACATCCACACTGCCTCTAGATACACTTGCTTATTTCAAACATTTCATAAAGATGGATCTATACAATTCCATATGTAGTTTTATGCAAAAAAGGAATTAATATTTTTCCAAGTAAGTTTTACAGCTTTAGAAGACAGCAGAAAGAGAAAACAGACTTATATCTTAAAACCTAGTGGCTATGAAATTAATATGAATTAATATTTGAAAAAATAGAAGTATGTTTTGTATCAATTTCCAAGTCTGGAGTGATTTTCATAATTATATCACCATAGCAGTTTCAACAGAGATTTAATTCTTTGAAAGCACGTTTATCAGAATATATTACATGTTGTTGATTTAAAAATAAGACCCACTTAACAGATATAGCATAAACATCATTTATGTTCAGTTTATAGTCTTAGCATGCAAATATAAACTACAGTCCAGCTCTAGTCCAAAATTGCCTTAGTATTCTTCCAGAAAAAAAAACAAGTACTGTATGATCTACTTAACTTAATTACAATTGTTTACTTGACTTTTGAAAATTAATTTGTGATAGTGGAAATCAAGGATGTCAAAGATACTTTCTTTATTAACGTTACAATTTAGTAATAGCTTAAGTGAATTGCCAGCAAAATTAACATTTATGTTTTAGACAGCATAAAGCTATAAAATTTTCTCATTTTCAAAAAGATAAAATACTCACAATTAGATGATACTACTACAGAATTTTCCTCAAGGAATGAGTTAGATAGATTTAGCAGCTACTTCAGCTGTCCAGCCAGAACACACCGGACATTTCCTATTTATCAAGGAGTGCAAAAAGGGGACAGTGTGTACTATGTGTGACAGTGTGACACTATGCAGAGCAAAGCTTTAGTTCTATCTCTAAGATAAACTTCCGTACTGCCCTCTGTTGGGTCAAAACAAGGCAATTACAAACTGACAGAAATCACAAATTAACCAGATCACTGGGGAGAGAGGCCTTTGGGACCTAGGGTCACACTCTCTGAGAATTCCTTGCTGTTTACTTAATAAACATTTTGTTTTCTTTTTGAATTTGACATTCTTCCATTTTGACTAGAAAACATGGGTTCTCTACAAACTAATGTGTCTCAGTTTGTGACTGTGCAACTCCTACACTCTTACTGCATCCTTCAAGAGCCCTCATCTACTATGCAGAAGGATTGTTGATAAGACCTGTAGGCCATGCTTTGTGGAGCTGTGCTTATCATCGTAAAAAAAAAAAAAAAAAAAGGCCTGTCTCTGGAAATGTTTAAATCTGTGAACCAGAGAATAACAATCAAATAATTTGCCTTAATTCAAAAGTTTTCAAGTAGGCCGTAAGTCATCCTTAAAAGAATTAATACCTATGGTTAATCACCAATGGAAAATATTTATCAGAAAAATTTTGTTCTCGTTTGTTAGTTTGAGATAGGATCTCACAAAGTAGACTAGCCTTGAACTCACTGGCCTCTTGCTTCAGCCTCCCGGGTACTGAAACCACAGACATGGCCACAGCTCTTTGTTTAGGAACATTTATTTCTTAAGAGATGAGATTTTTGGATCAAGATGGTGGCCGAGTAACACAGCTGCACAATGTCTCCTAATCAACTACTTAAAAACCTGAGAACTTAGTCATAAAACACTGTTCAATGTCGCTAGGACAGGGAGGAGCACCCCAGCAACTGAAAGAAGGCTGGAGGAAGGTAAGAAATCCTGAAGAAACAATGGAAGCGGGGAGAAAAACCCCAGAAGCCGAGGAAGCTGACCCAGGCTGGTGGCAAATGGCTGGGAGCCGCAGGCATCTGCAGATGGAGGAAAGCCCACGTGGAGCCCGAAACATCTGACCAAGCTAGGAGAGGAAGGAGCACCCCACGAAATGACAGGAGACCATGGGAAGGTCAGAAATGCTGAAGTCATGTTGAAAGTGGAGAAAAACAACAGCCAATTTAGCACCTGAATTTCCCGAAGCAAATTTTAAAGGTTAAGAGAGCCTAGAAAAAAAGCTCTCAAGCTTTAAAAGACAGAAAGTGTCAATCCAGGTTGTTATATCCAGCAAAATTATCCTTGAAAAATGAAGAAGTAAAAGCTTTTCATAACCAAAAATCCCTTAAGAAATTTGTGATCACTAGCCCAACAATGCAGAAAATACTTAAAGGAATCTTTGAGAGAAGCAGAGGGACAAGCAGCTCCAAAAACAATATGAAGGAAAGGAAACACCTAAAGAGAAAGTGTAATAAAAAATGGTATAAAATCTTTAAAAGTACATATGCTTCAAATTTGGGATGGATAGGTAGGTAAAAGGATAAACCAAATCTCGCAAAATGTTAGTAATTAGTGAAACGTGAGTAAACAATTTATGAAAGTTAAAAAGAAATCTGAAATAACTAAGCATGCCACTCCCTTGCTTTAACTGTAGTATACTTATGTGATACAGATTTAAGTTCATTTAATATGGCAAATCGATATAGACGTAAGCTTGTTTAATGTAGTAATTCATGTATTTGATGTTGGATGTAAGTTTATTCTCTTTGAGAGAGGCAGAGAGACATGTAGCACCAAAAAACATGAAGGAAAGGAAACATCTAAAGAGAAAGTATAACAAAAAAATAGATTGGTGTTTGGATCATTTGATTAATATACTTCTTAAACAGTACCACCTGTTTTACAATATCAGTGAAATTTCCCCACATAATTATTATTTGTAATAGTATATCAGTTTGCAAAATAGAATAATTACATTCAACATGAGGAATTGTTATAAAATCTTTTATAAATATGTAAGCATGAATTTATGGATGGATAGGTAGAAAAAATGATAAACCAAGTCTGGCAAAATGTTAGTCACTGGTGAAATGTGAGTAAATAAGTTATGAAAGTTAAAAAATTCTAAAATAACGAAGTATGCCATCATATCTATTAAGTATTTAAGTATACTTACGTGATATAGATTTAAGTTCATTTAATGTAGCAATTTGATATAGACTTAAGTTCATTTATTGTGGCAATTCACTTATTTGGTCCTTTTGTAAGTTTATCCTAAGAAAACTGGTTGATATAATGATAACCTTTTGAATGTACAAACATTTACCTTTCAGTACTCAGCTAAGGCATTTGAAATTTAACTTCTCTCTTTTTCTTTCTTACATTTTCTAGCCTTATGCATTTCATTGCTATAGTTCTTTTCTTATGTGGACTGGCGGGTGAGGCCAGGTTAAAGAATCTCAACAAAGATATATAGCAAAATACAGAAAAAAGAACTTTTGGAAAATAGCTTGATAAAGAGATCTGCTGTGTACACGAAGAGGCATCAAGATTTGACCACTGCAGCCCTTCCTAGGAGTAGGAAGTTGAGCTAACAAGTGGTGATTTGAGTGAAAACAGTCAGACACAGAAGATTAAATATGTTAAGTATTGTATGGTTTCTCTGATTTGGGAAACCCGGAATGCAGGCATTCTATAGAACCACATGGTGTGACAGTGGGAGTTATGAGGGTGGGGAAGGTGTGGGAAGGCCAAAAATAGGAAGGGATTGTAAAGTTGTTGTGATATATATGTGCACAAAATACTCAAGTTCATTGTAAACATTACGTATTGCATATGTGTATTAGTAAGAATGGTGGAAAAAAGATGAAATTTTTAAGAGAACTTCAGCTCTTCAGTTATTAGTATACAAATCTTGGGCTGTTCTTTCAATTACTTTTATTGTTGATAGTTCTCAATTTTAATTTGCACTTAGAAGCATTATTAGTTTCTACATTCAAAAGAACTATATTAAAACTTGGTGATTCAAACTGTTCATTAATTAATATCATCCTGACAACCCACACTCTCAGTTCCCTCCCAACAACATCCTCAGTTTACTCTGGAATCATTATTACATACATAAAGTTAATAAATGAAGCCTCTTACAATAAACTTCCTTGGAAACCCAAGGAATCAATAGGCCCATTACCTTTAAGATGGAACAATATACATCTTAAAATTTGTCAGAAATACTATCATTCCTTAAGTTGTAGATTATGAGGCTGGAGGAATTAGCACAGCCGTTAGATTTAGTAGCCACTACACTTGAATGAAATTGGGTGCACCAACATTTGGGGCATATATATTTATAATTGTAAGTTCTTCCTATTAGATTGCTCCCTATATCAGTATATGGTGACATTTTTTTCTCTTCTGACCTGTTTAGTTTGAAAACTGCTGAGTCTAAAAATAGCACAGCTACTCTTGCTTGGTTTCAGGGTTCAGTGGCATGACGTATTGATTTTCATCTTTTTACATTTAGTTTGTGCACTTTTTTGTGAGTGAGGTATGCCTCTTACAGACAGCAATTGGTTGGGTTTTGGGTTTTGGGTCAGTTTGCTAGACTGCATGTTTTGATTAGCGAGTTAAGAATATTAGCATTGATTATAATCATTGTGGGGCTGGAGCAATGGCTCAGCGGTTAAAACAAGAGCAAAACCTCAGGCAAGCACTAAGTACCTGGGTTCAATTCTTCAGCACCACATAAACTGAGCCTGGCGGTGCACGCCTATAATCCCAGCACTCCAGAGACTGAGACAGGAGAATTGCTATGAAATCAAGGCCAGCCTGGGTTCCATAGTGAGTTCAGGGCCAGTCTGGGGTATAGAGCGAGACTCTGTCTCAAAAAAAAAAAAGACTTTTTTTGAGGCGTTTCTCATGCTGTAGCCAGGTTTGGCTAGGGGTTTATCAGTTGTATATTTATCCTTCCAACTGTGATACATTGATCTTTTGTGGGGTTTTTTGCTTCATTTTCATTAATCTCCACACTGATACATTTAATTTGCTTTTAGATTTGGATTGTACTTCTTTCTGCAGGAATTTGAGCTGTATTGTTACATTATTTATTTGAGATTTCTCTTTTTTTAATATATGTATTCACGGCTAAAAATTTCCCTCTTAGCACTGCTTTCACTGAGTCCCATGGATCGTGGTATGATGTGCTTCTATTGTCCTGAACTCACTCTGTAGCCCAAGGTGGTCTGGAACTCATGGCAATCCTCCTGCCTCCGCCTCCCAAGTACAGGGATTAGAGGCTTGTAGCACCACACCGGTTAATTTGTATCTGGTGCTGGAGAATCAAACCCAAGGCCTTGTGGATGCTAATTGAGTGCTTCAACCACTGGGCTATTTACTGTAAGACATTTGCTGATTCCTTTCATTGTCTTATTTTTTCCGTATTTGTTCTTCGGCAGTGGTGTTGTTGTTAGGGTTGCTGTTGGGGCTGCTCTTGTTACACTTTCTTTTTGAGGTTTCCTTTCCTCTAAGTTCTTCAGTGTTGCCCTTCTCTCTGTCTTTGTCTAAGAACCCAAGCCATGCTGGTCAAGAGACCATTAATGTCTTTGTTGTTTCCTTGTGGTGAAATATTTCCTTCTGGGCTGGAGGAATAGCACAGGTGTTAGAGCACTCGCCTAGGAAGTACAAGGCCCTGAGTTTGATTCCTCGGCACCATAAACTG
Source organism: Ctenodactylus gundi (assembly GCA_004027205.1). Lineage (NCBI taxonomy): Eukaryota > Metazoa > Chordata > Mammalia > Rodentia > Ctenodactylidae > Ctenodactylus > Ctenodactylus gundi. Next base: position 487,737 of record PVKB01000901.1, read on the forward strand.
GGTGTAGTGGTGCACACCTGTAATCTCAGCACTCTGGATGATGAGGAAGGAGGATTGCTATGAATTTGAGTTTAGCCTAGGCTCCATAGTGAGTTCAGGACCATCTTGAACTGTAGATAAGACCCTGTCTCAAAAAAGGGGGGGGGGGGGGGGAATAAAAAGAAAGCTTTTTTATCTTTCAATTTTCTGGGATAATTTGCTGAATACAACAACTTGGATTGACAATTGCTTTATTTCAAAGCTTGAAAGATTTCATTTCAGGCTCTCCTGGCCTTTATAGTTTACACACACAATTGACAAAGGACTCCAATAGGTATTTCTCCAAAGAAAATACACAAATGAAAAAAAGAAAAAAATAACATAAAAATATGCTCAACATCATCAAGCACTAGAGAAATACGAAACTGTAAAAAGTGCCACCTTATGCCCACTAGCTATCTACAACTTAAAAAGAAAAAAACAGAAAATAAGTTTTGCTGAGTGGAGATATTGAAAGCCTCATATACAGCTGGTGGAAATGTAAAATCATGGAGGACATTTTGGTGGAAAATGGCTTGGTGGTTCCTTAAAAATATTATAATATTATATATAATATAGGTATTTTATATATATGTATATTTATAGTGTTCAGCCATAAGAGTAAATGAAGTACTGGCGCATACAACAATAAAAACAAACCTAAAAAACATTATATTCAGCCAAAAAAAAGCTAGATTCAGATGGCCACCTATTGTATGATTCCATTTATATGAAATACCCAGAGTAGGTAAGTCTACCGGGAAGTTGCCATGAGCTAGGGATTAGGGAATAACAGCTTAATGGGTTTAGTCTTTCCTCTTGTCCTAATGAAAATATTTTGGAACTACACAGAGGTGATAATTCCACAGCACCATAAATATATAAAATATCATTAAATTATTTACTTTAAAATTGCTTTTTTGAGATAAGGTCTCACTAAGTTCCTAAGTTGCCCAAGCTGGGCTCAAACTTGTGGTGTGGCTTAAAATACTTAATTTTATATTATATGAATCTCATTTAATTTTTAATTAAGCCAGTTTTAATTAAACTCCTCTTCCAGTGGAGTTCAGGTTTGATCAGCGGAGTTCATATCAAGCAACCAAAAACATGTAAGTTTTTGATTGTTTGGTTTCTCGAAGCAGATTCTCACAGCATAGTCCAGGCTGTACCTGAAGGCACAGTAAAGCCCAAGATGTTTTTGTTGTTGCTACTTTTACTGGGAATCAAGCCCAGAGCCTTCACGGTTACACTAAACTACATCCCCAGGTCATTTTGACTTTGATTTTGAGACAGTGTTAGCCCATTGTAAGTCCCTAAGTTGCCCGTGCAAGGCTGAAACTTCTGATGTCTATGCCTCAGCCTCCCAGAGTGCTGGGATTGTACACCTGTACCACTGTCCTCAGCTTCAAGATTTAAGGTAATGATTTTCAATGTATGTTCACAATTCTATTTTGCGTTTTGAAGCTGCTTCACTCAATTTAAAAACTAAACTACATCTGGTTTTCAATCCCAAACAAAACACTAAGACTTACAATGAAAAGATAGGCTATTTATCAGTAGTTGGAATTTTCCTCAAGTATTTAAAAATCTATTTGAGGTTTTTGATAGTAAAAAGATATTTTTGAATACAGATGGATCATTTCTACATAATTGGCTTTCATTCTCAATCAAGTTTGTTTACTCCATGTTAGTAATTGACTATTATCAGCCTCATTAATAAAACAGCAACTTCCTCTTCTATCATTTATTAAATGCTTGTCACATAAAATTTAAACAAAGAATAAGATCTGGGCAAGGCAACCATCTTTTAAAAGCTACTTTCACCAATTACAGTAGTTTTTAAAAAATATTTTGTTGCTATTTTTCATTTATTTTGAAAGATCCCTAGAGACCTACAGCATTTCTCTTGAGATAGTTATTTTAAAGTCTTACTGAATTCTTTTATATAGAGTAATTATTTTAAAGTACTTTTTATTCCCTGGTGAGAAAGACTGAGTTGTCAACTATTTATTTATATCTATAAATAATAAAATCATACTCTTACCTAATAAAATTATTTTTAGAGATTTTATTTCCTATTCTGGTTAATTTTTAGTTCACTGGGTGAAAAAGAGCATGAGAGACAATTTAAGATACATTTTTTAGTTTTAAATATAACCACTAGGACATAGCACAAGAAAACTTATCAATTTCTACACTTCAGTACAATATTAGGCTTTAATACCCAATTATAAAAGTTTGTTTGCTGAGATTTAATGAGAATGCCACAGGCTTAAGTGATTTTGAGAAATCCTTTCTCCACAAGTTTGCATATTTTATGAAGTTAAAATTGTTAATTTTAAAATATAAGACAAAAACATTAGAATTCCATTGACAACACACAGGATAATAATGAGATACAAGCTCTATGTACATAATGCTAGTGAACAATCATCAAATAAGCATGGCTGCTGAGCTGATTTTCTGGCTCACAATTAGGCTTTGCTGCCAAAATAAGCCAGTCTGTGACTACAGCGCAAGAAAAGGATCCTATCTGTGACTGAAGATTAACTTGTGGGGTTTTTTTAATTATTTCCTTAAACCTTTGTTCTGTGACCATCTTCCTTCCTACTATGTTACCAAGGGCCACAGAGCCTGCTCATACTGTGTTCAGTATTCCTGTATGAGTAAATAATCACATAAATGGCAGTGAGTAGCTACTGGGATAACCAACCAAGCTTCTTGTGGCATTTATGAAAGTTAGGGGCTGGTGACGTAGCTCAGCAGTTACAGCATTTGCCTAGCACGTGCAAGGCCTTGGATTTGATTCCCAGCGCTACATTTGCCAGTCCTGCTGGTGCACGCCTGTCATCCCAACACTCAAGAGGCCGAAACAGGAGGATTGCTGTGAGTTACCTGGACTACACAATGAGTTCAGGACCAGCCTGGAGTATAGAAAAATATTTCTTTTTCCACAAGTAGCTAGGTGAATGAGCATCACTAAAGAAGACAAAGAGAGAAACATGAGAATTCCAGGTGAATTGCCTCTGTATGAAAAAGGACCAAACAGCACCATTGGGGCTTCACATTCTTCTTTTTAAATGGCAAGAGCTTTTTAAAATGTGTGCCTGCATGTGTGTGTGTGTGCGTGTGCGTGTGTGCGTTTGTGTGTGTGTGTGTGTGTGTGTGTGTGTGTGTGTAAACTACAGGCTCAATAATGAATCTGAATCATTAGAAACATGTGGCTAGGGGAATCAATGACCATTTACCCCAATTTGGACCCCTTTTTCTTTCCCTCTGACATTATTTCCCTGAAGATTTCATCATTTTTAAACTGTCAGATATCTTGTACAAATATAATTAAAATAAAGAATTAAATATTCTATAAGGTTTTTTCCCATTATGATTCCTTTTTTAATGAAGCATAAGTTTGACAAACCTGAAAATACATGATTTCTGCAGCATCTTCTGTTTCTTCTTCTTGGTGGCACTGTCGGTTTTGTCTAATGTGGCACTGACAGATCTGCTTAGCCTCTAATTGTAAGGGGAAATATTAATCACATTTTTAACAGTGTTTATTACAATTTGGCACTTTTCTTTATATTAATGCCAGAATTTGAGTGTGTATCTTAAAAATTATCTATGGAGTAGGATGTTTGCTTTTTCTTGTTTTTTTAATTCAACTAAATCAAGTAATTGTTAGTGGCTTTTCTGGCTCCTGTCAGAATGAACTGTATCATTTGACAAAATGCAGAGGTGGTGCTGATAGTTATTAAAAGCATTAAAGCATTAACCTCTAGCAACCTCATTTTTCACTTGACACACTCACATATTTTATCAAGCTAGTTAAACATTAAAAGTTAGAGTAAAAAAGTGATATTTTTCTTTAGCCTGAAAAGAGTAAATGTGACAAAAAGAAGCACTGGAAGAAACAAATGGTGTAAATGTTATTGTAGTGTTAATTACCATAATTTTATTCACTTGTGACTGGTGTCGCTAAAATGTCAGAGTGAATTGATTTAGGAAAATTCAATCTAATTATTTAATCTTCAGGTTTCTTCAGCAAGATTTTCAAATGATAGTATCAGGAACTGATTTATTATACATTATACAATAATTCAGGATTCAAGATTTTTCCGGTTAGAATGTTTTAGATAGCACCTCTCCCAGTGATAAATTTAGTTCAGTTCAATGTATAGCTGTTTACATCATACCTCAAAAAATAGGTCCTCATTATTTTTATTAATGACTATTCCAAACTTCATATCATTTGACTATAACCTAGGCACTTTATTGGCCAAGAAAGGAATGCAAAGATAAATATAACAGCAAAGAAACAAGAAAGAAAGATAAAGAGTGAGAGAGCATTAGCATATCCCACAACAAACATTTTTGATATTTGTCAGTTTTTTCTAGATACTTAGTAACTGAGACTTTTGATTCTGTTTGTGAAATTCCTTCACAGCGCAACTTCCATTATGGAAACTAAAAATGTGGCTTTGCTATCTTTCCCTGCAGTCAGAATATAGGCCTATCTCCTAAGCCAAATGACTGAATATCACTTTCTACCCCTGCACCAAATAGCAAAGATTTCACACAACTTTCTCTGCAGCAGTTGCTGCAACTGTAAACAAAGTTGCTGGGACAGATGTTGTAAATATATCTTGACATTGTCTACAGTACAAACTGGAACATGGAGCAATGAGGACAGTGGTGGCAATGTCATCACTGAATTAGGTCTGCAACATAATTTTGCCCAACTTCTAACTTGATTCTACCGCCTTCCTAGTCATTCTGTAAGCAGCTCAGTGTTCTTAAAAGAAATGATTTTCTACTTAAACCAAACAGAATTCATTTCTATTGATAGCAACTAAAACAACTAGACAGCTACTTTGTAGACACAGCAATTAGCAAATGGTGGGTAGCTTCTCTTACATTTCTACCTGTCGATCCAGCCAAATATACTGAGCAGGACCATATGTCACATATAATATAGTTTCAGTAATTATCTCCAAATTTGATTGACCTTCAAAATCAATTTGAGGAACTTGCGAATTCAAGATAAAGAGATTTAAACTGGGCAGGGTGGCACAGGTCTATAATCCTAGCTTTCTGAGAAACTGAGGCAGGGGACTGCAAGTTCTGGCTCAGCCTGGGAAACTTAGCAATTTAGCAAGACTCTGTATCAAAATCAAAATTAAAAATGGACTGGGGTCGTGGAGGCTGGGGGCATGCCTCAGTGGTTACAGCACTTCCTCAACATGTGCAAGAACCCTGAGTTTGATCCCCCATCACCATATAAAAAGTAGCCAAGTGTGATGGTGTATACCTACCTCCCAGAACTCAGGGGGCTGAGGTAGGAGGATTGTCGTAGTTGGATACCTGCCTGGCTACATAATGAGTTCAGAAACAGCCTGGACTATAGAGTTGAACCTTGTCTCAAAAAAGAAAAGAAAAGACAAGAGAAGGAAAGGAAAGAGAAGGAAAGGAAAGGATGGGGGAGCAGTAGGAGCCAGGCTCGTGGCATAGGCCTGTAATCCCTGCACTGCCTAGGAGCTCAGGCAGGAGGATTGCAAATTCAAGACCAGTCTAGGCAACTTCTTAGCAACTTACCAATTTATTGAAACCCTATCTCAAAATCAAAAACAAAAAAGAACAATAAGTGCGAATGTAGCTCAGTACAAACGCCCTAAATTCAGTCTCCAAAAATTACCAAAAAAAAATTGTTATTCAAATTAGGTTGGGGATGAATTTGAGAGGAAAGACTCAAGTTTGGAGCTGAAGTAAATAAATATATAAATAAATATTTTTAAAGGAGGTTTTGATCAGAAGACCCAGCCAGAGGGTTCGTTTTGCATTTTAATGAGTGCCTCCTATTTCACAGGCACTCTGTAGGTTCTAGGGATCTACAAGTCAACGTTGTCTCTACTTTCATAAAGTTTGTCTTTTGAGGTAATTTCATAACCACTTTGGTGAATATATATGTATAAATGAATAAGTGTTCTGAATAAACACATTTTATAAAAGTATATAATAAACACAAGGGGTTGAAGAAGACATCCCTGATGAAGGACACTTCCATTGAAGTTTAAAGAATGAGAGCCATTTGGACTTTGAAGGTTCTCAGGCAAAGACGAAAGAATATTAAGTGCTACTGATCAGATCAGACACCTCCTGTAGCTGTGAGAAAGAGGCGCATGCCTGTGAGACCCTCCTCTTAGGAGAGTCCAAAGGAACTATTATGCAGGGAAAGTGAAGCTTCAAAAATTTGAGGGGTCTCAGGCCACCTGGGAAGGGCCAAGAGCAGCAGGGAGCAGCTGGCAGGCACAGACACGAGGCAAACCTGTATGTTGGCTTTGATCTGGAATGTTCCCCAAAAGCCAAGTGCACTTGGATATTATGGTTCTGCACATGGCTCTGTTAGGACTTGGAGCCTGGTCTGGAGGGGTGGATTATGAGTGTGTGGTGGATTACAGGCGTGTGGTGGAAGATAAGCATGTGCTAGATTATAGATTCCAGGCACATAGATTGAATCATAGATTACAGGTAAGTGGTGGACTGTAGATTACAGACTTAAACTGGAAAGGCAGAATGCTGAAGCAGGACCCAGAAGGGACAGATCAATCACAGGAGAAGGAAAGAAAATATTTGTCCAAATAACTCAACACTGAAAAATGTTGAACTAACCCCAGTTGTTCTTTTAGACACAATTTTTTTGAACCTACCTGATCTACAATCCTCTGTAACAGAATCATGAGAAGGCAAGGCAATCGGACAACTGCAGAAATACCTGACTCCCCAGAAGTTAATGCATGGGTCCTGAAATAGTGAAACATAAACAGGAAGTCAAAAAAACAAGTGGACCAGTCAATAAAATCAAACAAGATATACTTAAACAAAAGTAAAAAGTGGCAGGCTGAGGGCATAGCTCAGTAGTTGAACACTTGTTTAGAAGCTCAAGGACCTGAGTGCTGATATTTTCATAATGTAGAAACACATTGAGTCAGCCAGGATCAGGGTAGAGATGATGAAATTTTAGGTTCATAGTACTCAGTATCTACAAGTTAAAGTAGGCCCGTGTTACAAAATGAATCACTTACAGCCTTATCAATGTTGTTTTTAATGTTTAGGAGACTTTAAAACCAGCTTGACATTTTACTTTCATTCTTAAATTAAATTGTATAGTTTATATACAAGAACTCATAATCTGCTCAGTGTTTGTACTAACAACTCCATAGCGCATAATAAATATCACACTTTAACATAATAACTAGATGTGGTGCCATATGCCTATAAGACCAGCAATTAAGAGGCAGAGGCAGGAGGATTGCTGTGAGTTCGAGGCCAGTTTGGGCTATATAGTTAGTTCAGAACCAGCTTGGACTGCAGAGGCCTGTCTTTAAAAAAAAAAAAAACAGAGATCCTGCCTCAAAAGCAAAGACTCAATGTAAAAAAGAGAGAGGAAAAAAAATACTTTGGGAATTTCTAGGCTTAGAATAAACGAGAAGAGGGAAACTCACCCTTTCCATAAGGGGGAATTGTGAGTAAAAAGACAGTTGGAAAACTGTGGAAAGAGACAAGATCTTGCTCTTCATCTCTAAACTGAAATCCAAGATTAGAGTGCAGATTGGGAGATTATTTTATTACAACTTTCATTTTTGCCTCTCCATACTATCATTTCTTCTAGTAAAATCTGAATTCCTCATATGCTACCTGAAGAAAGTCTAGAATCTAGTCTTCTAAGCGCAAGCTTCCCTAATTAACAAATACCCCAAAACAGAATCTCATTCTCATCTGCAGGGCAAGTAACAAAATTCTGCATCATAAAAGTGACCCAAATAATCTGATGAATTTTGTATATATATATATATATATATATATATATATATATATATATATAATAGTTTGAGGTAGAAGGATTGCCATGAATTCAGGGCCAGCCTGGGCTACACAGTGAGTTCAGTCCACTCCTACCTGAAGGCCCAATCTGACACACACCAACCATCTCCTCCTTTGACTAGAAGCAGGGACAAAACCATACCTGACACTAAGCCAGACCCTATTCTTCCTATCAGAGAGGTTCCCCTGCCGATGGAGATGCTAGACGCCAACCATTTTAACGTGTACTCCTTTCTTGTCAAGCAATTTACACAATTGGAAACACAGAACCCCCCTTTCTCTGAGAAGCCTTAATCCTGGATAGGACTGCTGGAATCTATCTTACACATTCACCATCCCACCTGGGATGACTGTCAGCAGTTACTATTACCCTATTTACATTATAACAAAAGAAACGGATTAGAACAGAGGCCCTAAATGCTGTCTTATTGGGCAGTGCCTGTTCTGAGGAATAAAAGGGTTTTCAGGGAAAGTGTTCCCCTCTCAAGACCAGATTGGGATCCCAATCAGACAGCTGGAAGGGAATCTGGATATTTCTCACCAGTTTCTGTTGGCAGGGACTGAAGATATGGCTAGGAGACCTATGAATTTGTTAAAAATGTCAGAAGTAATGTTGGGCCCAGGAGTGCCCAGCAGCCTTTTCAGAAAGACTGCAGGAGGCTTGCCATATCGATACTTCTTTAGTCCCAGAGGCTCTTGAAAATGCTAGAGCTGTCAATCTGGCTTGGTTTCCCAATCAGCCCGGATATCAGAAAAAAACTACAGCAACTAGAGGGCTTTCCTGGCATGGTACTCTCTCAGTTGGTAGAAACAGCCCAAAGGGTTTATAATACCTGTGACTTCAAGGAAGCATAACAGACCAAGAAATTGACCAAGATTTCTGTAACAGCCATGGAACTAAAGGAAAATAAAAACAAAAGCAAAATAATGACAAGGAAAAGACAAGACTGGAGGAAAAAACAATGTGCTTATTGTAAAGAGACAGGACATTGGAAAAAGGACTGTCCCAAACTAAAAGACTGTCCCTAAAACTTCCATTCAAGTCCTGCCCTCTGACAGGAAGATTGACACAGCCAGGGCTCCATTCCAATTAGCCCCTGAGAGCCCAGGATAACTTTGCAAGTAGGGGGCTATCCAATAAATCTGCTGGTAGAAACAGGCACTTCTCATTCAGTATTGACTTCACCTTCGGATCCTTCTACTAAAGAAAACATCCTCATTCAAGGGTCTACTGGGAATGTTAGCACAAGTCCCTGGACTTCTGAATGGACTGTTAATCTGGGACAAAATAGTGTAACTCGTTCTTTCATTGTAGCCCCTAATTGTCCTTTCCTTTGCTCAGGAGAGACTAAGAAAGCTCAAGGCCACCATTTCCTTTGATCAGGCCTCCACTAGTCTAAGCCTAGGTGAACAAATCAACAAAAACCCACTGAGACTCATGATGGCTTGCCCCTTCTCAGAGGAATACATCTGTGTACAAGGAAGCCTGCTGCAGATCCAGGCCAACCTCCTGACTACTTGCAAAAACTACTGACCAGGGCTGGAGGAATGGCTCAACAGTTAAAACACTTGCCTAGCAAGTGCTAAGTATCTGAGTTTGATTCCCCAGCAACACATAAGCTGGGTGTGGTAGTACACGTCTGTAATCCCAGAACTCAGGAGGTTGAAACAGGACGATTCTTGTGAGTCCAAGGCCAACCTGGGCTCCGTAGTGAGTTCAGGACCAGCCTGGGCTACAAAGTGAGACCCTGTCTTAAAAAAAAAAAAAAAAAAAAAAAAAAAAAACTACTGACCACGTTTCCCTCAATATGGGCAGAAACAAATCCACCTAGACTAGCCAAATGCAAAGCTCTGATAGTGGTCCAGTTATCTTCTAATGCAATTCCAATAAGGCTAAAACAGCATCCAACCCCACAGGAAGCTAAAGCAGGAATCACCCCTCATATCAATAGACTGATTGCAACAGGAATTTTAATACCCTGTCAATCACCTTGAAATACTTCATTGCTTCCCGCACAAAAACCAGGAACAAAGGGCTATTGACTTGTCCAGGATTTACGAGGGGTAAACAAGTGGATGGAGACCATCCACCCCACTGTGCCTAACCCTTACACCCTCCTAAGCTTGCTAGCTCCAGACTTACCACATTACACTGTATTGGACCTCAGGGATGCCTTCTTTAGCGTCCCATTGGACCAATAAGTCAGCCATCTTTGCATTTGAACGGACGGATCCGAAGGCTGAACACTCAGGACAACTGACTCGGATGCAGTTGCCATAAGGGCTCAAAAACTCTCCAGCTGTCTGCCACGGGCCCCTCCACCAGGACTTCTTAACCTTCTGGCAGGAGAAATCCAAATGCTATTTGTTATAATACATTAATGACTTGCTTCTAGCTGTGCCTACAGAGATGGGAGTAGCTGTATTCTGGACGGTACACATTGTGCCAAAGCTGCCATTGTCACCCCAGAGCAAACACTCTGGGCTCAGGTCCTGCCACATGAAACACAAGCTGATCGCCCTGACCCAGAACCTCAAGAGGGCAAAGGAATGAGGGCAAACATCTATACTAATATCAGGTAGGCCTTTGCGACTGCGTACATGCATACCACCATTTATAAGGACAAAGGATTCCTAACATCAGCAGGTAAAGGTGTTAAAAACAAAGAAATCCTTGCACTACAAGAGGTTATTTGCTTCCCCAAAGCATTAGCATGGATACATTGCCCTAGACACCTAAAACGGAGACTCTATAGAGGCAAAAGGAAAGTGAGCAGCATATCCAGCAGCCAGTGTGGCAGCCCAAAGACCAGTAGAGGCTTTCAACATTCTAGTGATTCTACTTCCACCACAGCTACCCAATACTGCTTGCTACAATACAGAAGAGAAAGAGCTAACTACCAAGAAGGGTCTGAACAAAACTAGAGACCGTTTTTGCCAGCCTTAGGTAGGGAAATCATTAGCCAACTACACTAAGCAACTCAACTGGCACATATAAAATGAGCCATTCTAGCTCACAACAATCATTATATACAAGGAATGGATGCACTGGTTGAAACCATAGTGTCCCAAATGTTTGGTCTGTGCTCAAGTTAACGCAAAACAGGGAAAAGAGCCCCAGATGGATTTAGGAAAAGAGGGAGAGCCCCCATACCAGAGTCGTGCCTCAGGGTGCGACTATGAGATAGTAGCTTGCAGCAGGAGGTGAGGTAGCCATGGTCAGTGGCTGGACTGCAGAGGTGGGTGAAGAGTGCCATGCAAGCCCTCCAGAACCTCGTGGCTACCAGCGGTTGTAGCCATCTGCCCCCTTCCAGCTCCTTTCTGCAGCATGTTGGGGATGTGAGCCTAAGCACTTGGCCACTTTGGTGATGACTATGGTGCTTCTGAACATCCTGCTCAGTGATACACCAGAAAAAAACACACTATGCAAAGAACTCGCATAAATATCAGGCCTGAAATACATTCACAATCTGGCCTCGAGAAGGGGTTATATGATGGCTACAATGAAGACTATGATTGTCTGTTTTAGATGAAGATGGAGTGATTGACAAGTTAGATGACCAACCGAGAGAAGGCAGCATTATTGTTGACTCCCATGGTTGTGATTTCTTCCCTGAACGCTGATTTCGCATAGTTTTTGTGTTGAGAATAGACAACAGCGTATTATACAAAAGACTTGAAACAAGGGGTCACAGTGAGAAGAAACTAATGACATTCAGTATGAGATTTTTCAATTTCATTACGAAAAGGCTATCATATCACACAAGAAAGAAATTGTGCACCAGCCCAGCAACACTCCTGAAGAACCACAAGAGAATATCAGTCAGATCATGAGCTGGATGGAGCAGTGGGCCAAAGGTCACAACTCTTGACTGGCCACTTCATTGTCACTCTTGCTGGTAGGAATTGCCCAAGTAGCCGTTAAAAAAAAAAAAATGTTAGAACAGACCTCTACAGGTAGACTGTGTATAAAGATTTATGCCTGGGTTTCATTTTCTCCATGAGAAGGCTAAACAACACAAATATAATGAATATAATATTATTAAGATTGAGAGTAAAGTCTCATCAGTTGCTAAAAAATACATAATCACATCAACTGGGCAGATATCTTTTATTACAGAAGATGAAGATCTCTTAAAAGAAATACTAAAATCAAAAAAGAAAGAAAGTAGGGAAAGAGGCACTTCACCAGAAGAATACCGGGAAGTTGACTTCACAGAGGTTAAACCCCATCATTAAGATAGGAGTATTTGTTAGTTTTCATAGATACCATCTCAGGAGGGGTTAAAGCTTTCTTTACCAGAAATGAGGCTGCTGTCGCCATAGTAAAAAAAAAAAAATTATTGTTGCGTGAAATTATCCTCCTAGTCAACCTGCCAGTAACTGTCGGTTCTGATATTAAGCCTGCTTTTAGGGCAAAGGTCTCATAACTGATGGGGAAAGTCCTAAATATTAATTGGAAGGTACATTCTGCAGATAGGCCGCAGAGTTCAGATGAAGTTGAAAGAAAGAATCAAACTCTGAAAGAAATCCGAACCTAATTCATTCTAGAAACAGATCAAAAACCCGGCTAATCTCCTCCCTTTTGCCATATTAAAGACAAGATGCACTCCCTATAAGGCAGGATGAAATAATGTTTGGAAGGCCACCATCATTACACCCTAGGCTTAAAACTGAATTATTGGGGCTGGAGGAATGGCACAGCAGTTAGAGCAGTTGCCTTGCAAGCTGAAGGCCCTGAGTTCAATTTCCCAGCACCACATAAACGTGGGTGTGGTGATGCACACCTATAATCCCAGCCCTTGAGAGGCTCAGGCAGATGGATTGCCATGAGTCCAAGGCCAGCCTGGGCTACATAGTGAGTTCAGGATCAGCCTAGGCTACAGAACAACACCTTGCCTCAAAAAAGAAAAAGAAGCTACAAAAAACCTGAACTGTTGGCTGAGATGAACAAGAGAGACCTCATTAAGTCTTTATAGAAACTTTGGGAGATGCGGACACATCCGAGACAGGTGCTTGAGACCTCGCTATCACCTGGCTCTGAGCCAGCTCATCCCTTCCTGCATGGACACTGTGACTACACCAAGAAATTCATCAAGGAAGGAATAATCCCCACACGGCATCACTCTCACAACTCCCACAGTGGCAAAAGCACAAGGCATCTCCGCTTGGATTCACCACTCCAGAGTCAAAACCCCCAAAAGGAAAGAATGGACTGCCATACCCACCAAAGATCCACTAAAGATAAGACTTTCTTCAAAAACTTAACTTTATATGTGTTGATTCTATGCTTTCTTCAGTTGCCAGGGCTCCAAATTAACCCTCATGTGCTGTCCCCTCCCTGTAGGTTCCAAGTCATAAACAAACTCACAGGAAAAATAAAACAGAAATAACGTATGTCTAGAGATTACCCCAACTAGACCTCTGTCAAAAGTTAAGATTTGACTGTAGAAATCTCCAGATAGACCCTTTTACCTCACCTGAGGCTATTAGAGATCTCTATGCATTGCTGGAAGACAAATTAGATTGTACTACTGTCTCATGCACTTAGAATAGTAGAAGTCTATATATGTCCTGCCAAAAATGGAAAGAATTTGTCTAAGTGTAAAAGACTGTTATTGTCTCAGTTTGAGGATGTGAAACTATTTCACATGCCATTTATTATGCCAAGGCAAGGCACCCATGGTTAAGGGTCTGAAGGAAATGCCACTGCCAACTTGTCAAGCCAACTCTTTTTTTTTTTTTTTTTTTTTGAGACAGGGTCTCGCTCTGTGGTCCAGGCTAGTCCTGAATTCACTTCAGAGCCCAGGCTGGCCTCTCAAGGCAATCCTCCTGTCTCAGCCTCCAGAGTGCTGGGATTACAGGCATGTACCACCACGCCCAGCTTATGCGGTCCTGGGGAATCGAACTCAGGTACTTAGCGCTTGGCTTAGCGCTTACTCAAGCGCTTTAACCGCTGAGCCATTCCTCCAGCCCCTGGCAAGCCAACTCTTGCAACACCTTCTTACTGCATATTGTTGCTACCCATAATGGTCCTCAAGATCATAATTGGTGGAAAACAGAAAAAAAAAACTGTGACATCAGGGCATATGTCTCAGGAGAGGATCCAGGAATTCTATTAACCATCAGGTGAATTTTTCCTCATCGCCCTAGATCACGTGTTGGACTCTGGGAAAATGCAGCTGTTCCTCTCCCGGTTACTCCTCTACAGGAAAAAGACCTGCAGCCACACCCAGCCCCACACCAAGATCCCAGATCCTGCAAGGTTAAAAGTAAGAAGCCTCAACCTCCACACCCCGCAACCCCACCACCTCAGCCCCTTACCTCTGCCCAGCTATACCATTTCCCTCCTCTTAATTTTCTCTCTGCAATGCACCAAATTATCAATGCTACCAACCCAAGCCTAGGGATGAATTGCTGGTTGTGTTTAAGGTTCAAGCCTTACCCTACTATATTGGATTGAGTACTGCTTACAATGTTTCTAAAACCAAACAGAAAAATAATTGTAGATGGAATAAGGAACTCAAGTTAACTTTAGCAGACATTCAAGGACTAGGAACTTGCATAAAAGGTAGCTCCTATGTACTAAAGCACTCCCCTTACGATGGCCATTGTAGTCAGCCCCACCTCAAACCTACCTGTTAATTCCCAGTATTATGTAGCACCAAATGAAGCTTGGTGGGTATTGTGGTTTGGATCTGGAATGTCCCCCAGTCCCCAATTTGGACATTAGGGATTGTCTATAAAACCATGGGCTGTTGGGAGATTGGGGCCTGGTTAGAGGAGTGGATTACAGGTGTGTATTGTGTTCTTACTACACCTTCCACAACTGGAAGGGGTGGAACACTGAGCCTAGACCCAGGTGGGGTTGATCACTGGGAGGGACCTGGAAGTATATATATGCTGCTACCTTCCTCTGGGACAATACAGGACTTGGCTTCTTGTTTGTAATGTCATAATGACCTGCCTCCACCTCTGCCTTTGCCATGTACTTACTTCCATTATTGCTGGCCACCCTGAGTGGACTGTGACCTTCTGAAACTGTGAGCTAAAAATAAACCTTTCCTCTCCTAAATTTGTGGGTGTCAGGTATTGAGGCACAGCAACAAAAAAAGTAACTGATACAATGGGTATGTGCAGATGGACTCAAAAAATGTGCTAGTGAAAACAGATACAGATACCCATTTTTTTTTTTTTTAGACAGGGTGTCACTCTGTAGCCAAGGCTAGTCCTGAACTCACTATGTAGCCCAGGCTGGCCTTGGACTCATGGCAATCCTCCTGCCTCAGCCTCCTGAGTGCTCAGATTACAGGCATGCACCACCACACCCAGTTTATGTGGTGCCAGGGAATATGAACTCAGGGCCTTGTTATTGAAAAGCAAGTACTTTACCTGCTGTTGGCCATTCCTCCAGTCCCTCTACCCAAATCTCAAGCTAACTTTGTGTATCTTAGTTTATGTGGTTCATTAGATTTACTTGTATGAGGTGGGGAGAAGAAAAACTCTTTCCCCAAGCCTCAGTCTACTTAATAAGATGGAAAAGGGCAGCCGCCTTGCTAGTCCTCATTTTGGTACAATTGCCACAGGCACTACCGCCCTGGTAAGAGGAGAAACACAGGTAAGTCACCTCACTCTTTTTTTTTTTAGACAGGGTCTTGCTCTGTGGTCCAGGCTAGTCCTGAATTCACTTCAGAGCCTAGGCTGGCCTTGGACTCACGGCAATCCTCCTGTATTAGCCTCCCAAGTGCTGGGATTACAGGTGTGTGCCACCACGCCCAGCTTACGTGGTGCTAGGGAATCGAACTCGGGTACTTAGTGCTTGGCTCAGCGCTTGCTCAAGCGCTTTAACCGCTGAGCCATTCCTCCAGCCCCCACCTCACTTTTGTAGTTAACAATGACTTAGAACTCAGAAAATTCCCTTGTCAAACTTGAAGCACAGGTCACTTCCCTGGCAGAAATGGTGCTGCAAAATTGGAGAGGATTTCTCTCATGCACACCCCCTCCCTACAGGTTCCAAGTCAGAAACAAACTCACAGGAAAAATTATAACAGAAATGACATATGTCTGGAGACCACTCCAACCAGACCTCTGTCAAATATTTAGATTTAACTGTTGCAATCTTCCGATAGACCCTTTCACCTCATCTGAGGCTTTATAGACGTCTGTGCATTGTTTGAAGACTTAGATTGTACAACTGTTTCAGCACAGTTGTTATTAGTCCTCCAACAGGGAGGCCTATGTGCTGCATTAGGAGAGACTTGGTTTTATGCTAACAATTCAAGAGTCATTAGGGAAAATCTGTCCATCATATGTAAACATACAGAAAGGGGGGGGGGGAGGAGCTGGAGACATTAGAAAATTGGTTCAGTGACTGTTCAACTGGTCTCACAGGCTTACAGCCCTGCTCTCTGCCTTGGCGGGGCCTCTGGTCATTCTCCTTCCTGGACTTCTTATAGGTCCCTGTGTACTTAATTGGCTGAAGGAAAGAATTGCCACTGTAAAACTTATGCCCCTAAGATAATCAGATTCCCCTAGTTATGATAACCAAGATTGTGATCCAGATTACGTACAAATTCTTATGCCATTGGACATACTTCGGAAGCTGTTTTGGAAGAAACTTCATTGTAAAAACTAATCAAAATAAATGGGTGAAATCAATGATTTGATTAATTACAAATAAAACCAGTAGGGAATGTAACAATGTATAAGACTAGGCAAATGTACAAACAAGCCCAGCAAAGTACAACTGTGTATAAGCAGCCCAGTTAAAAGTGAATTGTGACCATGTTCCATAAAATTCTAACTTTAGCAAAGTCATGATACCATGTTAAGGAATAAGTGAGAACCTTTAAAGTCACTGAATCTTAAGTAACTATTTCTCCAGGCTTGCAGTAAGTTTCATTTCACCAAATGTGCATGATAAAGTTCATGGCCTGAAACCACAGTGAGTTTACAAAAAGACTTGCAGGCTAGAGCTCACTCTTAAAATAATCCATAGCTTAGTTAAGCATTTTTATCACAATGGTATCACATTGTCTCCCCACGATTTTGTTTCTCAATTAATTTCTAACTAGCTTTTTGTTTCTCTGATCATGGTTGCTTCACCCAATCAACAAACATAAAGGCTTTATGAACCATCCCCCTCACATTCAGGGCTGCACAGATTTTCCTGGTGTGAGCCCTGTGCAGTTGCTGGCTAATCAACTCCTCCAAAACTGTCTTCCTTTGAATGACAAGCGTTCATTCTCCTCTGACTCATTGATTTGCCATACAACAGTATGATATTCTCCTCGTTAGTTGATACTATCACAAATAGCAGGATTTCCTTCTTTTATGAGCACATAATATTCCATTATATGTGTGGCCCACAGTTCCTTCAATGTTCACCCATTGATGGATACTTAGGTTGCTTCCATATCTCACCTACTGTAAATAATACTGCAATGACCATGGGTGTAGACAAGGAAAAGCAGTTCTGACATGTGCCACAATATGAATGAAACTTGATGACAGCATCTCAAATAAAACAAATCAGTCCCCAAAAGACAATATATGACTCCAGTATATCAGCACCATGAGGTAGTTGATGTTAGATCTTGAGTTTGGAGCATAATGAGTCTTAGGAGACTAAGTCTCAGTTGAAGCAAGTTTGTTAATAGACAGCACAAGCTGCTGGACTGTGCTAGAGAGCACAGGACAATGTCTGGGGCAAGGGAGTCTTCAAAGGTTTCAGTGTGAGAGTGACCTTGAAGAATTTCTGGGTTGTGAGAGAAGGGCAGGTATCCCAGGTGCTGTAGATGTTGTGTGGGCCTGAATCACGTAGCCGTGCTACATGGGCCTGAGTTACGTAGCAAAAGAGGGAAACAGCTATTTTGGCAGTCCTAGGTGTTTCCAGGGGAAAAGGAGTCTATAACTAGGCTTGTTAGTAATTTTCCTTCCCTTGTCTGCGCCCTGATGGCAGACTTAATACTTAATCAAACTCATAAGACAGAAAGAACAGGGATTGGAAGCAGTTAGAGGGTTTGCTTAGCAAACACAGGCCTGGTTCAATTCTTCAGTACCACATTAAAAAAAAAAAAAAGGCAGAATGAACAGTAGTTAACATGAGCTGGGGGAGGAGAGAAAGAGGGGTTTCTGGAGGTGGGGGTATTTTGTTTTGGAGACAGCATTTTGCTCTATGGTCCAAAGCTGGTCCCGAACTCACTCTGTAGGCCAGGCTGGCCTTACTTTATGGCAATCCTCCTGCCTCAGCCTCCTGAGTGCTGGGATTACAGGCGTGCGCCACAGATGCTGGTGATGGTTGTGCAATTTTAATGTACCTACCACTGCACTAGCCTGAATTGTACACCTCTGAATGGCTGAAGGGGCTTCCGGCGCAGCTCAGTGCTAAGGGCGCTGGCTGTCCAGCACGTGTGAAACGTGCAGCCCCTGAATCCTTAGCACTGGGGTAAAGAAGGAAACGAAGGAAGGGGTAAGGAAGAGGGAGGAGAAGAAAAAGGAGACGGAAGAATGCGAGGAGGAGGAATAAAAAAGATGCGGGTATTTTACTACCAGTTTTTAAATTTAAATTATACTAAGAAAAACTATAAACCACACCGGGCCGGATGTAGCTCAGTAGAATGCGCGCCCAGCACTCGCGTGAGGTCCCGGGTTCCATTACCAGCACCACAAACACAAAACAGCCACAGCAGAGCCAGCCGGGAAAGGCCAACCTCCGCCACGCCCAGCATAACTGCCTAATCAGCAGACTGTGGGGACCGGGAAATAAAGACCTGGCAGGCGCAGGCCCTAGTTCCGCCTAAGCAAGGCTGCAGGGAAGCACAGGACCAAGCAGGTCGATCTGTAGGCGCGGCCGCCATCGCGCAGACGCGGCCCGGCCGCCAAGACAGACTCCTTCTCAGCGTGCCCGGAAGTGACGCGCGCGTCGCTGGGCCAGGCTCAGGAAAGGACTGGGCGAATAGCGTAGGTGACCCGGCCGAGGGCTGGAGTCCTCCGCTCGCTATGAGCTGCACGATCGAGAAGATCCTGACAGACGCCAAGACGCTACTAGAGCGGCTGCGGGAACACGATGCGGCCGCCGAGTCCCTGGTGGACCAGTCGGCGGCGCTGCACCGGCGGGTGGCCGCCATGCGGGAGGCCGGGACGGCGCTTCCCGAGCAGGTCTGGCGGGGGGTCGGGGACCCCAGCATGCCCTCGGATGGGAGGGAGGGAGGGAGGACAGCGAGGTCCAGCGGGATCGTGGCCTGGAAATTATTCTCGATCTTGGAGGGCGGTGGTGAAACTTTCTGCAGGGTCGGGGCTCCGAGTTGTGACACCTGCCCGTCCGATTGCATCTGCCGCGGTTCTCTTCGTGGCACGCTCAGGCTGTCTGTTTGTGCAGTATCCAGCGGATGCCGCCGACGTGAAGGACGTGGCCAAATGCAAACCTCACATTCTGCTGTCCCAAGAGAACACACAGATTAGAGACTTGCAACAGGAAAACAGAGGTTAGTCGGGCCTTTCGGTGTAGTTGGAAACTTCGTATCCACTGGGAGGTTGAACGTTCTTCCAAAACTGTCTTAACAGTTCGAAGAAGTGCACAGCACTTCCTGGTCAGCGCTTGTGATAGAGGAGTTACTCAGTAACAATAAAGTTGTCAAGTCATCTGACTGATACGTACGTGTGTGTGTGTGTGTGTGTGTGTGTGTGTGCGCGTGCGTGCGTGCGTGCGCGCGCGCGTGTGCGCAGTTTATCAAAGAGGTGCTTGAGTTGAATTGTTAGGTGGAATTTTTAAAGCATGCGAGGTTACCAAAGACAGTTCGTGTTCCCTAGAGCTTCTCTTATCTCCGTTCTGAGGTAGGCAAGGCAGGTATGTCCACAGTGCTCTTAGGAAATAGTCTCTGAGAGGTTAAGTTTGACTATGAGTATTAAGTCGCAAAACTGAATTCAAACTTCCGTCTTCTGGTTGCATATCCCACTGTTATTTCTACCAGAGAGTGCTGCCTGCACCTGGAAAGTTATTACTCATGTAGACCTTAACTGTTTGGGTTTGGACAATCAAACGCTAACTTCCAGCTTTGGATTCACACTATCTCATGGAGTGTCAAAATTCCATCTGTTAAGAATTTGGCTTTGAAAATGGGGGAGGGGGGGAGAATTTGGCTCTGAGGGCTAAAGGAGTAGCTCAGTGGTTACAGCACTTGCCCAGCTAGAGCAAGGCCCTGAGTTTGATTCCCTGCACCACATAAAAATTAACTGGGTGTCTTGGCCCATACCTGTAATCCCAGGACTGTGGAGGCTGAAGTAGGATTGCTGTGAGTTCAAAGCCAGCCTGGGCTGTATAGTGAGCTCAGGAACAGCCTGTACTACAGAACACAACAAAACAAAATTAAAAAGGAATTTGGCTTTGAGATCTACTCTCAGATATCACTGCCAAGATTTGTTGTTTTTGTTGTTGTTGTTGTTATGACAGGGTTTTTTGTTCTGTTTTGTTTCCGATAGAGCTGTGGGTTTCACTGGAGGAGCATCAGGATGCTTTGGAACTCATCATGAGCAAGTACCGGAAACAGATGTTACAGTTAATGGTTACTAAAAAAGCAGTGGATACTGAACCAGTCCTGAAAGCTCACCAGTCTCACTCTGCAGTAAGAAAATCTGATGAGTAAATTCTGAATGAACTGATTCGAGATGCTGAAATTGTTTTCATTTGTACATTTGCTTTTGGCAAAACACAAGCTTGTTTTCCATTTATGTTAACATTCACTATTTATATTTCTGTAGCCTTGTAAAGGTATGAGTAGAAAGGTGAGTTGCTGCACAGGTTCTTCTGGGACTACGTTTCTAACCTCCATTACCAAGACGAATGGTTAGCTCTTTCACCAAACATGGTACAAGTATTGAAAGTGTTCATTAAACAGGTGGTTGATTATTACTTACAAATTTTACTGAACTGTAAGCTTCTTAATTGTAAGGGGCATGAATTTATTTTGTATCCCAAATATAGTGACTACCACATACCACGCAGTCAGTAAATTTATCATATGGTTTTAAGCTATATTATCAGGAGAGGAAAATAATAATTTGTCTTATATGCATAGTTTAGTTTTTGTTTTGTTTCGAGACTGGGTCTTGCTCTGTAGTCCAGGCTGGTCCTGAATTCATGATGTAGCCCAGGTTGGCCTCGAACTCATGGCAATTCTACTGCCTCAGCCTGGGAAGAAGTACTGGGATTGCAGGCATGCACCACCACGCCCAGCTGAATTTTTATGAGGTGCTGGGGAATCAACGCAAGGCCTTGCAAGGCAAGCACTCTAACCCCCAAGCTATGTCCCCAGCCCCTAACTGCATAGCTGATGCTGTGTGTGCTGCTGCACTTCTGTTATTCTAGCTCCATGAGGGGCTGAAGCAGGACAGCAAGAAGATGACACATTGGAACCAGCTAAGAAACTTAGCGAAACTTTGTCTCAAAAAAAGACGTAGTTTCTGTTCTTTGTTTATGATCTAATTTGGGAGACCAAATTAGTTGTTCTCCTGCTTGTAAAGTGCTACTTAATTGTGATTGTATATTTACATATACTACATTATTTAATCCTGTATTAATAAATACCGTTTGCTACAGGAAGTGTAGTGAAGAATAAGTATCATATTAGATTCTGTTAAATGCAGTTTAATGGCATGAAAATTTTCAAAAACAAGGATATTTTAAAATATTTCAGGGCCTGGAGGAATGGCTCAGCAGTTAAAGTGCTTGCCTAGCAAGCACCAAGTACCCAAGTTTGATTCCCCAGTACCACATTAGCCTGGCATGGTGATACACACCTGTAATCCCAGCACTCGGGAGGCTGAAGCAGGAGGATTGCTGTGAGCCCAGGGCCAGACTGGGCTCCGTAGTGAGTTCAGGACCAGCCTGGGCTACAGAGAGAGACCCTGTCTCTGAAAATAAATAAGTACATACATCATTTGAATCACTTTCATCCAAAAGAGAAAGATATATTTTCTGTAGTCCAGAGGAGAAAACATGAAAAAGACAAAGAGTTTAGCTCATATAGATATAATTTCAAAAAGATACCCATAAATAAAGGCCCTGTTAACTGTGATAATCTTCCTGCCAATAAAATTATTCAAATTGAAGTTAAATAGCCACTTAAAGATATTTTCCAACTGGGTGGGTGGCACACACCTATAATTTCAGCACTTGAGGAGCTGAGCCAGGGGGATGGAAACTAAAGTCAAGTTTGGGCAATTTAGCAAAATCTTGTCTGAAAAAAAAATTTTTTTTAATGAAAAACAACTGGGATATAGCACACTACTAAGACCCTGGATTCAACCCCCATTGCAAACAAAACAATCACCTGCAGTTTCCCCACTGATTGAATAACAACATTTTTTTTTTTCAGTACTGGAGATGGACATTCACACCAAACTATTAGGTTGTTAGAAAAGTTGTGCTGGCTTTTTTTTTTTTTTTTGTCTTTTTCAAAAGTTACTTACTTACATAAGGAACAAAGATCAATCAACGCTATATTGACCATTTTGCTCCATAATCTTGTACCATCTTTCAGTGAGCTTTATAATCCCTCATCCATAGAAGGTTCTGTCTTTAGCTGCAAAAAAAAAAAAAAAAAAACTGATTGAAACCTCATCTGAATCATGCACTGTACCACCAAAGGAGTTCTGATGAGATTGAACCGAGGAAAGTCTGACAGCACAAGGTCAGACGAGTGTGGGGCCATCCAAGCTCTAATAATTTTTGACAGGTGATCAAACTTGTGTGTGATCTCACATTGTCGTGATGGAACAAAACTCTTTGGTAATTAATAAGTTCTGGATGTTTCTGGGTGATGGATTTGTTCAAACTGTCCAATCACCAACAGCACATATTCGAATTGATCATTTGGCTCCTTAGTAGGAGCTCAAAAAATGTGACACCTTGAAAATCCTACCACACTATGAGCATAATCTTCCTCTGATGACTGTCTGCTTTTGATGACATTTGAGATACATCATCAAGTCAGGACTGAGACTGTTTGCCCATCATATCATTGTAAGCAACAGTTGTCAGTCACTTCAAAAAAATGATCACTTTCCTCATGTCTAGTGTGCATATCGTAGGTGTTTCCATGCATCACTACATGAACTTGAGTTCTTGAGAAACCCAGATATCAAACTTGCTTATGTATTCCAACTTCTTCAGGTGGTCATGAATGCTTGGTTGGTGGATGTTCAGTGTTTCTGCAGTCTCTCATGTTGTGTAACATGGGATTGATTCTATCCATGCCTTTCTTTTGTCATTATCAACCTTAGTGACCCTCCCTGACAGAGGAGAATCACTGGCTCAAAATGACCAGCCCAGAACTTGGTCAACCATCATTGGCACTGATATTCATGTAAAGCACTGTCACCATAAACCAGACACAACTTTTCACAAGCTTGATGCACATTCTTCCTTATATGGAAGTAAAACAATAAAATATGGCAAAAATGCAGTTTGGTCTTCAATCTTCAGCCTGTTGTAAAATCTCCAAAACACAACCAGATTCATCATTTCTGTTTTTTAGAATGAAGCTACAACTGTCAAACGACATAACAATACCATAGCTGCAAATGACTCTAGTACCTTTAAAAATAAGCCAGCACCGTCTGCAGCAAAAATGTATCGTGACTTTTCCAATAACCCACTTCCTCCCGTGCCCCTCTTTTTGTATTTTTTATTTTGAGATGGTCTCACTAAGCAGCTAAATTACCCAGGCTGGCCTCAGAATGCTGGGGTTACAGGCGTGCACCACCATGCCTGATTACAGTTGATTAAAAATGAAAACTAGCTCACTGGATTATAGTGTGATATAGTATAATTTCTATAGCATAGATTAAATTAACTTTTCTTCTCCAGGGACTGTTTTTTCAAGGTAGCAGGGTTTTTTCTAATGAACTTTTAGAAACTAGCACATATATTGTCATGTTAGTCATATCTATAGGAAAGCCTTTTTCACTGTTTTCCCTTTATATTTTCAAAGGAAATTGAAAATCAGATTGACAGAATCTGTGAAATGGGAGAAGTAATGAGGAAAGCAGTTCAGGTGGATGATGACCAGTTTTGTAAGATTCAAGAAAAACTAGCCCAATTAGAGGTAAGATTGTTGCTACTTGAGGTTCACAATTTTTCATAGTTTTTGTAAAGTGTAGAAAGCATGCCTTCATTACCTTATTGTTACCTTGTTAATATTTGTTGTGCTTGTGGTTTAAAGTTAAATTTCCTCCTTCATGTTCTCTTCAAAAAAGGAAATGTAGTAAACAGCATTCAATGAAAATGCCAACTGTGCGTGGACTGAAAGTTGAGACAGCATCCTACTGAAAGGGATAGAAAGTAGAAGAAACAGGTTACATGGGCTGATTCCCTCAGCTGCCATAATTACCATGTCTAAAATTGATCAGGAAATAAGTCTGAGCATATTGCGTAGGATTACCGAAGTAAATACCATAAGAAAGAGGTAAGGCAGTATCAAAGGGGAAGAAAGCCAAAGAACTATAGTTCATTTTATAAAAAGCGTATCTTGAGGCTTAAACCTATTTCATGTGTATTTTGATTAAAATAGGAATATATTACATAAAAAGGGCCCATAAAATTATTAAGGGAGTTGGATGTGGTGTCCCACATACCTGTGATTCTTGAATTTGAGAGGGTAGCTCTTCAAGTCCATTCCCAAAGTCTCTTGAAAGAAACAGATCTAGTACTTCTGTGGCAGAATAGATACTGTCCATGGGCTCTGACCACCCAGTGAAACTGGGAATGCTTTGGTTTACTAGAAATTGCTACAGAGGAAATAAACATGAGTCATTACATGCAAGTTTTCTGAATTTCTTTTGATGTACTAGGGATTAAACCCCAAGTCTTGAACATGGTAGGCTAGTGCTGTGCCACTGAGCTACACTGAGTCTTTGTGTTGTCTGTTGGTGGACATGTTTTGGGAGTATCTATCCTCATCTGAACTGCAGTATAGATGGAGGCCATCGTATCTAGCTTGCAGATTGTTACAAGATGACACGTAACACACTGACAGGCTACCCACTCACTAAGTGATTTATCCCCACTTTTATCCATTGTTTGAAACAATTAGAAAAAGAAAACTGTTGGACATCTGGGAGAGGAAATTAATCAGGGAAATGAAAGATTATTAGGAATCTGAGGCAACCTTATTCAGAAGCCCCTTCAGTTAGCAGAAGCTCTTACCCCTCTGTCACTGGTCCCAAAATAAAGTACCCTCCCTACACCTTAAAAAAAAAAAAAAAAAAGATTATTAGGAATCTAAAATGCAGAAGAAACAACAGTAAGTCTTGTGGAAAACTTAAAGGTTATGACAAAGTGAATAGAGAACTTGTGGCTATTTATTGTGGTTATTTTTCCTTTTGTAGTCCTTATATTTGGCTTATTAAAGTTACTTAGCAAATATTGAGTTAACAAATAAATAGTATTCTAGGAAATTTGCCACTAGTAATGGTTTTTGTTTCCTTTAAATTTTTAAATTAAAATATGTTTTCTGTTCTTGGCCCAAAACGATGTGCTTTGACACAGTTTAACAATAAAAACACAAGAAATAAACATATACTTTCTTTTTCCACCCCTCCCCCCAGCTTGAAAACAAGGAACTTCGAAAATTATTGTCCATCAGCAGTGAGTCTCTTCACGTGAGAAAGGAAAATTCAGTGGATACTGCTTCCCAGCCCATCAAATAACCGAACTTTTGAGTGATGGCTGAAGATTGTCTCTAAAGGAAGGAAGTTATTATCTTTCCATTCGAGTACTGTCCATTCACTGTCTTGCCTCAGACTTGATTTAGTGTGGTTAAAGGTACCAAGTGGCAGTGTAGAGTTCCTAGTCAGTATTGGCTGTGCACCAGACAAATTGTTCGGTGTATTAGAATATACACTTAGTTTCACAATTCCTTTCTCCAAAAGACTATTTTCATTTTCATTTCTGGTACCTCAATTTATATAAACTGTATATTCAGTTCATTTTTGCTTTTCATGTCTTTGAAACTAAGCATTTTATTATAAGCCAGTAGTTTTATCTCATATAGGATTTAAAATACACTTCTATGAATTTTTTTAAAAGATCTAACTTTTAAAAACCATTTGGCAAGGCAGGAGGATTGCCATGAGTCCAAGGCCAGCCTGGGCTCCAAAGTGAGTTCAGGACCAGCCTGGGCTACAGAGCGAGACCCTGTCTCAAAAACAAAACAAAACAAAACAAAACAAAACATTTGGGATAAACACGGATTTTTTTGTTTCCATTTAGGGAAGTAGTAAGATTCTACAGAATTAGATAGGCACATTCTGTGGTTTGTATTGTCATTCACCTGTGATGTCTTGATTCTCTCCGGTGCTATGAGTTGCCACTTTGTAGTCAGATGTCTTTACTCATTTGAGGGAACCTACTGCTAGTCCCAGTGAACATACTTGAAAACACATCAGCTTTTCCCCCCAGTGATAGTATACTTATTCGAGGAATGCTAAGGAACATGTCTTGTGTGTGTACACTTAATTCAAATGCCAAAAAGTTTTATTTATGCAATTAAATATAAGTAGTCTTGGGGTGAGGGTGTAGCTCAGTAGTAAGAGTGCTTGCCTAGCATGTGCAAGGCCCTGGATTCGATCTCTACCACCACATCAAAAAAAAAGATAAATAAATAAAGCCATCAGTTTTTACCCACTAGGAAAGTCTTCCACTTAGTTTACCCAGTGCAAAGAGCAGGACATAGCATAGATTATCCACATCATATTTCTCAGGTACTATAATGTACTATTTATATATATGTGAGTATAACTTTTATGATTGAGAGCCACCACTTAAGCTGGGCCCCGTGGCACAAGCCTATAATCCCAGTATTTTGGCAGGCTGAGACAGGAGAATCACAAGTTGGAGCCCAGCCTGGTCAAGTTAGTGAATACCTGTCTGAAAGCAGATATAAAAAAACGTAGCTCGATGTCAAGGCCCTGGCCTCAATTCTGAGAACCACAAAAAAAAAAAAAAAAAAAAAAACAACCATCACTTCCTTGACGTGTCACTACTAGCGCTAGTAGGTAGCTTTTATTTTTTAAGATGTGTTCTTTTTAATGGAAGCATTTTTAGTACCAAAAAAAGATATTAACATAATGCTGGAGCTCGGATCAGAGTTTAGTGGTTAAAGCACTTGCCTAATGTGTCCCACGATCTGATTCTCCGGCAATGTGTAAAAATTAGTCAGGTGTGGTAGTGCAGACTTGTAATTCACTGGGAAGTCAGAGGCGGGAGGATTGCTGTGAAGTTGAGGCCAGAATGGACTATAAAGCAAGACTCTTTCATCATTGCGTCCCCCCAAAAAAAATTCCCAATGCTGCACAGTCAGTTAGACTCACTTATTCCCATGTCTCAGTTTACTCATTTCAAGTGTATAAATTACTTCCTGTTCTGCCATCCACTTAGGATTGCTGACAAGTAGTTGAAATAATGAATGTTACACCTGATGGTATTTTCCAGTAACATTACGCACCATACAGCTTGAGACAGACACAATATTAAAGAGTGTTATTTGCTAATACTTGCTGTGTTATAAAAATTTTTTGGTACTGCTCTACCAAACTAATTCTGTTTAAAACAACAAAAGCTCTAAAAGAAGCTGATCCTAATAATACCAGTAAACTGTACCAAGGGCTGTAGGCATTAATGAATAGGTGTACTTCATTGTAGAATTGTTCAAGTAACTATTTGGTGTCCTGCAGATTAGACTGAAAAATACTTCCACCCCCAAGTGTGAGCAATTTATTCCTTAGAGTAAGTAAACATTTAGTCCAGCTGCAGGATTTGCCTTGAAGTGTATCCTAAATGACCCACAAATCCACTCAGGAGACAGGTACCCTTTATCGTTTCTCAGCTACTATGACCAGACTTAATGATAAAGTTACCAAACGGCCCATTAGGTATTATATAGAGGGCTGAGGTTGTGGTTCGATTACCCAGTACTGCATAAGTCCCGCACGGTGGTGCACAGTGGTTATCTCAGCACTAGGGAGGCTGAGGCAGGATTGCTGTGAGTTTGAAGCCAACTGGGGTACATAGTTCAGGACAAGGCTGGACCACAGATGTGACCCTATCTTAAAAGTATAGATACAGATAGATAGATATACAGATCTATATATAGTGTCCCTTGCCTTATGATCATTTAGACTTGTTTATGAAGGTCTCTACATATCAAGTATCAGGATAAAATCTATGTAACTTTTCCCTCAGGAAATCAAAAGCCTAACAGATCAGTATAAAGAGTTTCAGTAAGCCAGGCCTGCAGTCCCCAGCACTCTGGGAAGCTGAGGCAGGACAATTGCTGGGTCAAGCCTCACTTGGGCCATTTTTAGCAACTTAGCAAGACCCCGTCTCCAAATCAAAAATAAAAATGGGCAGGGGTTGTACCTCAGTGTGAAGACCCTGGGCTCCATCAACAGTACCATTAAAAATGTAAAGGGGCTGGAGAAATGGCTCAGTGATTAAAGCACTTGCCTAGCAAGCGCTTAGGCCAGGCCTAAGTACCCAAGTTCAATTCCCCAGCACCACATAAGCTGGGCGTGGTGGTACACACCTGTAATCCCAGCACTCAGGAAGCTGAGACAGGAGGATTGCTGTGAGTCCAAGGCCAGCCTGGGCTCCATAGTGAGTTCAGGACCAGCCTGGGCTATAGAGCGAGACCCTGTCTCATAAAGAAGACTAGAGGAATAGTTCAGTGTTAAAGCGCTTGCCTAGCAAGCTCAAGGCCCTGAGTTTCATTTCCTAGTACCACATACGCTGGGCCAGGTGACGCACACCTGTAATCCCAGAACTTAGGAAGCTGAGACAGGAAGACTGCGGAGAATTTGAGCCCAAGTGGGGCTCCATACTGAGTTCAGGAGCAGCCTAACCTACAGGGCAAGACCATGTCTCAAAATAAAATAATTAAAATAAAATATACAGCTTTCAGTGTCTTAGATGATATAAGTTCTGGCTGGTATTAATGCTGTGAACGTTGCATATAGTTATAAAATTGAATTAAATGTGTGTTAGGTCCTGAAGAATGTTCTTCACTTTGGGCAGATACTATCTCTTTTGCAGTAGATGAAGGAATTTTACTGGCTGGCAGAATTTTAGTATGAAATCTTTTCTAAGAAAAAGCTGTTTGCCAGGCATGCTGGCACATACCTATAAACCCCAGTACTCTGGGAAACTGAAGCAGGAGTATCACAAGGTTGAGCCCAGCCTGTGCAACTTGTCTCAAAATCAGGAATAAAAAGTGTGCTGGAATGCAGCTCAATGTGACGGCCTGGGGCTCACTTCAATTCCCAGCACCACAGGGAAATAAAAAATTTAAAAGGGGCCAGGAAATATAGCTCAAGGTGAAGGTCTTTGGTTCAGTCCCTAGTGCTGGAAAAAAAAAAAAAAACAATTAGGAAGAGTCTAATTGGTAAAATGTACATGGGTTTTCTTTTTGTCACATACATTGCAACATTGTTAAGGTTTTGTAGTTTGTAACTGGCACAATATGTTCAGCATTGTTACTCTACAAATTCTATATTAATGAGATATTAACTGTAGCAATACTTTATGCATAATTTGGACATTGAAGATCTATTTCAGTGTCCCTCAAAATATGGTTCAGTGATCTACTTCAATAGAAATTTGAGGATGTGATCAAGGAATTTACACTTTAATAATCCTCTCAGATAACTTCTAATGATACTACTTTAAGAATAAGTAATCTAAGATGGGCGTGTGGCACACACTTATAATCTCAGCTCTAAAGAAGCTGAGGCAGGAGGATTGCCATGAGTTTGCGTCCAGCCTAGCTTCCATATAAGTTCACGACCAGCTTGGACTATAGAGTGAGACCCTGTGCAAAAGGACTGATTACAGTTGAGAATCTGGGGGCTGGTGGAATAGCCCAGCAGAGGGCCTGCCTAGCAAATCTGACTTCCCAGCACCACATAAGCTGGCCATGGTGGTACATGCCTGTAATCCCAGCATTCAGGAGGCTGAGGCAGGACTACTGAGTCTGCTGACAGCCTGGGCTACATAGTGAGTTCAGGACCATCCTGGACTACAGAGTGAGGCTGTCTCAAAAAAAATTAAATTAAAAAGATGAAGTAAGTGTGATAATCCAATAGAGACAACAAATGATTAAAAGGAGAACTAAGAAAAATTGGCGGCATCGAAGCAAAGTATGGAGGGTAGTGCCAATAGTAACTGCCACTGATTTTTTAGATTTTTTATTTACATACTGCATCCCTTCCTCCTTCCTACCCCATCAACATCCCCCATATCCCTTTTCCCTCTCCGCAAAGTCTATCTTTTTACTTCATTTCATCCCTCTATTTCTGATTCACTTTGCTGAGCATAATGGTCTCAAGGTGCATCCATTTTCCTGAAGAGGTTTAAATACATTTTTCTCTGTGGTGGAGTAGCACTCCATTGTGTAAGCACACCGTGTTTTCTTTATCCATTCATCTGTTGATGGACATACTGGCTTCTCCCAACACTTGGCTGTTACAAATTGTGCTGCTGTAATCATAGATTCTCATGCATCCCTCTTGAATGATGACTAACTCTTTTGGAAAGATACCTAGAAGAGGTATAGCTGGGTCAAGTGGGGTATTTTCAGGGTTCTTTTTTGTTTTGTTTTTGTTTTTTGAAGAATCTTCATACTGCTTTCCATAGCAGTTTTACCAGCTCAAAGTCCCACCAGCAATGTAGGAGGGTTCTTCTCCACAACACTGCCAGCATTTTTTTTTTCTGAGTTCTTAATACCAGCCATTCTTACTGGAGTTAGAGGGAACCTCATTGTTATTTTGATTTGCATTTCTCTGGTGATTAAAAATGCTGAACATTTTTTCACATATTTATTGGCCAGTTGGACTTCTTGTGCAAACTGTCCATTCATTTCAGTTGCCCACTTTTTCACTGGGTCTTTTATTTTCAGGGTCTAATTTTTTTCAGCTCTTTGATAATAGTTCTCTGTCTGAAGAGTGGCTGGCAAAAATTCCTTCCCATTCCATCAGTTCCCTCTTCACTTTGTTGATTGCTTCCTTTGCTGCACAGAAGCTTCTTCATTTGATATAACCCCATGTGTTGATTCTTGGTGTCTTCTCTTGTGTTTGGGGGTGTTTTATTGAGGAAGTCCTTGCTTATACCTATGTCTTCAAGGGTTTTACCTACTTTTTCTTCCAACAAGTTCAGAGTTTTTGTTAGTATGTCTAGATCTTTGATCCATTTTGATTTTCCTTTGGTGCTTGGTGAAAGATGTGGGCCTAGTTTCAGTCTTTTACATGTGGCTAGCCACTTTTCCCAGCACCATTAGTTGAAGAGACTATTGTTTTTCCAGTGTATGTTTTGGCCCCGTTGACGAAGCTCACATGGCTGAACGTAATTGGGGATGTCTCTGCATCCTTAGTTCTGTTCCAGTGATCCATCAGTCTGTTTGTGTGCTGATACCATATGGTTTTTATCCCTGTTGCTTTGTAAAGTAATATGGCATCCAGTACTGTGATGCCTCCCTGCTTTTGTTTTGTTACTTAAGATTGTTTTGGCTACTCTGGACCTCCTATGGTTCCATACAAGTTTTTGGATCATTTTTTCTAGTTCTGTGGAAAATGCTTTTGGTATCTTGACTGAGATTGCCTTGAATCTGTATATTAGTTTAGGTAGTATGGCCATTTTGACAATGTTGGTTCTGCTTATCCAGGAACATGGGTGGTATTTTCATTTTCTAATATTCTCTTTGATTCTTTTCATAGGACTATAGTTTTCAATATAGAGATCCTTCACTTGCTTAATTAGCTTAATTCCTAGTTATTTAACTTTCCATGAGATGTCCCAGTGATCTGCCTCTTCCAGGTCCAACCTGTGTTCCGCCCCTTCCAGGTTTAAGCCCTTCATCCACCACACACCTATAATCTGCCACATACCCATAATCCACCCCTCCAGATGAGGCCCCCATCTCCTAACAGTACATGGTTCCATAGATAATCCTATCAGCCAAATACATGAGAATTTTTGGGGACATTCCAGATCCAAATCACAGACACACACACACACACACACACACACACACACACACACACACACACATATATATCACCTTTCATAAGCAAAGCTTTCCCGGAAATCCCAAGTAATTTCCCCTTACCCTATTTGCCTGAACTGTTAAATGACCACATTTAGCTGCAAAGGAGGCTGAATATATAGCTTCACCCAGGCAAAATTAGTAGTATATTTGCACAGATAATACTGAGAAAGCAACTATGTTCGACTATTACATTATATTGTCAAGTTCTTTCATCTTGACTATATTTTCTCTTTTGGCTTGTTTTGTGAGAAAGTGTCTTTTTCTTGAGTCTAGACTGATCTTTTACTACGTAGCCCAGGCTGGCCTCAAACTCTTGGCAACCCTCCTGCCTAGCAAGCACAAAGCCCTGAGTTCAATTCCTCAGCACCACATATAAACTGGGTGGGTTGGCACATGTCTGTAATCCCAGCTCTTGGGAAACTGAGGCAGAAGGACTGGTGTGAGGTTTTTTTCTGAGTCCAGCATAGACTACATAGTGAGCTTAGGACCAGCCTCAACTACAAAGCAAAGTCTTGTCTCAAAAAAAAAAAAAAATCCTCCTGCATAGCAAAGGAAGCAATCAACAAAGGGAAGAGGGAACCAACAGAATGTGGAAAAATGTTGCCAGCTACTCCTTGGTCAGAGCACTACTATCAAGAATAAATAAAGAACTAAAAAAAAAAAAAAATTTAAATCCCCCCCAAAAAAGACCCAATCAAAAATAGACAACTGAAATGAGTAGACACTTCTCTGAAGTCCAAATGGCCTATAAATACATGAAAAAAAGTTAAGCATCTTTAGCCATCACAGAAATCCAATTCAAAACACTGAGGAGTGGGAAGTGAAAAGGGAGGTAAAACTGATCAAGATGCCAATGTAAATACACAAATTTCTCAAGCTGATTATTATATGTATTGCAAGTACATGCTAATAAGAGAAATATAAAAAGGAAGATAAAAAGAGAAAAAGAAAACAGTAACACTGAAGTTTCATCTAACTCTACAAAGAATGGTTGGTATTAAGAACTCAGAAAAACAAATGTTGGTGAGGTTTCGAGAAAATGGATCCCTTCAATATTACTGATGGGAATTTAAACTGGTAAAACCATTATGGAAAGCAGTATAGAGATTCCTCAAAAAACTAAAAGTAGCCAGTCCATTTGACCCACCTTATACCTCTTCTGATATCTTCCCAAAAGAGTTAGTTGTCTCATACCAGTGATACACGCATACCCATGTTTATAGCAACACAACCTCAATAGCTAAATCTTGGAAGCAGCTGGTATGCTTATCAACAGGTGACTGAATCAAGAAAATGCAATATTTTAACACAGTGGAGTATTACTCTAACATATAAAGATGAATTTGAGGGGCTGGAGGAATGGCACAGTGGTTAAAGCACCGTGGTTAAACACAAATGGTACAAGCACAAGGCGCTGAGTTCAATTCCCCAGCACCTCATAAAGCTGGGCATGGTGGCACATGCCTGTAATCCCAGCACTCACAAGGCTGAGGCAGGCAGACTGTCCTGAGTTCAAGGCCAGTCTGGGCTACACTAGTGAGTTCAGGAACAGCCTAGGCCACAGAGACCCTGACTCAAAAAAATAAATAAATAAATTTGAATCATTTGTAGGAAAGTGGATGTACCTTGAGACCATTATGCTAACAAAATGACTCAGACACAGAAGATTAAATATTGCATGGTTTCTATGAGAAAATCAGACCAACACTTACTTGGAAAGCTCAGACAAGGCTGGAATGGTGTGGTCTGGATCTGAAGTATCCCCCCAAAGATAATGTGTTTGGATGTGGTAGGTGACCTATGGATACTATGTGCTGTTGGAAGGTGGGGCCTGGCTGAAAGGGGCAGATGCCTAGGGCTTAACCTGGGAGGGCAGAACACTGAGGCTTCACTCAGGAAGGGCTAATCACTGGGAAAGGACCTGGAAGGGTATGGGCTAGTTCCCCCTTCCTGCCTCACTTGACTTCCTATTTGCCATGCTGTGAGGGGCTGCCTCTGCTTCCATCTTCGCCATATGCTTCCCCCTTTGCTAGCCATCCATGAATGAATGAACTGTGACCTTCTGAATCTGTGAGCCAAAATAAATCATTCCTCCCTTAAATTGTGGATGTCAGATATCCTATCCTAGCAATGGAAAAGTAACTAAGAAAGAAACTGGTACAAGGTATACGGGGTCATTGCTGTGCCTTTCCTGGTCGTGTGGTTTAGAAGACTTTGGAACTGGTTTGAGAGAAGAATTTGAAAAGAATTGAAGATGCCAACGAGAGAAGCCTTAGGATGCTAAAAGCTGAGCTTGTTGGGAGACTCTGGTCAGAGCTCAGATGACCAGAATGCTGAAAGAAGTGTAGAGTGGAAAGGCCATGCTCAAGAAGTTTCATACAGGAAGGAAGACTTTATTGGCAATTGGTCTAAAAAACGGTACATGCTATGCTGTGGCAGAAAGTGTGTTGGCATTTTGCCACTGTGCAGCAACTTTGCCTGAAACTGGGATTAAAGGCAACCTGAAAGAGGAAATCGCAAAGCAGCCCAAGGTTAATGCTTTCACATGGGTACTGCTAGCAATTTTTAGTCAACTCTATGGCAACTGTATGGAGAAACAATTGTTAAATGTTCACAGTTTTGCCAGAAATGGACTGCAATGCAAAATCCATCATTATTGTTAAAGAGGTTATCATTAAAAAGAAAAAGAAAAAAATCCAAGGAGGTACTGGGAATCAGGACTATAAAAAGATGCCTTGGGGGCATCTCAAAAGTCTACAAGACCCCACCTTTTCCTGATTCAAGGGTGGAAAGACAAATGTCTTTCCTTTGACAAGAGTACCCCAGGGCAAGATGTAAGGCCAAAAAGAAAAATGTTTGCCAGAGTTCAGCCACCTAAGAACTCAGAGGACTCAGCAGCAAGTGTGCAAGGGGGCCAGATCTGCTGCTCACCCATAGCAGACCTTGGCATCATTCATGTGGCGCTGGTTTCACAGGCATACAAAATATGATAGTTGTGAGGTGATGGAAGCTTCCACCCAGACTTCAGAAGAAGGACTTGGATGCCAGCCAGTGTGCCCCTGAAAGGGAAGTGTGTGAAGTTGTCAAGGAGAAGCTGAAATGCAGTGGAGCCCCCAGTTATTTGGAGATGCCAGACATGAGTATTGCCCAGTGAGGAAGGCAACACTCTGTGAGCAGAACCTGCCCAAAGGAGAAGCTGTGAAGACTGCAGCAGGGGGCAAAGATGTAGGGGCAGGGCCACCCAAGCCCTTTAGAACTCACATCTGCCATCATTTAGCCCAGGTGCTGTGCACAGAACTACAGGATTAAACCCTCACCCTACTGTGTTTAGAACTTGTGTTGATCTGATTGTTTTCTATCCTCCTGTTCCTCTCTTTTAGAACGGGAATGTTTACTCTGTGTGTCAGAAGCATTTAATTTCCACAGGATCTCACAACTAAGAGTTTGTCTGGAGTCTCAGAGAAGACATTGATCTTGGATGTTTTAGCAGTGCTGGAACTGTGAAGACCTTGGTAACTCTTAGAGAAGGACTAAAAGCATTTTGCGTAAGTAGGTAGACAAGAGTTTTCTGGGGTCCAGGGGCAGAATGTTGTAATTTGAATCTGAAATGTCCCCCAAAAGCCTCGTGTGTTTGGATGTGGTCAGATTCCTCAGGATACCCTGTGCTATTGGGAGGTGCACCCTGGATGGAAGGTGCAGAGGCCTGAGGCTTACCCTGAAAGGGGTGGAACACTGAGGCTTGACCTAGAATGGGCTGATCACTGAGATAGGAATTGCGAGGGTATAGGATATTTCCCCCTTCCTGCCTCACTTGGCTTCCTGTTTGCCATGCATGAGGAACTGCCTCCGACTCCACCTTTGCCAGGTACATCCACCTTTGCCAGCTATCCATGAATGGACTGTTACTTTCCAAAATTCTGAGCTAAAATAAATTTTCTCTCCTTTAAATTGTGGATATCCAGTATTCTGCACCAGCCAAAAAAAAAAAAAAAAGGTAATTAAGACACATGCATACCCATGTTTACAGTAACACAACTTACATTAGCTAAATCTTGGAAACAGCCAATATATCTATCAACAGATACATCGATAAAGAAGATGCAGTATATTTACACAACAGCGTACTACTCTGCCATAAAAAATAAATTTGAATTATTTGTAGGAAAATGGATGTACCTTGAGACTATTATGCTAGCAAAATGAATCAGACACAGAAGGTTACTCATCACATGGCTTCTCTGATATGAGAAAAACCAAACCAGCTCTTGGGAGGCTGAGGCAGGAGGAGATAAAGGCCAGCCTGGGCTACACAGTGAGCTCAGGACCAGCCTCAACTACAGAGCAAGACCCTGTCTAAATAAATAAAAATAAATAAATAAATCTGACCAGGCAGGCAACAGGAAGATTTCATCTGTAAACAAATATGCTTTATATATTTATCCTTTTTTTTGAGGCAGGGGATCTTGCTCTGTAGAACAGGCTGGTCCTGATCTCCCAATGTAGCCCAGGCTTGCCTTGAATTTATAGCAATCCTCCTGCCTCAGCTTCCCAAGGGCTGTGATTATAAGCATGTGCCACCACACTCAGCTTATGCGGTGCTTGCTAGGCAAGTAAGTGCTCCAACTGCCGTGCTATTCCTCCAGCTCCAATTGTGTCTGTGTGTGTGTGTGTGTGTGTGTGTGTGTGTGTGTGTGTGTGTGTGTGTGATACCAAGCTTGAGCTCCGGGCCTTCACACTAAGATATAGCTACAACCGCAGTCTATTTCTTAGTTTCGATTTTGAGATAGGATCCTGCTAAACTGCCCAAATGGGGATAGAACTTGCTGTCCTTCTTCCTCAATCTCCGAGATTCTTGGGATTACAGGCCTGGCACCACAGGCCGAGCTAACAAAGGCACTAAAAAAAAAAAAAAAAAAAAATGGAGGATTGAATGCAAGGCCTCTGACATGCTAGGCAACCACTCTATAGTTGAGCTACATTCTCAGTCCTATAGACAGATAAATGAGAGCTCAGTGGTTAAAGCACTTGCCTGGAATGTTCAAGTCCCTGGATTTGATTCACCACAATCACATAAAAATTAACCAGGCGGATTCCTGAAGAAACTGGGGTGCAGCGTGAACATGGGGGAGCAAAATATACAGGAGGTATATGACTGCGAAGCGAATGCTTAGTCTCAGAGATGGGAGCCTGGGAGTGGCTGGGATCAAAGGGGTTCTTTGCCCAGGGATATAGGACTCATGAGGGGCTTTTTCAGCAAAGAAAAGGACAGGTTAAAACCTAAAAAGAAAGAAAAGGAAAAGGCCAGTGCATTGAAGGAAAGAAAAGTCCCCCAACATCCTTCCTGCTTATTCTTCCAATATAACACACAGCTGGGCCCACCTTACAACATCCTGGATGTTACTAACTTCATTAACTTCTCCATT
The DNA here is from genome assembly GCA_004027205.1 of Ctenodactylus gundi. Taxonomy (NCBI): domain Eukaryota; kingdom Metazoa; phylum Chordata; class Mammalia; order Rodentia; family Ctenodactylidae; genus Ctenodactylus; species Ctenodactylus gundi. Next base: position 525,154 of record PVKB01000901.1, read on the forward strand.
AAAGCCAAACTAGACTTAGCATAGTCCACGACGGATTGTGCATACGCCGAGCACTTCCCTTGTATACCAGATTGGGTAATAGTTGATATTGAGAAATTGGAACAGAATTAATGAGTGGCTTTAAGGATTGCCAAGGATCCACTATTTGAATGATTACCTTGTGGCATAAAGGGACCTATGCATGTGTCTGCTTAGCATAGAAAGTAAGTCCGCACAAGTGCTCTGATGTGGCCACAGTGCCTGTGACCTTATACAAAGATCCCTGGAGTCCCTATCATGTACATTTCTAACCACAGATACAATGTTGAGCTGGTGCCAGATGATTCTGGAGCCCCTGGGTTCGGATTTCTACATGACAAAAGGAAGACATACCTTAGGCCTCATATGCACAAAGCACTCTGCCTTCTTCTACCAAAATTGAATTACTATTCCCTTCTCTCATTTGCTCCATTAGGAACTGAATATGGTTAAATGTACTCACTTTTTGATGTTTTTTCAAAAGTACATTTTCAAAATTAAAACAAAAAATAGCCAGGCATAAACACCTATAATTCTTGCACTCAGAAGGCTGAAGAAGGAGTTTGCCATGAATTTGAGGCCAGCCTGGGATACACAGTAAATTCAGGACCAGCCTGGACTACAAACTGAGACCCTGTTTCAGAAAATAGGGGGTAGGTTTGATTCCTTAGCACCACATAAGCTGGATGTGGCCTCCTATCACTCAGGAGGCTGAGGTAGGATTGCCATGAGTTCAAGGCCAGCCTGGACTACATAGTGAGTTCAGAACCAGCTTGGACTATAGAATGAGACCTGGTCTAAAAAAAATTAGATAATTTTTAAAAAGAAATTATTATGTCATAGTACAAATGTCAATACATTTCTTCTTGGTGATCCACAAATACTAAGCATCATGGTCAATGCTGCCTTAAATTCTGTTAATTAATTCATTTCAGTTAATTCATTAAATTAATATTAAACAGTTACTGCATGAAAGTCACTGTCCTAGATGCCTTTTTTCTGCCTCAATACTGGAAACTGAACCCAAGGCCTCACAAATGCTAGGTAATCACTCTACCACTGTGCTACATCCCAAACCATTTTATTATGAGATAGTATCTCTTACTTGCCCAGGCTGCTCTTGAACATTCGATCTTTAGTGTCAGCCTCTCAAGTAGCCAGGATCTCAGGAATGCACCACCACGCTGGTTTCTCAGATACCCTTTTTGTTTGTTTATTTCTGACACTGGGAATCAAGCAAGCCCAGGGCCTTTACACTAACCTACATTCCTGCCATCCCTTTTTGTGGTACTGAATATTGAATACAGGGCCTTCACACTGAACTGCATCTCCAGCCCATTTTTTATTTTGAGATAAGTTAACCCTAAGCTTCCAGGCTGGGCTTGGAATTTTGATCCTGCCTCAACCTCCACAGTGCTATGATTACAGGCCTGTACCACTGGGCTTGGGCCTGATTTGGTTTGGTTTGGATTTTGGCAGTTGGACATTGAAATCGGGGCGTTTGTTTTGAGATACATCCCCAGCCCTCTTTATCTTTTTCATTTTGACACAGGCTCTTGCCAAGTCACTAAATTGCCCAAACTGAAGTCAACCTCAATCCTCCTGTAACAGCCTTCAAGAATGTATTTTATACATGGGCCACCATGCTCAGCTCTCGAGGTGAATTATGAGGATATGATCATGAACCAAAGAGATTAGTTTTGTTTTGTTTTAAACCGGGGAAGAAACTCAGGGCCTTCACACTGAGCTACAGCGCCAGCCCATTAGTTTTCATTTTGAGACAGTCTTGCTAAGTTGTTTCATTGCCGAGGTTAGGCTCCAATTTGCCATTCCCTTGCCTCAGTCTCCTGCGATGACAGGTCTGTGCCACTGGACCTGGCCCAAACAAGCAAACAAACAAAAATTGAACCTTAGGCTATAGTTCCGGGAAATAGGCAATAAATAATTAAATTCATAAATGTGGTAATTTTGAATAATAATATGTGTAGGGAAGACAATGAACAAGCTTATACTTTGAAAGTTGATGTTGTTAGGGGGTATTTTTATGTTAGAAAAAGCCTTTGTGGTGTTTGCAGCCGGGTCGCTACGGCCCTCCAACGCAGAGCCACCTCTCATCACCGAGCTCCAGCTGAAGGAGAAGAGGGTAAATAAGCAGGTCCTTGTCTCATGGCTTGTATGTAGACAGCTGACTGCAAATCCACCAGTGTAAAGCACCCAGCAGACCCCTGGCTACGAACAGTGCGCCCTCTACTGGTGACATGAAAAGACCACATCGTTACTGTCCTGGCACTGTGGCACTCTGGGAAAGTTGACGCTATCAGACTGCATTGAACTTTTGATTTGCAAACTCCCTTTCCAGCGTCCTGTGGGAGAAATTACTCAAGACTTCAAAACAGATCTGCACAGATCTGCACTTCCAGAGCGCAGCTGTTGGTGCTTTGCAGGAGAATAAGGAGTATCTGGTTGGCCTGTTTAGAAATCAGAACCTCTGTGCTATCTATCCACGTCAAACGTAACAATTAAGCCAAAAGATATCCAGCTACCATGCTGCACACATGGAGAACATGCTTAAGAACCTACTAAAATGGGAAACATTTCATTCCAAAAAAAAATTTTTTTTTCTCTTCTTGTTACTGGCATTTCTGAACATTCAACTGTTTTTTTCCCCAAGTGGTCAGAAGGTACCTAAGTACAGGATTGAGAGTGGAAACATAGGGGACAGAAATCACATAGTGGCAGTTTTTCCATTTTCCTTTGTGAATTTTTAATAAAAGTGCGGGGATGTAAAGCATTTATGCAAGTCAAAATGTGAATAAGTTTCAGCAGTTCAACCTTATAACAATTATAAGTAAACCTGTTAAATTTTCTGGAAAAGAAAAAGCCTTCGTGAATCGGTGACATTTGAGCTGAAAACTGAATGATAAGGAAGTGCCAGATATGTGATGATTCAGGGAAAAGCATTTCCGGCAACTGCAACAGTAAACTCAAATGTCGTAAAATCAAACTTGCAGTTGTAGAAGAAACAAAATGTTACCAGGGCCGAACTGCAGCCACCCAGAGCAGGGGAATCACTCAGGGCCAGGTAAGCCATGCTTGACATGTGGACTGGACATGTGGACTTCATTCAAAAACAGCTGGTATTCTAAGTCAAGGTAAATTAAAACTATTCTTGAGTAGATATTGCTACATGAGGGTCATTTGGACTCTGAAGCAGGAAGCTAGCCTGCCCAAGGTCATCGGACCCAGTGGGAAGGATTGGAGGGATTCTTGGAGTTAGGCCAGTGATGCAAGCCTGTAATCCCAGTACTCTGGGAGGCGGAGGCAGTAGGATTGCAAATTTGAGACCACTTTAGGCAATTGTTTTTGAGACAGGGCCTCACTCTGTAGCCCAGGCTGGCCTTGGACTCACAGCAATTTTCCTGTCTCAGCCTCCTGAGTGCTGGGATTACAGGCGTGTGCCACCACACCCAGCTTATGTCGTGCTGGGGAATTGAACTCAGGTACTTAGCACTTGACTTAGTGCTTGCTAGGGTAGAGTTTTAACAGCTGCACCATTCCTCCAGCCCTGAGAGTGCATTTTTAAATGTCTTGTGCTTCTCTCTTTTGTGTCTGACAACGGCCCACACACTCTTTGCGCTTTTGAGTTTTTGTCTGATAAGTCTTTCCAAAGCGTCTTACTGACTAGTCCTAAAATACTTGTTCTGTGACCTTAGTCAGCAAACCTATTCTATGGGCCTGGTGGGTTTGGGGTCCGCAGTCCGTTTTGGGGATCACTTGCATCCTGTCTCATCTCACTACATAATGTACTTTTGTCATTTATCTAACCCCACCCCTACAATTTTATCCCTTTGTTGTTTTCTTCACTGCTGTATTCTTACTTCATAAACTTAAACCATGTCTGGCACAAACCAAATGCTCAATAAATATTTTTTAAATAAACCAGATTGACAAATCCAATATTATACTTGCATTTTGTATCAGTGGGAGTAAAGAATATAGGAAAATACTTTCATATATCACAATGTAAACTGATTATTAATGGAAAGGAATTTGGCAAGATTCATCAAAATTAACTGGGCTTCTGGGAGTCAGGATCTCACTGTAGTCCAGGTTTGTCCTCAATTCATTATGTAGCTCAGGGTGCTCCCAAATCACTGCAATCCTCCTGCCTCAGCCTCCCAAGGGCTAGGACTATAGGCATCTCTGCAGTAGACCCAGTTTATGTGGTACTGGGGAGTCAAACCCAGGGTTTTGCACTTGCTAGACAAGTGCTTTCACCACTAACCTATACTCCCACCCCCAATTCATCAAAATTGAAAAGACTCTTATCTACAACTCAATCATCTGCCAAACCTTCATTACTCAATAGATAGTCTGACATTATGTACACATGTTCCGGCTCAAGGATATTCACTTCAGTCTTATCTCAAAAAAGTCTGAAACTAATTTAAATGTCCCTGAAGTAGGGCTGGCTCAGTGACATCCAGACAGACATCAATAAGACTGCATAACTTAGGACTGTTAAAATGATGGAGGGACACCTAGCATTCAGGGAGCTGTGGCAGAAGGCTCGCCAGCCCAGGGAAACCTAACGACAGAGTAAGACTCTGCCTAAAAATCAAAAACGAAAAAGAGCTGGGGGATGTAGAATAATGTGAGAGCCATGATGGGTTCAACTCTCAGTACAAAAATAAACAAAGGGGCTAAAGGAATAGCTCAGCAGTAAAAGCGCTTGCCTAGCAAGCTCAGGGCCCTGAGTTCAATTGCTCAGTACCACATAAGCTGAGGCAGCAGGATTGCTGGGAGTTTGAGGCCAGCCTGGGCTCCACAGTGAATTCAGGAACACTCAGGACTAAAGAGTAAGACCCTGTCTCAATTAATAAATAAATAATTTCCCAGGATGGACTTGAACCTGAGATCTTCTTGCCTCTGCCTCCCAGAGTGCTGGAATTGCATGCCTGTCTTATTTATAGCAATTCTGTAGACACAATTCTTTTTTACAGTATTGGTTTTCATTTTGTTTTCTTTTGAGACACAGTTTCCTTCTGTAGTCCAGGCTGGTTCTGAACTCACTATGTAGCTTGAATTGGCCTCGAACTCATGGCAAACCTCCTGCTTCAGCCTCTTAAGTGCTGGGATTACAGACGTGTGCCACCAGCTTTACGTGGGGAATTGAACTCAGGGCGTTCACACGACAACTACAGCCTTTTTCAATTTATCATCTAAGGTCTTGCTTCATCGCCAGGATACGCTTGAATTTGTGGTCTTTTCTCAGTTTCCTAGAATGCTGAGATGCAAGCACTTACTATATCATATTTTTCTTAGACAGGCTTGGTAGGGCAGGGCTGTAATCCCTGTACTCTGGGAAACTGAGGTAGGAGGATCCCAAGTTCAAGGCCAGCCTGGACAATTTAGTGAGACCCTGTCTGAAAATCAAAACCGAAAACAGGATGGGAATATAGCTCAGTGTGAAGGCCCTGGGCTCAGTTCCCAAGGAGGGCAAGGGGAACTATAAACATCTAAGGGCTTAATTTTTTCTGAAGTGTGTTCATAGTAGACTAAATATTTTGCCCCAATCCGTGACTGATCTACTATATAGGAGACGGTTTTCCAAATGCTTTCACAATTTTCAGCTTTAGTGTAGGAGCATGGCTCAGTGGTTAAAGCACTTGCCTAGCAAGCTCAAGGCCTTGGGTTCAATTCCCCAGAACCACCATAAATTGGGTGTTTTGGTTAGGATCTGCAATGTCCTCCCAAGGCCTCATGTATTTGGACATAGTGGGTTCCTATAGGACTGTGAGCTGCTGGGACTTGGACCCTGGCTAGAAGAGGCAGATGCTTGGGTTATTATCATTGCAGATGCCATTTTTTTTATTGGGTTCTTTATTTTGGAGAGTCTTTTTTTCAGTTCTTTGTACATTCTTTTTTTTTTTTTTTTTTTTGAGATAGGGTGTAACTCTGCAGTCCAGGCTGGCCTCAAACACAGCAATCCTCCTGCCTCAGCCTCCCAAGTTCTGGGATTACAGGCATGCACCACCACGCCCAGCTTTATGTGGTCCTAGGGAACTGAATTCAGGGTCTTGAGCTTGCTCAGCAAGCGCTTTAACCTCTATGCTATTTCTCTATCCCCTCTTTGTATATTCTTGATAACAGTTCTGTCTGAGGAGTAGCTGGCAAAAACTTCTCCCATTTGGTTCGTTCCCTCTTCCTTCTGTTGACTGTTTCTATTGCTGTGTCCATTTCAAAACAACAACAACAACAAAATACTTTAAAAGGGTCATTAGAAGCTACATTTCACAGCAGAGATCAAGTTTTTAACCCTTGTTATTAATAAAATTGGTATTGGTAGAATATAGTGACACTGTTGTGCTTTACATTTTCCTTCGGTGTGACACTTGAGAATGTGTCCTCACAGATCTAATTCTACTTTTAGCCCAGCTTCAGATGACCTCGTATCTAGTGCAAAAGCCCAAGGCGGTTTTTCTGTAACATTAGATTAGAACATCCTTACTAGATCTATGCCAGGGAGGGAAGATCTATATTTAAGAGTTCAATAAAAGAAACAAAGCAGCTGCTTTGAAATGTTTTACATTCTGTACTTCCCCGTCACAACATTCCGATTTCTGACACTTTCTCATACTGTTGTCCAGTGATGTCGATTCAAGGTTTTGAGTCTTTTAAGTCACTGTCAAGAACCAAGAATGCACAAATGAGTGCCGGAGACCCAGTCCTGAAGTATCACTAGTCAGTTTAAGTTGGTAAATACAGGAACTCTAGGCATCGCTCAGCATTTACAGCACTTGCCTAGCAAGCACAAGGCCCTAAGGTTGATTCCCCAACACCACATAGACTGGGTGTGGTGGCGCCTGTCTGTAATCCCAGCACTGGGGAGGCTGAGGCAAGAGGATTGCCATATGTTACATAGTGAGTTTAGGACCAGCCTGGACTACAGAGCAAGATCCTGTCTCAAAAAGAAACAAAAAAATAGGTAACTACAATAAAGCGAATTATAAAATCATTGAAAGAGAAGCAAGTATTTGCTTTGGGACCCCTGGGATGGTGCAAACCAGAGTAAAGAGGCAGACTAGAAGTGGTAGACGTGGGCTTGAACTAACAGCAACCGTGGGGGATCTCTAAAGAGAAGCAGAATACCTCCTCCTCTTAATTAAGCGTTCAAGGTACCTGTCCCTCAGGACCCCTTGCACCTAGTAAAGCTTTTATCCTTCTGTTTTTACGAACTGGCAGAAATTTTTCCCACCTGTTTTTACTTTTTCCTAAAAAAGAATAAAAAATTTTAAAAGTAAGAGTTCAAGATGGGAACAGACAGCCGTGTGGGCCCCCTCTTAGCTTTTCAACCAGAAGCTCTCCCTTTTTTTGTCTTTCATCTCTTCAGGGGTGATCTGCTTGGCTCCCCTATTGGATTTTCAGCCAAGAGCCCTTGATTTCTCTTTTGTTTTATTCAACAAACTGTTGCTTGCCAAAAAAAAAAATAAATAAATCAAGATAGTTGCTCAGTAGGTTATATACTCTGTCAAAACTATATGTCAAACTCAGGTCCTTGCACTTGCTAGACAAGTGCTTTAACTGCTGTGCCATATTCCCTAGCACCACATAAAGCTGGGCATAGTGGCAAACACCTGTGATCCCAGCACTCAGGGGTCTGAGGCAGGCGGATTGTCCTGAGTCCAAGGCCAGCATGGGCTACACCAATGAGTTCAGTACCAGCCTGGGCTACAGAGCAAGACCCTGTCTCAAAAAAAAAAAAAGAAAAGAAAAAAGAAAAAGAAAGAAAGAAAGAAAAGGAAAAAAACCACATCCTTCCCTCATTGTACTTATTCTAATGTATGATGTGTTTAGATTTGCTTTTGTGATTATACAATGTTGATCCTTGATTGAAAGTTTCTTTTGGGGAGGCGGGGGAGGATGGGACAGGGTCTCATCCTGTAGCCCAGGCTGATCCTGACCTCACTAATGGAGCCCAGGCTGGCCTTGAACTCAGGGCAATCCTCCTGCCTCAGACTTCCAAGTGCTGGGATTACAGGCATGTGCCACCACACTCAGCTTGATCAAAAGTTTCTTGAGGACAGAAGTAGAACCATATCTTTGATTTCTTTCTTCTTTCTTTCTGGTACTGGGCTTTCACACTAAGCTATATCCCCAAATCTTTTTTTTTTTATTCTTGTTTGAGACTAAGTCACTATGTTGCCCAGGCTGGGCTGAAGTTTATGATCTTCTGGCCTCAGCTTCCCAGACTACTGGGATCACAGGTCTGCACCACCTGGTCTGACTTCCTCATTTCTGTGTACTTCATGGTTATTACATATATTAGGTGACAAGAAATGTTACAGAAGTCTAGGGAAAGCTAGTTATGGCGGTGCACACTTGTAATCACATCGCTGTGGGCCGCTGAGGCTGAACGGTGCCAAGTGTGAGCACAGACTCAGCAATTTAGTGACTTAATGAGACTCTGTCTTGAAAAAAAAATTTTTAATTCTCACTTCTTTCTGAAGGTTTGATAATTTCAGTCTATGATATTGACAGTAGAAGCAAGGGGCCGGCAACCCTGTCTTGAAATCAAACCCAAAAAAGTGTACTGGGGATGTAGCACATTACAAAGGCACTGGGATCCATTCTCAGCATCTTCCTCCCCCACTCCCCCAAGATACTGAAAGCAGACAAACAGGAAAACAAATGCATAGGCTTGGAAGCCACATACAAAGAAATAGTTAATGCTTAACCTGCACAACATAAAGGAATATTGTTCTGGGGCTCCTGGAGGGAAAGAGGTGCCAAGACAAGTGACAGGGAGAGTCAGTCAACACAGGAACGGCAGCCAGACCTGATGGCACTGACTTGTAATCCTAGCACTCAAGGAGGCTGGGGCAGGAGGATCACAAATTCCAGCCCAGTCTGAGTAACTAAGCAACCCAATGAGACCTTGTGTCAAAATCTTAACACACAAATAAATAAACAAAAGAGGGATGAACAATACAGCGTCAAGGCCCTGGCCTTTTAAGTAGATAGATGGGATTTTTCCCCCTTAGAGTCATTCCTGTGTCTGCGTAAATCTGCAATTCTTCCAAATGACCAACTGAAACTATGCAAAAGAAGTGTATTTTGGGTTGGGATATTTTTTTCCTCCCATGAAAGAGGAAAGTGGTTAAGATCTCTGCAAAGTGACTGTTCGTATCCACCAGTGTCAAGCTAGAGAGGAACTGTATGGTTAAAATTGTTCCTTTCACTACAGGAGGACTAGGATTTTTATTGTCTGACAGGAACATTCCTTTGCACTTTTTTTGTTTGCAACAGTGGGGACCAAACTCAGGCCCTTCTCACTGAGGGACATCCCCAAACCCCTGTTTTTTTTTGTTGTTGTTGTTTGTTTGTTTGTTTTATTTTGTTTTGAGACAGGGTCTTGATCTGTAGTCCAGGCTGGCCTTGGACTCAGGATAGTCCGCCTGCCTCAACCACTGCAGTGCTGGGATTACAGGCATGTGTCATCACGCCCAGCTTTATGTGGCACTGGGGAATTGAACTCAGGGCCTTGTGCTTGCAAGACAAATGCTATAACCGCTGTGCCATTCCTCCAGCCCCCCTCTTTTCTTTTCTCTTGTTTCTTTTTTTCTTTCTTTCTTCCTTCCTTTCTTTCTTTCTTTCTTTTTTTATTTTTTTGAGACAGTGTCTGGCTAAGTTGCCCAGGGTCTGATCCAACTTTATTTTTTTTTGAGATAGGATCTCACTCTGTAGTCTAGGCTGCTGCTGAACTTGGGCTGGTCTCAAACTCATGGCAATCCTCCTGAGTACTCCGATTATAGGCATGTGCCATCACATGTGGTTTATGTGGTGTTGAGGAATCAAACTCAGGGCCTTGTGCTTATTAGGCAAGTGCTTTAAGTGCTCAGCTATGTCATCAGCCCAACAATGTAATTTTTGGAAGGTGATGCTCTCACTTAGACTTCCAAATCACTGCTTAACTTTGACGTGGTGGCATAGGCCTATAATCTTATCACTCTGGAAAGCTGAGGCAGGAGGATCTCAAATTAAGGCTCATTGTGGCAAATTAGCTACTTGGGGAAAGTCTGTCTCAAAGTAAAAAAAAATAAAATACACTGGGGGCATAGCTCAGTGTGAAAGCTCTAGATTCAATCCCCCTGTCCTGGAAAAAAAAAAAAGAGTAAAAAACAAGGCTGGAGGCATAGTTCAGCAGTTAAAAGTGCTTGCCTAGAAAGCTCCCCTAGCACCACATAAACCAGGTATGGTAGCACACAACCATAATTCCAGCACTCTGAGATGCTGAGGCAGAAGGCTTGTCATGTGTTTCAGGTCTTCCTGGGCTACACAGTGGGATCAGAAAGAGTCCGGCCTACAGAGTGGGACCCTGTTTCAAAACAAAACAAGACATAAAATGGCACACACCAGTAATCCCACCACTTAGGAGTCTGAGGCAGGACTACTTTGAGTTCGAGGCCAGCCTTTGCTACTCAGTGAATTCAGGTGCAGTCTGCACTACCAAAGCTAAGCTACTTGATTCTATACTAATGAAATTTTAGTCTAATGTAGAAGAGAAAATGTTTATCCTGTGAGTAGATAGGAACAGGCTTGAGGACTTCTAAAGGTTTAGCATTAGGAAATCCTATTTATTTACTTTTGAGACAGGGTCTCACTCTGTAGCCCAGGCTGGCCGAAGACTCAGAACAGCCCGCCTGCCTCAGCCTTCTGAGCACCAGAACAGACTTCAGCCACCACGCCCAGCTTTAGGGAAATCCTTTTTATATTCTTCTATTTGCCCTAAAGTTCTTATTCAGGTTAATAACGACCAGAGACGCATAAAGTACTCTCTGACCTTGCCCCTAGGTTACCAAGGCTGTTCTCCTCACCCCACCAAGGAGGGAGCTTAGAAAACAGCCACCATACTGGTTGTGGCTAAGCGAAGCCAGTCAGCGCTTTTGCGCAAGCGCACTAGGAATACTTCCCCTTTCCTGTGCACGCGCTCGCAGCCTGCAACTCTCGCGAGAGAAGCGAGATTTATTCCTACGTACCGGGCCGTGCTGCTTATGGCGGCGCTGGAGAGGGGGCGCTGAGCTGTTGGGGTGAGTACGACCTGCGGCTCCAGTTTGGGGGTAGCAAGAGGCCAGGTTCAGGGCGGATGAGAAGACCAAGACTAACGGAGAGACTTCTGAGTCAAGGTGGGCACTCCTACAGCTCTGAGTAGGAGAGGTCTCACTCTGAGTTCCTGCCCCTGTCTTTTCCACTCGTTCCCCTGTTCACCCGTTTAGGCTTCATGTCAGGCCGCAGAGCCGTAGCGAGGAGTTGAAGCCGAGTTTTGTGGGTCGCGTGGTGGCAGCGGTGGTGGTGGTGACTAAAGTGGGGGGAGGGAGCGAAAATGGAGGATTCGACCGCAGCCAAGATGGAGGCCAAGGGTGCGGGGCTCAGGCGCGGAGGCTGTTGGGAGCTGTAGTCTGCCCACTTCCCCCTCTGCGGCTTGGCGAGGGAAACGGGAACTACAAGTCCCGGCGGGCGGGGCAAGGGGGTGGTGGCGCGATCCTTTGTGTGAGACTGGAAGAGCCAGAGGCGTACGAGGGGCCCACCCAGACCCTGGAACCTCTCTTTTCCTGGCCATTACTTCCTTGGGGAATCTGACTACGAGTACCAGAGCGCAGTGCGGCTTTGGCGCCTTCTTTGTGTGTGGACCGAGACCCCGCCTGTCTAGGGGAAGCGCTTAGGGAGACACCTTTTCCTATCCAAAACTGGTACGGTGGTGTGTGACACAATTGACATCCTTCCAGTTCCCTAGAACTGGGTCTCAACTTGCAGCCTTCCTGTGTCCTGCTTTCCTTTGGGCTTCTTGAGAAAGGAAACCAGTCATTTAGGCACGTGTCTCCTCTATGTTGGGGGAAGCGCTGTACTCTGAGTTCAGTGGTGTCCTCCCTATCACCACCTCTGGCTCTTAGTTGTAAGCGCCGGCCCATATTGTGCAATGAACAGCTTGGTTGGCTTCGTCATTCTGTGTAGAGTTCTTTTTCAGGAGCCCCAGTTGGACACACATGGCAAAGTTTTTACCATCCACTGTGTTACCAATTCGAAATCTTCATGTCTTAGTGCTACGATTCTTTTTTCTCTTAGAAACCCAACTGCCTGCTTCCTTGGTTGACTCCCAAGCGAGGCGGGGAATGCCCCTCACACGGGCATCACACCTCAAAAAATAATTTACGGATTTGGGGAAGCTAATATCCTTGTTTTGCACCTAAAAATGAGTGTAGGAATGTGGTGCTTTTTAAACACCTGGGAGTCAGAGTTAGGGAGGTAGGGTGCTCAGAGGCTGGTGATTGGGGGTGGAGTAGCTCAGAGGTTAGAGTGCTTGCCTGGAGAGTACAGGCCCAAGTACATCATGTAAACCGGCCATGGTGGTTTTCTCCTGTAATCCCCGTTCTCAGGAGACTGGGGCAGGAAGATTACATGGCGAGTTTAGGACACGGCTGAACTATAGAACGAGACCCTGTCTCAAAAACATATATATTTAATAAACTTGAAGTATATATTTTTATAAGTATACAAAATTACGTATTTTAATAAAAAACTGTATAGCTAAGCCTGTTTCTCTTGAGATTTAAGTTTTTATTCTGCTGTATGAACCGAGAGTTCACAGCCGGAGCTACCAACCTACTCTTTAAAATGTAGATTCTAAATTACAGCCCACTAATAAAAGCTACTCTATACCACAATGATAATTTTCATTTTGAGTAACTACAAGATTAACATTTTCAGTATTATGCTGAGAGGTAATAGAATACTTTGGGGTGGATAAGGAGGAGGCTTATTACATACTTTAGTCAGCATATGTCAGATTTACAAAATCTAGATAGATATTTAACCTTGTATCTTTTTAGTCCTAGGACCAGAATAAAAGTGATGGTGATAATTTGAGTGGTTTTGCAGCTGCTCTGGTTGTTTACCATCAAGATGAGTATTTATAGCAGCTGAGATGAAAAGTAAAGTATTTGAGACACAGAAGATAGGTTTTCCTTTTTTGTAAATAAGTTCTGGTTTAACAAGTGTGACCTTTTAAAGCGTGGTTGAAAATTCGGTGGACTCCTAGCAAATAAAAATTGGAAGTGTGAGAGCTGACTGGCTTTTCAGCTTTTCCTCTGACCCACCTATACGTACTATGCAGAGGGTTACTTATTTATCTAATTATTTAGGGGCAGGTTCTCCCTCTGTAGTCCAGGCTGGTCCTGTAGTCCTTATATATCCTCAAACTTATGAAATCCTCCTTCCTTAGCCTCTGGAATGCTGGAATTACAGGCATGTGCTATCATGCCCGGTTAATTTTTATGTGGTGCTGGGGGATTGAACTCATGGTCTAGTACATGGTAGGCAAATGCTCTAACCACTGAGATACATTACAGTTTTTGAGGGATTTAATTTTAGGCATGTATTACAGAATATAAAACATATAAATAAATAAAAAACATACACACACACACACACACACACACACACACACACACACATATATATATAAAACAATTATTTTTTTCCTGAGACAAGGTCTTGCTCTGTAGCCTAGGCTGGCCCTGAACTCACAGTGGAGCCCAGGCTAGCCTTGGACTCGTGACAATCCTCCTACCTCAGCCTCCTGAGGTTCACCACCACTCCCAGTTTATGTGGTGCTGGGGAATCAACCCAGGGCCTTGACTGCTGTGTCATTCCTCCAGCCCCCTGACATAAAAATCTTAACAGGTGAATTTTTTTCTTTTTGTTTTGGTTCTGGAATTACTAGGCTACATCTCTGGACCTTTTTGTTTGTTTGTTTGTTTGTTTTTGATTTTGAGACAAGATCTTGCTAAATTGCCTAAGGTGGGTTTACACTTGAAATCCTCCTGCCTCAGGCTCCCAAGAGTCCTGGGATTAAAGGCCTGCACTACGAGACCCATCCAAGAATTTTGTTTTAAAAAATTATATGCTTTCCTAGTTATACTCCCCCTCAGCCCCAAAAAATACTTTGGTATGGTGTCTTTATTGCAAACTCTGTTGGGACACAGTCTTGCTGTGTAGTCCAGGCTGGTCCCAAACTCACTATGTAGCCCAAGCTGGCCTTGAACTCAATCCTGGCTACCTCGGGTTCCTGAGTGCTGAGATTACAGGAGTGTGCCACTATGTCTGGCTAATTTATATGTGGTGTTAGGGAATTGAACCAAGGGCTGGGTACTCTTTAGGGTCTTGAGCTTGCTTGCCAGAGGCTCTATCCACTGGGCTATGCCTCAGTCCATGACACAAACTCTTTTGGAGAGCTGTTAAAACCTTTAGGATTTTTCAGGGCTAGAAGAATAACAGCAATTGGAACGCTTGCTAGCAAGTGAAAGGCCCAGGGTTCTTATTCCCCAGCACTACATAAGCCTGGTTTGGTGGCACGTGCTCATAATTTCAGCTCTTGGGAGACTGAGCCAGGAGGATTGTTGTATGTTCAGGATGAGCCTGGACTACAGAATGACACCCTGCCTCAAAAATTTTTTTTTCAGTTATTTTTCACAGTGAAGGATTACTATAACTAGAAAAATTTTATTTTAAAATAGTTAATTGCTAGAACATGACTTAAACGGTGAAACTGCGGTGATGGAAATAACTTGTCTTCTGAAATCCTTTCCTTTCTTGATTTTAAATTTCTTTTGTCCAGTCAGAATTTTAAATTTTTTTTATTTTAGAATGTTTTTATCTTTCACTTGTATGTAGTAAAAACTAAAGCAATACAAAACTTCAAGAATACTTAACTACACCACAAAACCAAATAAGTGCATTCATACATAAAATTTTTAAAACCAATGAAAATGCTTAATCGGGCCCAGGCCTGTAATCCAGCACAGTGGGAGAGTCACAAATTCTACCGTAGCCTGGATACCCTTTCTCAAAGTGAAAAATACAAAAAGGACTGGGCATATAGCTTAGTTCTAAGACCCTGAGCTTGATCCTCATTACTCCAAAACTAACAGAAAAAATAAAAATGATGTGTCCTCTTATGCTGAGGTCAAACACTAGCATGAAGTTGACAGTAAATTCACCAGCAATTTTCTCAGTTGCACATGTAAAAGTATCTGTTGGTTTGCAGCTATGGCCAATACATAACTAGTTATTTGTACTTCTGCTTATATCGCATTGGGCTGGAGGAATAACACAGTAGTTAGAACACTAGCGCAGTAAGCTGAAGGCCCTGAGTTCAACTCTCCAGCACCACATAAACTGGGTGTGGTGGCATACATCTATAAACCCAGCACTTGGGGAGATTGAGGCAACAGGTTGCAAGATTGAGCCCAGCCTGGTTTACAGAAATCCTGTAAGCCGGGCGTGGTGGTGCACGCCTGTAATCCCAGCACTCCGGAGGCTGAGGCAGGCGGATTGTCCTGATTCCAAGGACCAGCCTCCGCTACAGAGCAAGACCCTGTCTCAAAAAAAAAATTAGAGAAATCCTGTCTCAAAAATAAAAAATAAATGAGCTTAGAACTCCTCAGTGTACTATTATCAACAATATACAAGGAATTGAAAAAAATTAGAACCTTCAAACTAAAAGACTCAATCAGAAATGGCATCTAAAATGAATAACGGTTCTCAGAAAAAGTCCAAATGGCCAATAAATACATGAAAAAAATGTTCGTCATCTTTAGCATCAGAGAAATGCAAATCATTGAGGTTCCATCTGACTCCATTAAGAATGGCTGGTATTAAGAACTCACAAGGGCCGGAGGAATGACACAGTAGGCTGTGAGTTGGATTTCCCAGCTCCACATCAGCTGGGCATGGTGGCACATGCCTGTAATCCCAGCACTTGGGAAACTGAGGTAGTGTTGGCTGTGAGTCCAAGGCTAGCAAGGACTACATAGTGAGTTAAGGACCAGCCTGGAATGCAGAATGAGAGCTTGTTGCAAGAGAGAGAGAGAGAGAGAGAGAGAGAGAGAGAGAGAGAGAGAGTCCTGCATTCCTCTTGGGACTGTAAACTGGTACAACCACTATGTAAAGCATTATGGAGATTACTCAAAAAACTGAATCTAAATACTCCATTTGACCCAGCTATACCTCTTGTGGGTATCTTTCAGAAGAGTTAAGTCATTTACAAGAGTGATGCATGCATACTCATGCTTATAACAGCACAGTGTATAATAGCCAAATTGGAAGAAGCCAGTATGTCCATCAGCAGATGAATGGATAAAGAAGATATGGCGTATATACACAATGGAGTGCTACTCTGCCATAAAGAAAGACAAATTTGAGTCATTTGCTGGCCAAGTGTATGTACCCTTGAGATGAAAGTAACAGATGGGAGAAAGTAAGATAGACTTTGTGGAGAAGGGAAGGGGAGAGAGGGTGAGCATAAATAATGTGATATGTAAATCAAAATTAAAACAAAACAAATGAGCTGGGGATGTAACTCAGTGTGAAGGCAGTTGAATGTCCAATACCACCCCTGCCAAATACGCTGTAATTGTTAACATCAGATTTCAAGGAACATTAAGAATCTCAGTTTTTAAAGCTGGCCTGTGGCACTTGGCTAATGCCAACACTTGAGCATTTGAGACTGGAGAATTGTCAGTTCAAGGCCAGCCTGGCCTGTTTTCATTTCAGGACTAGTGTGGACTACTGAGTGAGATCCTGTCTCAGCAAAACAAAACAAAAACCCTCAATGTCTTAGGGTTACTCCCTATGGGCAAATGATAATGTTTTGGGTGTGATTGGTTAAATATAATGCTAATAATGTCATCTTGTCATCAGTATCTTTTGACCTTAAAGTGAGTATCAAAAGTTTTTTGTGATATAGGAGATTGAAGCTACATCCCAAGCATACTTTTGAGTACTTCATCATGTGTATATACCACATCTTTATCCATTCATCTGTTGTTGAACATATAGATACCAGTGACTGAGACGTAACCTAGTGTAGTGAATGTAGTATCTCTATCTGGGACACTGGCTTTGCTTTTTTGCATTCTGTTTGTTTTTTAAAAATTGCCAGTGTAGTTGAGGTGGCCAGAATTAAGAACTATTTATTTATTTCTGCGGTACTCAGGGTTCTTGTACTGAGCTGCATCCTCAGCCCAAGTTTTATTTTTGGTTTTCAGACAGGGTCTCTTTAAGTCACTGAGTTACTCAGGCCTGGCTAGAGCTTAGATATTTTCTGCCTCAGACTTCCAGAATGTTAAGATTGCAAGTGTGCACCACCATGCCTGTTGGCTTTTTTTCCCACAAGATTAAGTCTCACTTGGTATTTCCCAGCTGACTTCAAACTTCGGGCTCAAAGGATCCTCATAGCTCAGGCTCCTGAGTAGATGAAACTACAAGCATGTACAATGGTTCCCTGCAGTAATTAGAAGGTTTGTTTGTTTGAGACAAGTTTTTTTGTTTGTTTGTTTGTTTGATTTGGCTTTTTTTGTTTTAAATGTGGGTTGTTTTTTTATTAGTTTTTATTTCCACCTCAGTGCTGTGATTACAGACCAGTGCCACCATGCCCTGCTGATATTAGCAGACCAGTCTAGTGGTGGTATGTGATAAAATGAGAAGAGTCAGGAGTGGAATTCGGCAGATGTGTTGGCTACCTGGGCTAACAGAAGTCTTTTAGAAGATGCCTTGAGATGAGATAATCCAGGAAGTAATCCTTCCTCAATCCTGGGCTGTAACTATGTGTGGGGATGAGGCATAGGTAATTTTTGAAGCTTCTCAAATGATTTGAGATACATGGCCCTAAGACTTCTGTGCATAATAAGTGATCTAAGTCAATTAGAAAGATCAAAGAAGGGTAACATTTGCTGTTACACAGTGTCTTTCACATGTTAAGTATGCACTCTTTATCAGTGAGCTGAACCCTTTGGCTCTTTGAACAAACTATAAAGTTATAAAATGTTAGAATATGCCCACAACATTCTGTAGAACCAAATGGTGTGATAGTGGGAGTTAGGGTGGATGGGGAAGTTGTGGGAGGGCTAAAAATGGGAAGGGATTGTGTAAAGTTAGTGTGATGTATATGTGCACAAAATACTCAATTTCATTTTAAACATTTTGTATCGCATATATATTAATAAAAATGGTGGAAAAATAAGAGCTGGGGTTGTAGCTCAGTTAAAAAAATGAATATGCCCACAAATAAACGGGTAGGGAATTCATTTGGTTTGTGAGAAAACTAAAATCTGGAAACTTAAATAACTTGCCGTGACTTTACTGACAGTGGTTGAAATTAAGTGGTTCTAGTATAAATTGTCTTACTAGCATTGACTTCTCATTTTTTAGTCGTTCTTATTTCTAATGATTTTTCACATTCGTATATTAGCTATCTCTCAGCACTACCACTTTTTAATTCTCCTCATATAAATTGTTTCAGTTGCCGAACAAAGTGATTGGTAATTGTGATGCTGCTGAGACTTAGAGAGGATCACTTTAGCCTAGGAGTTTGAGTCCAACCAGAGTAACGTAACAAGACTTTATCTGAGACATTTCAGTTAACAGGACTGTTTTAGTTAACATTTGAGTTAACTCAAAAACTATAAATAAGTAATATAAAGTAGAATTTGTGATTTTTTTTTAAACATACAAATATGTTTCTCTTCCATAACATTTCTTCTATTTATAGTGACAGGTCAGATGAGATTTCTCATTCACTAAGTCGTCTCCTATAGGATTTCCAAACTTAGTATCATTTTCATGGAGAACTAAGGCTGTTTCTGCTTGAGATGTTTCATAATCTAGCTCCATTACACCTGTCACACCACGTATGCTATTTCTGTCCAGTCCTCTACCCTAATTAGCTAGCCTATATTGATTTTCTGTGAAATAAGCCACACTTACTAGCATAGTCATTCATGCAGAAAACTTTACTTGGTGCCAGGTGTAGGAAAGTCATATAGTAAAGATTATGTAATATTGGCCTTTACTGTGAGAGCCTAGAATATAGTGGCATGTCCTGGTTTGGCTATGTGGTATTTCATGCCTAGTATACTCAGCTGCTTTTTTTCCCCCTAGAATTCTATTTTTCCAGGTTCAGGTCAAAATTTTGTCTTCTGTGCTACTGTGTTGCTTGATGCTCATATGATAGTGAATAAACAAGTAGTATTACTCTAGTATAGTATGTGATGTAGTAAATACCCGTTAATTAACTGAGCAAATTAAATTTTGGCGTTTTCTTCTCTTTTTTTGAGAGATAGAGTATCACTTTGTAGTCTAGGCTAGTCCTGAACTCACTATGTAGCCCAGTCTGGCCTTGAACTCAAGGCAGTCCTTCCCCAGCTTCAGAGTGTCAGAGTGCTGGAATTACAGGTATGTACCACTGTGACCAGGCAGTTTTTTATGTGGTGCTGGGAATCAAACCCAGGACCTTGAGCTCGATAAGCAAACATCTAACCATTGAACTACGCCCCTCTCCTGGCATTTTTCTATGTTCTGTTTTTTCTCCCAGTATGTCTTCTGGTACAATTATAAAATCTAATGGAAGACTTTTAAAAAATATTTCCTGAAGACCTCATATAGTGCTACATGCTTATAAAATGCTTTTTTGCTAAATTGAATATTACGCTCTTTAACTTCCAGCTTGTTGGTGGGTGGAATAATTTGAGGTCTTGAGTGTGTGATACAGAAGACAGGTGTCTTTATGTGAGCAGTCTCCTGAGTACTGTCAAATTCGAATGCATCCAAGTTTCCTGTATTAATTGCTTGAACAGTAATTCTGTTAATTGTGATGTTTGTCCTGCCACTCACCCTGTGTTCCTAATTATTTGTGTATGTTTTACTAACTGCCCTCGTTTTTTTGCCTTCTAGTATGAAGTGTAACAGAACAGACTTTACCACCTGAAACTGCTGCTTCAAGTTCAGATCAGGCAAGGAACAAACCTCGTAACAACCAACAAGACCAAAGAAGAGTACACTTAAGTTGAAGACACAACACTTGATCTGAAACAAGAAGTTTGTGCCTACTCAACAGCTTTGAAAGAGCACTTCCCAACGCTGCTAGTAGTCTTTGTTTTCTTCAGTGCTGTACTGTGAGATTGCCCGGTGCAGCAGCAATTGTATTCTTTATTAGCTTGGTAGATCATTTTCTCTCGCTCTTTTTTTTTAAATACTAGCAACTTTCACCCTTTGAAACGTGTACTGAAAAAGAAGAATCAGCGAATACTACTGAAAGTGCAATATTTGATTATCACTGCGAGGTAGGTTTGTAGGTTATTAAGCATTTTGAGCTGGACATGATAGCACAGGGCTGTAATTGTAGCTCTCAGGGAGGCTGAGGCAGAATAATTGCAAGTTCAAGCTTAGCCTCGAAAATTTGAATTAGTAAAACTTACCTCAAATCAAAGTCATATTAAAAATGGACTGTAGCTCGATATGACGGCCCTGGGTTGAATCTTTAATATCACAAAAAAAAAAAAAATCAGCTGAGCTGGGTGTGAATACATAAGCCTGTGATCCCAGCACTTGAGGAGGCTGCTGAGACTGGATGATAGCAAGTTCGAGCCTTACCTGGTCAATTTAGTGACTCAGTAAAACACCCTATCCTAAAATCAATTAATAAAGGACTAGGAAGTCAAGTATGGTTGTACACACTTGTAATCCTGTCACTGAGGAGGCTGAGAGGCACGATGATTGCTGTGAGTTTGAAGCCAGCCGTTGCTACATATTGAGCTCAGGACCAGCCTGAACTATAGAGTGAGACCCCGTCTCAAACAAAAAAGAAAAGAAAAGGACTAGGGCTGTAGCTCATTGTGAAGGCCTAGGGTTCAATCCCCAGTATTGTAAAAAGTCAGTTCTGTATTTCTTGATTTCCTTTTTGGTCAAATATAAAGTCCTAATTTGTTTTCTAAAGATACTCAGAAGACATTTATATTCTCAGTTATATAGTACGAAAATATTAGCACAATAATTTATTGTCTTTGTTACAAAGGATAGCATTTAAGGCCAGAACTGGTTTTTGTTTTTGTTTTTTAGTTGTTTGTTTTTGGTTTTTTTTTTTTTTTGGCAAAATAGTCTATTTATACATGCTGGTTTCTTTTGATTATTGGTTTCATTTTTGATTATTGATTTCTTAAAGAGGGTCCATCTGTATTACAAGTTTCAAATAGAAGTGTCCATTATAGGGCCTTGAGGAATACCTCAGTTGTTAAGCACTTGCTTAGCAAGCTCCAGGCCCTGAGTTTGATTCTCCAGTACCACCTTAACAGTGTGGTGCTGCATGCCTGTAATCCCAGCATTCCAGAGGCTGAGACAGGAAGAATTGTGTGAGTTCAAGGTCAGTCTGGGCTCCATAATGAGTTCATGACCAGCCTGGACTACAGAATGTGACCAAAAAGAGAGAGAGAGAGAGAGAGAGAGAGAGAGAGAGAGAGAGAGAGAGAGAGAGAGAGAGAGAGAGAAATATCCATTGTAACCTTTGTGCAGGGAACTTTGAAACCTAGGGGATAGTTGTTAGCCGACATCTCTCTTTGTCCCTGTTCTTTTCAAATGTTAGTTTCTTGAGTAAGGGATCTTAACCTTTAGTTTACGTGCAGTCACTAGCTGCTGTTAAGGCATATTTATGAATAAGGAGTTGACATGGTTACTGTGTTGTTAGGTATTGGTTCTGGAGCACAAGGATGAATGAATAAGATGTTAATGGATTTAGGATTTAGAGCAGTTTATTACAGAATACAACAGTTCAGTAAAATACAAGTACTCAAGGTGCTAGGAACATAACTAAGAGTATTTTCTTCAGGGCAAAACATTTAAAGGTGTATAGTACT
>PVKB01000902.1:0-226697 GCA_004027205.1 Ctenodactylus gundi
TTTTTTCTGCATTCTAGTTCTTGGGATCATGGTTGCACTCTATCTAGCCTATTATATTTTTGGTGGTGGAAACACTTAGGCCTCAAGTCAGTTGGTTATTTTTATGCTAACAATGCTTTCTTCAGTTTGAATTTCCTTCGTTTGCGTGCTATGTTTATGTTCAAGGCAAGAATGTGGAGCCTTAAACTGAGTTCTCTTAAAAAGGAGCTGAATTCATTCACTGAATCAAAACTCCAAAATTAGTACCCAGGATGGCTAAATTGGTACTAAAACTATAAGTGAAACAATAATCACATAGTTTAATAATATATATTCTCTGTTTTAAAATTTATTGATAAAAATCTCTGATATCCCCTCAGAAATCCCACTTTCACTTACTTGAGTGTTTTTTTTTCTGACTCCCAACTTTACAGAATATGTTTTTTTCTTTTCTTGAGTTTTAATCTGTTTTAACTGAAATTGTGTCTCAGCCTTAAATAAGTTTGCCTCTGTTGTTCTTGGTTCATTGTGGTATCAAAGTTTTAGCTCTAATCTGTCACCTGCTCTATAAAGGACATCAATACTCCAGAGCGTGTTTGCTAATTGCATTTGATTACTTGAAAGGTCATATGAAGGTTTAGAGTGTGCCTGTGAGTGGGAAGGCTTAAATTAAAATGTTGAAGGATGATATCCCTCAAATCCCCAAAGGGCAAATAAGTGGATTTGGACTAAAAGTGTTGGCAGTGATTGACAACATCACAGTGAGAGATGTAGATCTGGCCTTGGGGAATCTTTCTTTTCTAACTGGATAACATTCCTTTTTCTTTTCTTTTCTTTTCTTTTCTTTTCTTTTCTTTTTTTTTTTTGACTTTGGATAACAACCTTAATCTAGTATCCTATGTTACTGAAGGGTCATAAGATTCATGCATCATCACCATTTTGTGAGTAGAATTCTTGACCATCCATTTTATAAGGGGGAGCAAGAAACTGAGGATTAGAGAAAACCTTTGTTTGGAGGGAGTTGTTAGACTCTACCTTTCCCACCGCTGGGGAGGGAGAGAGGAGGTTTCATCCTCTCCTTAAGCGTAGGGAATAGAATTTCCTGAAAAAGTTATGCCATTTATGCAGCTGGGGATAGGCGTGAACTGGACTAGCTTGCAGATTACAAATCTGATAGCAGCAATTCCAGATGGTGGGGTGAAGAGCTCAAGCGGAAAGAAATGGAGTTATGGTCCACATATCTCGGTTTTATCATTTGGGTATTCTGAGAAGCAGATGCTGCGACAGAGCTAGAAAGGCAAATATGAAAGAAGGGGAGATACCTGTGAAAAATCAAGAGAAAAGCAGAGCGGGGCAAAGGGAGTCTCCAACTATGTGCAGATCTAATAAAAGTTTAGGCAGGTTAGTGGGTGTCTCCTAAATGAAGAATGTTTCATAGGGAAGTCCCAGCAGGAGAAAAATGGCTCAGCTGTAGTATTCCTGACTGCTCAGTCATTGACTAATGATGCTCAGAAAAAATGCTAATGCCTCAGCTTTAAACTAGCTGTAGCAAATTTCAAGGTCATGCAGTTTGACACTGTCAGAAAACTGCTTGTCACAATGGAAGGGCAAGTTCTTCCTTGATGTTCGATCTGTGCATTGCACCTCTCTGGATGTTAGGAATCGCAAACTGGTTCTCCAGACATTTTCCAGTCATTTTAGCGTCTCTGCAGGTAATACTTCAGAAGATTATCTGTTATCATCAAAACCATGAAAAACTTTAGGCTAGAAGACAATGGAAGCTTAGTAAGAATATTCTATAGTAATTACTGTTTTGGTTTGGCTCTGTAATGTCCCCCCAAAAGTCTCACATACTTAAATGTTGTGGATTGTCTGTGGAACCATGTGCTGCTGTTGGTAGATTGTGGCCTAGTCCGGAGGGGTAGATTACAGGTGTGTAAATTAGGATTACAGGCATGTAAGGTAGGATTAAAGGCGTGTAGTGGCCACACCTTCCACACTTGGATCTTAATCACTGGGCTGAGACCTGGAAGGATATATAAGCTGCTTCCTGCTTTTCTTGGAGGTCTAGCACTAGTCTCAACTAGTCTTAACTTGCCTCCCTGTTTGTGATGTCCTGAGAAGCTGCCTCTACCTCTGCTTCTGCCACGTACTTTGATTGTTGCAGGCCATCCCTGAATGGATTGTGACCTTCTGAAACTGAGCTAAAATAAACCTTCCTCCCCTAAATTTGTGGGTGTCACATTTTAAGTCACAGCAATGAACTAAGACAATTTCCTGTGTTAATTATTTGAGTAGATTAAAGTCTATGCAGACATTTGGATACTTTGATCATTCCTTCTTTGATAGTTTTTATACCTGGGTGGAAAGTGCTGAGGTGTATCGGGGCAGATGAGTTGAAGTCTTCCTGCCTGACTGAACAGTGCATTTCATTCTGGTCTATTAGGATACTTGAATCCTTGTCAGTAAAGAGTAATAGGTTGACAGAGACTGAGGACTTTCTCTTCTACAAGTCTTATTTCTACTTGCAATTGTCACATGCTGCTTTCTCCCAATCCAATTATAATGGATCTTCTTCTGCTACCTCTGGCAATGCGAGGGAAAACCTTGAATGTCAAGAATTTGTCATCGTCACCCAAAATTCCTCTGCTCTACTAACAAATTTAACATTTAATATTTTGTCCACTAGTTAAGTATATATTGTGTGATTTTGAAATATGTATTCTATTGCCATTAATTAGCTGATAATTAATTGGGAAAACATTTTGTGTTGAATGAGTATTTGGGGAGCATCTTCTTTGTTCTGGTTCTCAAGCTGGAATAAACTTGGAGATAAAGGAATTAATAACCAGTCACAGTTCTGACTTTGGGAGGCTCAGAATCTTTGGAGTTTCTTAAAAAAATTCCTCTAAACACATAATTGTCTTTTTTTTCTATTTAGCTCTATTGATAATTCTGTGGTTCTTTGCTAGAGTGAAGACAAAGTTGGAGAGCCAACTATTCCTGTGCTGGGATAATGGTATTCAAGGAACAAGCCCAAAGTGCCTCAGAAATGCAATAGTGACTGAAATGCCGTTTTTCATGAGGTTTCATTAGTCTTGCCTGTTGGACAGCGTAGACATTGAGGTTTGCAGAACCCACTAGAGCTCATCTAACACAAACTCTTTTCTGTATAGCCTGGAGGAAAGTTTTGCCCAAAACATAAAGAGGAACATGTTTATTCAAGGTCATGGGGATCTGGGGTGCTGGACCCTTCTCTGTACTCTCTGCTTTGTTCTGCTTCGGACTGGTACAGAGATTTCATGCCAGGAAAAGCTGGAAGAGATGAGATCAATGGGTAAATTACAGGGTGAGCAGGATCCAGAATCTTCATCTCTGAGAGTTTTCTGACTTCAAGAAGCAAACTTTGAAGACTAATGCCAGGTTACCACTTGGATTTTTCATAAATTATTGGAAGTTTGGGCTCTAAAACTTTGTAGGTTTAAATTCTCAATGTAAAGATTCATTTAAACATTACAGGCCAATGGTAATTTTCCTGGATATTTGTGGAGTGGCAAATGTGAGAATAATAGAGTCCTCATGCGTATCGTCTTGCTATTTCTTTTGCTTTGAATGACTTCCCCTTCTTGTCTGCCTAAAACCCTTTCATTCATCCATTGCTGGTGCTCTCTGATCTCACTTGCAGAGGGGATTGCTTTCTCATTTTTGTTCCCACTGTACTTTTTGATGCCTATTCTAATACTTGTAACCCTGACATTTATTCATTCCTGTATTTTTCCTTGGCTGTGGTATGAGTTTGAAAGATAAGGAATACCTATCTATCTTAAAAAATTGTTTGTGATACTGTGGATTGAGTCTAGGCTCTTCACACTGAAATACATCTCTAGCTCTTTTTATTTTTTTATTTTGAGACATGGTCTTGGGAAGTCACTAAATTTCCCGGGCAGTTTGAACTTGCGATCTTCCCACCTCAGCCTCCCAGAATAGTGGGATCCTGGTGCTGAGCCACTGGGCCCAGATAGGAATAGCCATGTTTACCTCTGTATCCCCAAGGTCGATTATATGGACTGACACATAATAGGTGCCCAAATACTTTAAAATGATACATGATAACATCCAATTAATTAGAATCACTCAGATTATATTTACATTAAGTTAGGTATTAATAATATACAATTTTTGATTGCAAAGCACTTGGTTTGTTGCATTACTTGATTCTAATATCAGCTTCCTGAGGGAGGCATTACTCTTCTCACTTTCGGAGGAAAGCACAAAATCAGAGGAACCATGTTTATTTCCTGCTATTTAATGGGAAGTTGAGATCTCAGTCCAGACAGAAGTCCTGACATTCTAAATTACATACCTCGACCTCTCCATGCTGGTTTTCAAACAATAGGTATGGGGCTATCTTAGTCCATTTTGTGTTGCTATCAAACAACACAAGACTGCATAATTTATGCAGAAAACCAGGGTCATGATTACTAATTCACTCTCATGGTAATTATATGTTCAAGAGGATGGAGCCTTGTGGTCACTTCCTATTAGGTTTTACCTACTGTCATTCTGATGATTAAGTTTAAAACCTTGAACTTGGACATATTCAAACCATAATGAACTCAGAGTAACTTGATAATTATCAGATGTATGTTCATAATTGAGAAAAATAAAAGAATGAAAGAAAATTTTCCCTTACTGCTATTTTACTATATCATGCTAAGATAAAATATTCTTTTATTTTTGTGTGTCTGTTAAAATATTCTTCTAAAAATGATAATACCAGTATGTTAAATAAATCTTTGATATCCAAAAAGGAACATTGGTTACAAATTATAAAACATAACATCATTTAAACTTTTTTTTTGCGAAGGTGTAGAAAGGGTCTTTATTTAGAGACAGAGGGGTAAAATCTCCTGTGTCTGGAAGAGACCCCCAAGTGGGATTGCCCTAATAAATGTCGTGCTCTTAGCAACCATCTAAAACGTACATCATCAGAACTTCAACTGCATTTCTGTATACCTCAACGAGTTAATATTGTTTTTGTGTGCCTGCATTTTGGAAGCAGTTGATGGGAAAACAGACTCATATCAGAAATGTAATTAAGACAGCATTCATTTGAAAATCATTGAGGCTATGTCTTGGAATCAGAAGACACCAAATCCAATTTCTCCTATTTGCCTCAGCGACAGCCCTGGAAGTTGAGGGTTTAGATTTAGAATAATAAGTCTGTAGTCATGTAAGTTTTATCAACTTGTATTTCACTTACTGATCAATACTTAGATAAGGATAAAAACAGCCATGTGAGAATTTCTTACAATAAGATTTAAAAAGAAGTTTATTGTTATTTTCATTGAAGTCATTTTAAATGAGTGTATGTCCAGAATCTTCTGTTACAAGTACGTTTTTTCATCTTTACAAATCAGGTGACATCACAGATTTTTCCTTTTTTGAACAGAGAGGTTGAAGTTGGGGGCCAAAGGTTTCATAGCAGACTGACCATCATTTTGTCCCAGGCCTGCTTTTCTATGGTCTGGCTGGTGACCTGGACTCTAACATGGTCTCTGTCGTGAAGCAAGCTGCAGGAGGTCAGCTTCCTGGTGGCATTTACTGCCTACCTCTCAGTACAACGATGCTGCGGCTTGATCACTGGCATTTTGCTGTTTCTTGGCCCTTGTCTTTATAAATGAGTAACATGTATTTCCAATTTCTTCTCTTCTTGATAAAGACAGTGTTTACGAGCATTGGCATTAACAGCACAGTTTTGAAGCCCTGAGGTTAAAAGCTTTCTGATGTCTCATTAACTCACAATGGCATTTCATTTTTAATATTGTATAGGAACCCTTGCTTGAATCATCACAGTTTAAATGACTTTAATTTGCAGAGGCAAACTTAACTGTGATGGATGTTTTAGACCAGAGACAAAGCCAACGTCACGGGAGCCAGCGTAGTGGTCTTATTTTTGGCTAACAGTTTTCCATGCTCAGCCCATCTTTTCTGTTGCTAGGAGGAAAAACAAAAATGACAATAAGATAGGATTGAATGTAAATCATCAAATACTTAAATACACCTGTACTAATTACTAGTGATTTGCATTGCTCATTTGACCCTGTTTTTTAAAAATTATTAAATAAAAATAATTCTATAACTGCATGAATTTGGGAGAGAAGATTAAATGAGACAAAATTGTCTGTTTAGCATCTAGCAAAGTACCACAATGGGGGTCTGTTGTGTTTATTATCTCTCAAGTGACAATCAAAACATATTCGCTCAAATGTTTTGCCTGGGTTCGCTAAGACCCAGAATGACAGCATGTTTACCCAGCCAGAAGCCTTCCTATTCCCTCATCGTGGCTTCTGTGGGCAGGATCTCCATTTTCTGTGGGATATGCAGCATGTAGGCAAGTTCTTGATTTTTTTTTTCAATTTTCTTCTTGTTCTTTCTCCTTCCATTGGTGCATATTGGCTCCCAGTGACATGGTCTCTCTTTTTCTTCTCCCATTTTATTGATATGTATAAGTGCAGAAATTACGGTTTACAATGAAGTTGAGCATTTTGTGTGCGTATGTATCTTGTCAAGGTGACAAGGACTTTCCCACTCTCCTTTTGTCCCTCCCCTGACCCACCCCCTCCCGCTCTTCCCACCCTACCCCCCCGGCTCACTTTGTTTTTCGTTTTAAGTTCCATGAGACATTTGTGACATGGTTTCTTTTTGTAGTCAGCTAAAGAACATTATGAGGCCCAAGTCTCTTGGGGTTGAAACCAGCTAGATTCTGTTGGTCTAGTAGCTTTGCATTGGAGTTTAGACTACTGTGTTACATGGTGGTGTGGTTTGGATCTGGCGTGTCTCCCAGGAGCCTTCTGTACTGTTGGAAGTAAGTCCTGGCTGTGAAAAGCAGATGCCTGGGGCTTCAGTTTGAAGGGTAGCTCTGCCCTTCCTCCCAGACTTGGCTCTGTTCTTCCATGCCTTGGGGAGCTCTCTCCCCCTTCCAGCCCCTTGCCCACCATTTCCAGCCAGCACCCTGTGAATGGACTCTGACTTTCTGAAACTCTGAGCTAAAAACAATCTTTATTTTCTAAAATTGTGGATATTGGGTATTCTGTCACAGCAATGAAAAGCAACCAAGACTCATTGCTTCCCATTTGTCATTGCCCCTGATACGACCGTTTCTGTCTGACAGCTTCAGAAGGTGGTGGCCTAATTCAATTCCTTGGTCTTTGAGTGAAATACTACTTTTGGCAGCCTCTAACACTATGATCACTGGGCAAATGAAGCACAAAGTTAGTATCTGCGTTAGCTTCTTCTGGACACCTACATCCTGGTTGTGAAGAAGGCTATATATTCACATGTAACAATGTTCAGGAGGAGGTAGGATGGCTCTGCTTTATTCTTGAGAATATGGGCCTCTTCTCTTGCACGCAGCAAGATTCCATTCCATGCCTATCAGGCCACCCTCTTCTGGGAAAACAAAAGACCGCAATGGACACTTTATAGCATCTTTCCCTTACTCTCTTATTATCTGGTTATACATTTTGTTTTCAAAGTTGGGGTGAGGAAGGCATTTCTGAAATTACCGGAACCTTTAAACTGTTACAAATGTCAGTTCACAGTGACATATTCTCCCCAGAAGACATAATAACATGTGACATATTGATAGGACAGGGGCATTCACAACCAGTGTGTGTATATCAGTCACGGGGTGAGAAACTGCAGAAATGATTGGGATGAAAGTTATTACTAGCCTGGGGGTGCTCTCTGCTGAAACGGCTGCAGCCCTTGTTTGGAGATTTTTGCATGTATATTTTACACCCCTGCCAGCTTTCCTCGCTGGCATTCTCTTCTCCCTCTTGGATATTTCTGTGCCATTAGAAACTCGGCAGCTACATTCCATTCTCTTGACGGCTCCGCTCGGAGTTTGTGTGGGAGGGGTGCCTGCACATTAGTACACATTTGCAACGGAAGGTGCAGTGCAATTATGATTTAACAGTGAGCAATTTTAGCACATCTTCCAATTCCCAAATTAAAGAGCAATGATAATAGGATCTAGATGCTCACTTAAAAAAAACAAGCAGGTTTTTAAATCATTATTAAAGCATAACTTGTTATCTAAGATGATTTTTATAACACCTCACATGTACAGTTGAATAGAAACATAAATAGAAACAGTCACATGTGTTTATTTGTAAAAGTGCCAGTGAAGTTAGTACTATGACATGAACATTCAATTAAACTGCTCCCTCTTGCCTTATCTTAACTGTGATAATAACTATAGCTCTGAATTCCCAAACAATTAGGGACTGGATTACACATTTTGAAGCTTCTTAGGTTGCTTGTTAACTGTTTCTCAGTGAAGATTGGTTCAACCTACTTCAGTGAAGATATGTTGAGAATGTGAATTGCATCTGAAAGCCTTTTGACTATGATAGCTGAATTGATGCTGATGGTTTAGTTGAAAGATTCAGTCCATACTCATGAATTTCTTTCAATATTCAGTTATATTGTACATGTACATGATTCAACACAAGAGGATACTGAAGATTTTTTCCTAAGTGTTGGGATGTTTTAAATTTCTCTGTGGTTGTTGTGATTTGGACCTGGAGTGTACCCCAAAGGCCTCATGTATTTGGATGTTGTAAATTTTCTATGGATTTCGTGTGTTGTTAGGAGGTAGGACCTGGTGAGGAGGGGCAGATTATTGAGGGTGTGGCAGATCACTGAGGTGTGGCCTGGATGGATGCACTCTTGCCCCAGTTTCTCCTCAAAGCTCTGATTCTTCATCTTGTGATGCTGTGAAGAGCTTCTCTCTACTAGGCCTCCACCAACTCTTCCACCATTGCCAGCCACCCACAAATAAACTGAGACCTCCTGCAGCTATGAGCTAAAAATAAACCTTTCCTCCCTTAAGTTGTGGGTGTCAGGTAATGTGTTCCACCAATGAAAAAGTAGCTAAGTCAGTGGCATATTGGATCCAGGCCGGAACAGGAGCTGGATTATGGTAAAATTTAGACTTATAAGGCCTGCTGTATAGTGGACATTGAAACAAAAGATTGCTGAGTAATAAATGAGAATGTGAATAAAGAACAAATAAGGATAAAAGCTATGAACTGAGGTGTGGGAGAGAAAAATGTTCATATTTTAGGAAGTATTTGCTTTTCAGGATACCCAATCTCATCCTCACTTGTAGACTAGGTCAGAATTTGACATTCTAGAGTCCCCCATGGCATCTCGGGGATGATAACTGTATTTTTAAAAAAACTGTAGCACACCCTCTTCTACTCATTATCTTTGGGCTCAGGAGGCAGAAGGTAGAATTTAACATGGAGAGGAAGAAGTTCCCAAAAAAGTTATTATTCTGAAAGGACAATTAACTAAAGCCTTCAAGATGATAAGGAAGATAAATCTTCAGTGGATGTTATCCACATTTGTCAGAGGGCAGATAAGGCAATCTGGTTGGCAGGAATGAATGTTTGCAACACTTAGAAGTCCTTGGGTCAGTATTTATTAAGTATCCTAGCCTATTTGCTTCAATATACTGTTGTAATTTTTACAATTACTTATGATGGGCCAGAGGGATGATCATTTCTCTTACTGCTGTCACCAGCAAAATAGTTGGAACACCGATTCCAAGACATTCTTTTTGTCGTCCATCCCCACAGTGGTCTCACATCAACTTCCAAGTAGCCTCATTCTGTGCTATTTAGCATTATTCATTCAGCTATGCAACTAACATTTGTTATTACTTTTTATTTATTGGGTGTTAGGCAAAGTATCAAGGATCTTAAATATGAGAAGACATATTACCTGTGATCACTGTGCACGCTGTATGGTGAGAAGAGTCAACCCCCCAAATAAACCCAAAGTCCTAATTGCGCCCCATAGCTCATACAGCTCCCGGTGAAGGAGCAGAGGGCATTCCAAAAAGCAGGGTGTTGATTAGTTACCCAGAGGTCACGTACAAGGTGGCATTGCCATGCTGAAAACCTGCAGCACCCAGGATCTGCGCCTTGCTGCTTCGGGAATCCAATTCTGCCAGTCTGCTGAGAAGAGCTCCCTCTCTTTGAGACAGGCTTATATTTGACGTGCTCGTAGAACTTGATTATATGTGATATCTGAGAATGTCAATTCAATAATTTACAGTGACTGTCAGGCAAGTCCGACATTTATCTCCGACAGACCAGGGTATTCTCACCTTGAAGGAAAGAGAAAATGATCAGAGACTTCTTAACGAGAGAGTGGGTTCCGAGGAAGGCTTAATAGCAGCTGGCCCTGGTAGGCAGGTTTGTCTATCTCCATAGTGAGCAGGTGAGGAGCCCAGAAGATACAGCCAACCCCGCACCGCATCCTGACATGTGGCCACTGCCAGTGGGCAAATCTTGGTTAGTAGTTTTATCCGAGGGTGAGGCACACAAGCTTTCCTTTAGTGAAAAAGAATAGGGCAGCCCGCTGGTGCCAGCCTGTAATCTCAGCACTGTGGGAGGCTGAGGCAGGAGGATCAAAAGTGTGAGCTGAACCCAGCCTGGGCAATTTAGTGACTTAGTGACACCATGTCTCAAAAGCAGAACTACAAAGTGGGCTGGGGTGTAACACTGTGCAAACCACACAAATAAATAAATAAAATAGGGAGACTAAGGCAGGTGGATTACAAATTTGAGCCCAGCCTGGACTACTTAGTGACTTAGAGAGACCTTGTTTTAAAATAATAAATAGAAGAAGGGCTCAGGAGGTAGCTTAGTGCAAAGGCCTTGAGTTCTATCCCTAGCACAAAAAAGAGAGAAATCAATAGAACTTTTACCTAATCAAAAAAAAAAATGTGGTTGTATCTGGGAAATTATCAGAATCCCACCCTCTCCCCCTGCGGTGGGCTCTGCTGGTCTCCTCATTCTCTCCTTGTACTCTGGGATATGGCTGTTGGCTACACTGACCTGCTCCAGAAGTGGAATTGTAAAATATTTACAGGAATACATTGATTGCATAGTTTTATGTGTGCTGCACAGTTATTTTGTCTCTAAGTGTAGTCCTGCATTTCAAACGACCTTTAATAATGTTTTTTTACGAAAATAAAACAACCATACATTTTAAGGTGAGCTATGGTTACACATTTTATGATGGAAAACAGTAATCTCCTGCTCGCTCCTTTTTATTCCTTCTCTGGAAAAATTTTTTTGAAGTTTCTTCTGCTATTCTATTTTTTTCTCTCATGATGTCCTTGTAGTAGTACATTTTAAGCAATTTTATTTATTATCCATTGCTTTTCTCTTGTAGTAAATGAGAATTCAATATGCTAATCTTTCCAGTACACCTAACCTTTTCCCTTGTCTTTCTCATCTTCCAATAAGGACAGAAAGCCTCAGGTCCCAGTGAAAGGGAGGAGTTTACAATTGTAATCTTTAGAGTCTGTAGACCCGTGTGCAACTCTCCATGCTCTGACCTTACAGCTAAGACTACATGCAAATAATTGAGGCTTTAAAATGCCCACTTTCATCCTTCTCAGAGTCAAAGTGGCAATTCTATCCAGAAAGCATGGTGGACCAGTATATGTAAAAGTACCTAGAACTATATACCTTAAGAGTAAATAGGGGTATACCTGAGTACTCTTATGAAAACTGAAATGCTATAAATTGACCAAGAACATTTCTTTCATGAGCTAATTTGTAATGCAAGCAAAAAATACCTTCCTTTGTCTATCCCTGGTAGCTAAAACCAAAAATAAAGATCTCAGCAATAGCGCCTTAGCTGGCCCACCTTTGAGCCACATCACCTGCTGAAGTACTTTTCTACCACCACGCCCAGTCCCCTTCTCTGCTCACCTTTTCTCTAAACAGGACACAATGCCATTGATTAGATTTCCTTGTGGTTAGTAAATTACAATCACACTGCAGTTCTCATTCCTTGAAATTACTCCCAAATCACCTTGATTAGGGTTTTCAGTATTTCTGAATTCCTCAGACACACATTTACAGACATTATCTAGTTTGATTTCCCCAGATGGTGAATATCATCAATTGCTTGTGGATTTTCTATGTTTAATTCACTGGCAACTACTTTATTTTTCCCATTTTTTTCTTCCTTCAGATCTGATCAATTCAGGAATGTCCTTTATAGGGAAGCTTCTTTGGACCTCCTTGTCTAGCTAAGATACGTTTTGTGCACAATTTTAATGGCTGGGCCCTTCCTTCCTGTCAAAAGATGGACTCTCCGGAAGCAGATGTTGCTTATATGGAGTTTTGGGAACAAGACGTTTACTAGGGGTCAAAACTCATGCAAGGAAAAGAGAGGAGGTAGGACTGGGCAGAGGAAATAGAGAAAGAAGTTACAAACCTGGCATGACAATGATCTAGAATAAATATTGTATTACATTGTTTTGAGTTGGACCAAATTGGCTACTGTTGCCAGTTACAGACAGCACTGGGAAGAGCCTGTGCTTAGACCTGGTACCTTGCCAGACTAAGGTAAATCCTGAAAGAACTGACAGCTGGATGCTGTCTGCCAATCATGCACCTGGCAGCTGGGAAGCTAGTCCCTCCTTGAAAAGAGACTGTAGGAGTCCCTCTTTGTGTTTAGCTTAAGAGCAGGGTACTTACTTAAGCTTACTGAAGAATAGATTCATGTGTGACAGTGAAGCGTGTTCAGGTTCACCACAGCCTGAAAGCTCCCTCCCAACTGGCTTTGGTTTTCTCTTTCATCACTTGGCATATAATGGATACCGATAAAATTCCTCAGTAAGCGTTCCACAAATAGTCATTAAACCAGTGTTTGTCTTCAAGTTCAACTTCTCAAGTTATTTCTACCACTGTAGTCATTGCTATTGATTGAATGATAGAAAACTATTATTTCCTGAATCCTCCTCTCTGCAGCTTCCCTGCGAATGGCTTTACATATACAAACTAATTTAATCTTCCCAGTTATTTTTGTATGTAAAGGTTATTGCGCTCACTTTACAGTTAAAAAGAGCAACTTGTGCTCTGATCCCAGAACTTTAGAGTTTGTTATCATTTTTTCCCTCTATACTACCTTGCTGGTAATCCCGAGTTTCTAGGTAGCATCATTCTAAAATCACCTCTTGGCTTAGCAGTTGTAGTTTTTTATTTTTTATTTTTTTTCTGGCTGGCACTTGACACTAACATGATGTAGAAGAAGCCATTCCCAAGTGGATTATCACTATAGCTCCTCTGCTTTTCAGTTACTGTCATCTTAAGGCTCAAAGAATGCTGTGTTGTATCCATAATGCTCTGTTTCTTAGGGCTTCCTGGGCTGCAAATCTTCACAAGCTTTGTCCTGTCTATTTTACCTGAGAACAAATCTCAGATATTACCTATGTGCTATTGTTTCTGCTGGCGTTTTGTCCAAAACCCAAGGGAAAAGCTTCCTGTCTTTGCATTGAAGTTAGAGGCATGAGGAGTCCACTTTCTCATCACCCTGCATGAGTCTTGATGGCATCTTACAGGACCATCCATCATTTTAGGTCTTTCCCACGACCTTCTACTATCCTCCTCGAATCAGAACCCTGGCCATCTTCTGGGACCTCTTGATGTATGCCTCATCTTGAAATGGATACTGGATTCAGGCCTCCTGTGGCTGCACGAAGAAGAAAAGAGTAGTGAGAATTTCAGTTCCGAGGGGATCAGAGAAACCCAGAGTTCATTGGCAAAGGGACTGGACAAGGGCCAGCTCTACTCCTCATCTTGAAGTAGGTGGTGAAAATAGATGGCTGGAAGACTGGCCTATGGAGGTGATATCAAAGAAGGCAACGCATCAGGAGGAAGTGTCAGGGTCGGGGTTGGGAGGCCGCCGCTGCCGCCATCAGCCTACAAGCTCTATAGGTGGGTAGGGTGAGTGTGAACAAAGATCAGAAGGCACTTTTTTTGTAGCACAAATATCAGCAGAGTGTGACAACTATGAAGTCGTGTTACTTTGATATGAATCTTGACCCCAGCAGCCATATGAGGTTGGGCAGTTTACTCAAATAATCTCTGTGTTGTTTTTCTCTTCTTCAGTATAAGGAAGTGGCAGTTACCTACCCAGGTTGCTGTGAGGATTTAGTGGATCCCACATGACCTGCTAAGGATGTTTTCCTCTTTCTCTTTTTATAAGTGAACATTTTATGATATGATACTTTTAGATTTAGAGGAAAATTGCAAAGTAATACCTAGAATTTAAAATTTTCTTACTATTACTATCTTACAGTAACATGGTATATACATTTTTTGATATAATAATCCAGTATTGTTACGGTACCTTTATTCACATTTCCAAGTGTTTTTTTTTTTTAACCTAGTATCTTTTATCTATGGTATCCTATCTAGGATTTTTAGGCCTCCCTGATTTTTGGTGATATTGACAGTTTTAGAAGACTATGGGATGGTTGGAGAAATAGCACAGCAATTAGGGCACTTGCCTAGCAAGAACAAGACGCTGAGTTCCATTCCCCAGCATCACACATACAAGGTACAATGGTGTACCTCCAAGGCTGAGGTGCACTTCCAAGGCTGAGGCAGGAGGATTGCTGTGAGTTCAGGGTCAGCCTAGGCTAGATAGCGAGTTCAGGACCAGCTTGGACTACTGACCAAAATTCTGTCTCAATGAATGAGTGAGTGAGTGAATGAATGAATGAATAAATAAAATAAATAAATAAAAGACTACAGGTCTGTGTTGTGGTTAGGATCTGGAGTGTCCCCGGAAAGTCTCATGTATTTTAATATTGTGGATTGTCTGTGGAACCATGTGATGTGGGTGGATTGGGGTCTGGTC
Source organism: Ctenodactylus gundi (assembly GCA_004027205.1). Taxonomy (NCBI): domain Eukaryota; kingdom Metazoa; phylum Chordata; class Mammalia; order Rodentia; family Ctenodactylidae; genus Ctenodactylus; species Ctenodactylus gundi. The sequence continues at coordinate 14,722 of PVKB01000902.1, forward strand.
TGGAGGGGTGGATTACAGTTAAGATTAACAGTGTGTAGTGGCCACACCTGGATGCAGGAGGGACTGGTTACTGGACGGAGACCTGAAAGGATACATAAGCTGCACCTGCCTTCCTGGAGGACAGGACTAGTCTCAACTAGCCTCAGCTTGCCTTCCTGTTTGTGATGTCCTGAGAAGCTGCCTCCACCTCTGCCTCTGTCCTGTACTCTGATTGCTGCCGGCTGCCCCTGAATGGACTGTGCCCATCTGAAACTGTGAGCTAAAATAAACCTTTCCTAAATTTGTGGGTTACAAAGAAGTAACTAAGACAGTATAATATTTTAAATAAAAAATGTGAACTTTTCTTAAAAAAAAACCCAACCTGGTATTATATGGATGCAGGAGACTCATTGGTAGGTATTTTATACTTTGTGTTGTAACTCAACATACCCTCTGCTATTGTTTTAATTGTCCCAGCTTTGGCAAAGAGAGGCTATTTCAGTGGAATCCTGTGTCGGTGATATTAAGTTTGTGTAACTGAGTCAACTCAGTGATTCAATTCAGTGTGTTACAATAGGCAGCTGGGTGCTGAAAAAGGGTTATCTTCTGTTCATGCTGCCTTTCAGTATAATTTGATTCTTCCTTTTGACAAAATGTGGCAAGCCAACAGGACCTGTTTTCTGGCCTCTAAAATGAAAACTCCTGGGGCAAAGCCCAGCCTGCTTGCTGTGTTTCCTTTTCTTTCTGTTCACAATTTAAATTCTATTTGAATATCTAGGAAGACCCTTCCTAGGACACATTAATAAAGGAATGTAGATTGATGTGTCTCTCTCCTAAGCTTCGTAATGCTGGCATTCCTTATAGAGTCCCAACTTTATTCCAACCAAGTGTCAGACAGGCTTATTTTATAGGTACATTCACACTCTGGCTGATGGACCCATAATTTGATGCATGCTTACTTCTGATCTGAACATTTACAGTTTTGTGATTATTTGCTCACAGAATGCCATTGTCTCTGAATATGAAGACTTCCTAAAGTGGAAGAGACTATTTTTTTTTTTTTTTTAAATCCAGATTTGTGAGCTCAGGAAGCTCAGTAAGTCTGATTATATATATAAAAAAAAAAAAACCTAGGACTGGAAAAATCATTAATTTTTAAAAAAACCTAACTTGACATGCAGAAGAATGAATCTGGTCACACACCTATCACCATGCACCAAAATCAAATCAAATGGATCAAAGACCTAAACATTTAAAATGAAACACTAAACCTTCTGGAAGACATAGTAGGCAAATTTCTAGAAGACATAGGGGTAGGCAAAGATTTTCTTGACAAGACACCAAGAGCAAAAGAAATTATCCCCATTATTAACAAATGGGATCTTGTCAAACTAAAAAGTTTCTGCACAGCAAAGGAAACTATCAACATTGTAAAAAGAGATCCAACAGACTGGGAAAGAATATTTACCACCAACATCTCAGATAAGAAGCTTATAACTAGAATTTACAGTGAGCTGAAGAAAAGTAAGCCTACCAAAATAAAGGACCCTATTGAAAAGTGGGCAAATGAAATGAAGAGACAGTTCACTCAGGAAGAAGTTCATATGACCAATAGATACATGAAAAGATGTTCAACATCTCTAGCCATAAGAGAGATGCAAATCAAAACAACACTAAGATACCATCTCACCCCAGAGAGAATGGCCTACATCAACAATTCAAATAGCAATCAGTGCTGGCATGGCTGTGGGGAGAAAGGAACCCTCCTGCACTGCTGGTGGGAATGTAAATTGGTACAATCCCTTTGGAAAGCAGTATGGAGAGCTCTCAAAAGACTAGAAATAAATATCCCCTTTGATCCAGCGACACCCCTCCTGAAAATATATCCAAAAGAGGTCAAAACAACACATAGCAGAGATACATGTATACCCATGTTTATAGCAGCACAACTAACAATAGCCAAAATATGGAAGTTACCAAAATACCCATCAGCAGACCAGTGGATACACAAACTGTGGTATTTATACAGAATAGAATACTATGCATCAATAAAGTCCAACAGCATGGAGGCTTTTATAGGCAAATTGAAGAAACTTGAGAACATCATGCTTAGTGAAGTAAGTCAGAAGCAGAAGGTGAAACATCGAATGGTCTCTCTGATATGAGAGACCCAGATCCCAACTCCTTTGGAACTTAAGATGAAATACAAAGTGGAAGAGGGGAGTAGGGCTGGGGAGGAGGGAGGGAGGGGTGGATAGGGGGAGGGACAAAAGGAGAGTGGGAAAGCCCTTGTCACCTTGACAAGATATGAATGTGCACAAAATGCCCAACCTCATTGTAAACCTTGAATTTTGCACGTATACATATCAATAAAATGTGGGGGGAAAAAACCTAACTTGAAGTATCTTAATCAACTTACATAGTAAAATGAAAATTAAAAGAAAGTCATAATCCTTTGCCCTTGTAGTTGATCTGCTAGCAACCCCTTAAAGAACTCTTGAAATTTGTCTTGATTTTGACTCTTAGCTGAACTCTTTATCCCAGATATTTCTGCTCTTGGCCCTCACTTATCACTGAACGTACTTGTTCTTTGACTTGAACTTTGTTCATCTTTTTCAGATCGTTGCACCTTTTCTTGTTATGCCAACTTTTTTTTAAAGCTTTTTTTTGACAAATTGTCTTTCTGTTCACCTGTTTCTTTTCTTCTTCTTTTTTCTTATAATGGAAATGTGCTATTCCATTTTCTTCAAGCAGTAACATAGGGAATTTGATGACTATATAAGTTTTGTATGTTGCTGGGATGTCTGGATAAAGAAAAACAAGTCTCTTGACGCCTAAGAGTGAATGAAGCAAGACTGGGAGGAGGGAGGAAAAGAAGAGATTCATCCCGACTCTTGAAAATAACTTCTGTGACTACTTGGTGGGAGCAAATGTGTGTTCAGAGCTTGATCTGTGAGTCGGCACCCCTTGTCCTGTGAGAACAGTAGCTCCTACCTGGGAGTGACCTTGGTGATAAATGCCTGTCCAAAGTATGTTGACCTGACAATAGATTGGTTTTTGAAGGTCAAGTTCTTTCTTCTTTTCACAGCTTGCTTTTTAACCTGTTACCCTGAGGTGATTTTATTTGCTTCACAGCATCTTTTTTTTTTTTTTTTTTGTCCTGTAATTGAATCAATGTGGTTGAGGAAAGGTCAGCGGCTTCTGAAGCCCTTGCTTTGTAACGGCCGGTTTCAAGGTTCTCCCTCTCTGTGGTCCTTTTTCCTTCCCTTCCCACTGAGAATCGATTCTGGAGCCCACCTGTACTTTTCGTCTAAAAGGTTCTTCTTTCCAGTGTTAACATTGCATTTAAGTGAAACAAGACATCACCCCCTTTTTAAGAGAGACACTTCTAGTTGACAAAATAGCATGCTCTCCATTCCCACAAGCCTCTTGATAATTATTATCTTTGTGCCGTCACCATCTTCATGTGACTGTTCTCCTACATAAATGAGCATTTAAATCTGGTTTGAGCACAATACAGACAGCTTTGTGACTGAGCAAGAACCTGTAGGATCCTGTGGCATTTGCCTTTTGTGTTTCTAGAAGTGGCAGAAAGTAACTATGTCAGTAGGATCTGTGGGAGACAAAGGTTGCTGTTGTGAATCTTTTGGCATTGTTGGGCATAGATGGATATCAGCTGGTGAATATATCAGAACCTAACTTTTCTCCTTCTATTGTATGTTAAGATGGAGGACATGCTAGGCAAGACAAGTAGAATTACATGCTTCCTGTGTAATGACATATTCTGTTTCATGACATATCCTTTTTGGTTTGGTTCATCCACTTTCTCTCTTTCAATAGTTGAAGATAAGCAAATTAGCTAAAGACGCCTTCGGATAAGTCAAGTGGGAGATTGTACTGCCTACTTTTTCTTTTTCTTTTTCTTCTCTTTGAATTTAAAAGCATTTGGGTGATCTTCAACACGATGAAATATCATACTTTTAAAAGCCTGTTGTTCTTGAAACCTCTAAAAATTGTGCCTTAGATCTGCCATGATTTGGTTCTTCCATCTTTCCAGTACCTTTTTCTATTCTCTCCCATATGCACTTTATCTTCCATCTATAGTGAAGAGATTAGAGCTCCTGTAACAAATGATTCCTGTCACCTTTTGATGTGCAGGTACGCAGTGTCCTCCTACTTCCGTTTACCTTGGTTGGCCATGGCTTTCTATTCTGCACTATCAGCAGATAACGTCCAATATTGCACTCTTGACTCTAGCTTAGGTCCCATTTTATTTAAAACTTGAGTGACTTCTTTCCCTATCTATTGAATTGAATATTCTCATTTTCGTGAGACATCTGGTATTAGTGTATATGGTATCTGACATGATAAATGGAAATTTTTGGTCTGTGTTTGCTAGCATAGTGCTTCATGCAATGAGATATCCTAAACCATTAAATATTCTAAGTAGCCAAGATATTCTGTATCAATAAATATTCCTTTTTATTCATTTATTTTTTCTGAGACAGGGTCCCACTCTTTAGCCCAGGCTGCTGGTCCTGAAATCACTGTGGAGCCCAGGTTGACCTTCCTGAGTGTTGGGATTACAGGAATGTGCTGCTATGCCCAGCTTATGTCAAACTCAGGCACTTAACACTTTAACTACTGAGCCATTCTTCCAGCATTGGTAGATATTCTTTATCTAGAATAGGATTGCCAGCAGCTTCTGTGGCTACTGAACATTTCAAATGTGACCATGGCAATGAGAAATTAAAACTTTTATTTCATTGATTTGGTTGAGTATTGTTGCTGAATTAGGTCTTCCACGTGTAGGCTAATGTTTCTGAAACTGCAGAGTAAATCAGAGTCATCTGAGAGAACTTAGTAAAATACAAATTTCTAGGGTTCACCCTAGAGTTCCTGACACAGTGGATCTATACTAGGTTAAGGCTTGATAATCTTCATTTCCATCAGGTGCCCAGGTTATGCTGATATATGTGATCGAGGGTTCACACTATAATTAATGGTCTAGACCAGTGTCAGCAGAGGACATGTGGCCTACAAGCCAAATGTACCCAGCCACCTGGTTTTGCAAATCTCTTTTTGCACACAGCCTCCATATTCATTACAAATTGTCTATTGCTGTCTTCGCCCTCAAATGGCAGACTGAACAGCGGCACCAAAGATCACATGACTTATAAAGCCAAAAATATTTGCTATCTGATTCTTTATGGAAAATGCTTAGTGACCTTTGAATATAACTTAATACTGTTTGTAGGCCTGACTCCTACCCTACAACACGGTCTGGGGGAGGGCCGTCACTGAGTGAGAGTGAAGGGCTATGGCATTGCATGGGGGCTCCTTTGAGGACAAGTGGTGGCTTTATTTTTGTAATAGATTGTTCTAGGCTTTTCACAGATTTTGGAACAATCTGTTTCAGTTATTTTCACCTGAGCCTGAGGCATTTAAAATTCATGTCCCTTAGCAATTTGATCAAGGTGAAAGATTTGAGTAAAGGACTATGGGATGGAAAAATCACATTATTCTGGAAGGTAAGAATATTGTCTGTTCAATTTATTGTCAGTAGTAGCAGAGGTAATGTTTTATAGGAATCTTATTAGAAAGCTGTTTTATTTTAGAACTCACAGGCAATATTCCTTCCATATTGGAAACAGTAGGAACTGGGACCTGGTCCTTACACTTGCTACATACCTTTTTGAGATGCAGGTCATAAGTGCTTTTCGATTGGTTCTCCTTCTAGGCCACTAAAATCCCAGTGTGTTGAACAACTTCAAGGTCCAGAGACCAATAACTAAGAGCTTCCCATTAAATGAAAGATTGTAGTCTTTAAGCACTGTGTATGTGTGTGTGTGTGTGTGTGTGTGTGTGTGTGTGTGTGTGTGTGTGTGTCCTTTTTTCTTTCACCTGGGCTATTTGAGTGAAAGAGCAGATTGGAATAGTCTTTGTGTAGTTGTCCCCACGGGTCATTATCCAACCCAAAACCTGCCAGTTACTCTTGATCTCTCCTTTCCCATGACTTCACTTGTCAGCATAAATATTACATTGGTAAGTTTGTAATATGTCTAATATGACTGTGCAGTCCTTAGATCCTGGTTCTGCCTTGTCTGACCTATTATCTTGGGCAAATGGCTTAATCCTGCGGGAGTGTTCTTGAGTGGTCACCTAAAGTTCCTATGCTTCAGTTTACATGTTGAATTCGATAGTGTCAACTTGTCATTCATCACCACCAGTAGTTTCCCAGTGAGCTGTGGAGAAAAACATATTTGCCACTTCAGGTCCAGGTAGCGGTGAGGGCTTCCCAGAGTTTCCCCAAATTTTCAGTGACTTTCTGATGAGCTCTTGAAATCACTATTTCACTGATTCGGCCTGAGCTTGCTAGTGGTTGCTTCCAACTTTTGCTACCCTATTCCTTCCTAATCTTATGTACACCTCTCATTTTTCTCCAATTTTATTTGTTCTTTATTTCTTTTTTCTTTTCTTTTCCTTTCCTTTCTTTTCTTTCTTTTTTTCTTTTCTTTTCTTTTCTTTCTATTTTTTTTTTTTTTTTGAGACGGGTCTTGCTCTGTAGTCCAGGTTAGTCCTGAATTCACTGTTGTGACCTTGGACTCAGAGCAATCTACCTGCCTCAGCCTCCTGAGTGCTGGGATTACAGGCATATTCTACCTTGGCCAGCTTTATGTGGTGCTGGGGAATCAAACTCAGGGCCTTGTGTTTGCAAGGCAAGGGCTTTAAGCACTGTGGTTCACTTCTTCAACGCTGCTTAAATTTCACCTTCTCTGAGATTATATACACAGTTGATCACACTGGTTGCATCTCCTTGCTCCATTTTTATCAAGCTTAGCTCAAAGTACCAAAATTATATACTCTAAATATTTTTATTTTCCATAATACATATATTGAAGATATTTAGGTCAAGAATTCTTATTTCTGTTAGTGTCTCTAGCTCTGGGATTGGGACAGAATAAAATTCAATAATATATGTCATACGAATGCACGATCAAACACTTTAACACTCTTGCAGAGTTTACAGTTCCCAAAGAAGCGCCCTTGGCCATGGGGAATTAGGCAATTATAGTGTGGACTCTGAGACTCCCGTGCATATAGGAACTGACAGGCCAACAATATTTTGGCTCTCGGACACAAAGGCTGATCTCTTCACTGATAGTGACTGGAAACAAACTTACTGCTGTGGTGGCCACAGGGACGTCAGAGATTTGGAAGTCTTTCTCATGAGGAAAGTATCTAACTCTTCAGGGAATGCGGTTTTCCTGTCAGCCTGGCTTTTTCAGTGTGGCAGGTACATTAGCTCAGGAACGCCTGGTAGTAGTAGAACTCCTGGGTGCTGATGGAACGAAAAGGCGATCGTGGGACATGCTGTTGTTTCCTCTGAAGCTGGTGCAAAAAGAGTGAATTATCAGTGACTCAGGAGCTGCACTTGCAGATGCTACATGAGAGGTCTCCTGCAGGAGTGCTTTGATGGATTATTTACCAAATGGTACAAGTACAACCTGGGTGCAAGGTGGCGGGATCTTCATTCATTTCTCCTCCGCGCAGGCTGCTTCCTGTTCAGCTCCGGGCTCTACTTCATTTTAAGTATTCCTCATGATCGGACATTTCCCGCTCTACTCAAGATGATTTAATCATCAGGATGCAATTGGGTAATCTTTGCTTTCTTTTTTGCTCTAATTGGTCTCTTGAAAGCTTCGCACCCCTGAGGGTGGTATGGAGCTATGATAAAGTTTGAGATCAAAGGTCTGGGCTTGAGCCCAAGCTCCAACATGAGCTAGCTTTGTGACTTTGGACAAATTACTTAACCTTTCTGAGCCTCGTGTTCATGCCCTTTTAAATAGAAATAACTATAATTGCTCTTCTTAGCTTCAGGGTATGTTAGTCTGATTAAGGGCTTTTTAGTTCCAAAGCAAGACTAGAAACAGTGTTTCTCTATCTTACAGGGATCGTAGATTTTCAAGCAGTAGAGACAAAACAGTTGAGCTTTGATATTATCTCCTACCCTCCCAATATGTGGTGGAAGAAGAATGGGAAATATATGTGTTCCAAAAAGAGATTTGAGGGTTAGAATTTCCCACCAGTGCAGGCATAGTGCTGTGTACTGTGATGGCAGAAAGGAGCAGTGTCATTCCCCATTCTGTGAAGCCTTCTTGCCTTGTTAGAGTCTACATAGATCTTAGTGGTTCCAAACTGGGGGAAATTTTGCCTCAAAGGAGACAATTTGCAGTGTCTAATTTTTGCTATAACAACCACAGAGGAAAAAAATGACTGCTCCTGGCGTCTAGTTGGTAGAGGCCAGAGATGTTCCTAACCATTGTAGAAGGCAAAGGACAAGTGTATACACACACACACACACACACACACACACACACACACACACACTAATAATAATAATTATTATTATTATTATTACACTTATTATCTAGTATCAAATGTCAATAGTGTTGTGGTCAGGAAGCACTATTTTGAAGTTCCCAGGCGAATCAGGATGAAGTTCATGAGGATGCCAAAAACTTAGAAAAAGTTAATGAGCACTCTGAATGGCCTGATGACTGGCTTAGCCTTAGATTCCCTTCTAGGTTGTTACCCTAATGAGTCTGTTATTTGCATACAACATGAAATTGCATGAACCCTTCTCTGCTTCATTGTTTTCTTTGGGAGTGTCTTGTATACCAGTGTATCCTAATTATTAAGAGTCTGAGTTTTTCAGATAGAATGTTGTCTTAGCTATTTCCCATTGCTGTGACAGAATACCCAACATCCACAACTTAAGGGAGGAAAGATTTATTTTAGCTCACAGTTTTAGAAGATCTCGGTGCAGTCCATTCACTGGGGTAGCCTGCAGTGGTGAAGGCTCATGGCGGAGGCTGGAGAGCTGTTCAACCCGTTGTAGACAGAAGCCAGGTGAAGTAGGTGCAAATCAATGTCTGGAGACTCAGGCAAGGCTAGAGCTTTCCCAGGAGGAAGCTACAATGATGTGTCTTCTTCCTTCTTTTTATTTTTAGTTCAAGCTACCGTTGGGCCCCCAGCTCCCAGAATGGGCACCCTTCCCTCACTTCCTGGCCCACAAGTCAATAGCAAATCACTGAAATCTCTGCCCTGGACACCCCCAAGACTCAACAAATTAACATTATTGTTGTGGTTAGGATCTGGAGTGTCCCCCAAAAGTCTCATGTATTTTAATGGAACCATGTGATGTTGGTGGATTGGGGTTTGGTCTGGAGGGGTGGATTGCAGTTAAGTTAGGATTAATGGTGTGCAGTGTCCACACCTGGATGCAGGAGGGACTAATTACTGGGCGGAGACCTGAAAGGATACATAAGCTGCACCTGCCTTCCTGGAGGACTGTGGGACTAGTCTCAACTAGCCTCAGCTTGTCTTCCTGTTGGTCCGGGGAAGCTGCTCCACCTCTCTCTCTGCCATGTACTTCGATTGTTGCCAGCCGCCCCTGAATGGACTGTGACCTTTGAGATGGTGAGCTAAAATAAACCTTTCCTTTCCTAAGTTTGTGGGTGTCGGGTATTGAGTCACAGCAAAGAAAAAGTAACTAAGACAACTGTCTTTCCCGGTCAAACCCCAGCAGCTACCCCTCCCAGGCAGGCCTTACAAACAGGTCCACAGTTAATCCCACCACATCCAAATACATGAGTCTTTTGGGGGACACTTCAGATCCAAAGCATAGCCAATGCCTTCCTTAAATCTTGATCTTTCATTCACTATCCGTGTACAGTCTTTGTGCTTTAGCTAACTCAGTTATAAAACATAAATGTTAGTAGCCATTTTATACAGTCGTTGTTCAACAAATATGCATACATAACATCATGTGCCAATTAGTAAGCATCTAAAATGATACCTGGTACTTCATAAGTTCTCAGTAGATGGTAACCATTATGTAATTGACTAAACTCCAGAAGTATAGCACACAGATACAGCTTCATTGTGTAGATCTTGTATCATTACAGTTGTTCAGAACTTAATTTCATGCGAGACACACAGTACTGAATTATAAGAAACTAAGAGTACCTAAATGAACTCCTAGATCTGTAGATAAATTTATTACGGAAAAACCCAATATAAATATCAATAATAGAATTATATCTGTATTACCATGATGGCTACAAATTGGGATGGCCAGTTCCACCCAAAGCCATCTGAGAAGGAAGTCAGTTCTTAGAAGATACCAAAGGGCATGGGGAAAGAGCATTTCAGGTTGAAAAGGTACATTCTTTCTTCTTGTTCAAACTAAAAATGGCTTCTCTCTTTAACCTTCTCCATATCTAAGCTGCTTTATTTCCTTAGCTGGTATTACTTTGAGTTCATCTTCCTGATCTTCGGTAGCAGGGAGACCTCATTCCTTCTTGCTTCTCTTTACTTTTTCTGCCTTGATAGTCTTATGTCAGAAGAGACATCTTTGTGTGGAAGGGCCACTGAATATGTTTAGTTCACTCTTCTTACTTGGAAGAGGTACACCTGAGGGAAGTCCACAAACAATGACTTAATTTTTGGAGTAAATACCGTAGGTCAGTTGGACATTATAGCATGTAGCAGTGATCTGTGGAGCTGTTTGAACTACTTTACCCTTGTGGTGACCGGGTAAAAATCCTTCCTGGTAAGAACCAGGTAGGCCTCAAGCCCAACCGAATCCCCCACACCTAAACTCCAAAATGTCCTTTCCATAGAGAAGCTGTAGTTATACTTTGCTTATACTTGTATTTTAATGGTGTATGTTTGCCTTCAAAGTTGGAATAGAAGTGAATTTACATATCCAGCCTTGCAGTCAGTCTCATGAGCCAAGTTACACACACTCTGAACACTACATCGGATATTGAAGCTTTCTTGATGAGGTTGAGGCTGGGGGTGTGGTGTGCATCTGAAAAGAGCTTTTAAAACTTGAATGTATCATTCATGTTTATCAGGGAGTATGAAAATGTGTGTGAATGATCAATTAGTTATGGCCCATAGTGTTGCAGATAATTGCTTCTTCTTTGGTAGAGAATGTTCGTTCCCCAAATAGTTGCTTCATTTTAGACAGGGGCTTAAAAATTAAACTTATTTTCATAATCAAAGCTCATCCTAGGAAAGGCAAGTCAGATGAAGGCTTTATTATTGCTAGTTACAATTTCATACCTTTAGAGAAGCACCTGTGTTGATTGAACAGAGCTGCTCTTCTTTGAATGTATGCAGATTGCATTATGTACATAGCACTTACTCTCTTGTTCTGTTGCATAGCAAGTGGCCTCTGAATCCCGAGATGATTCTTGCACTTGATGATAGGCCCATTTGCAAATTTATTGGCAGTAGTCAAATGATCAAAGAATGTGCCATGTCCTTTGGATTCCAAAGGGACTGATTTCCATGTTTGGGTTGACTCTGGATAAAACTATGAGAAGCAAAGGGAAATTCTGTTTTTGGTGCCAATCTTTCTCTGTCTTCTCTTTATCCTACTACTCTTTTGAAAATGTACTTCTAGAGCTTCTCAACTCCGACAATATTTCCATTTGGGGCTGAATAATTCTTTGTTGTGGGCATTTTTCCTGTTCATCACAGGATACTTAGCAGCAATCCTGAACTTCACCCTACCCTCCTATCCTCTGCCCTTGTTGTGACAATCAAAAGTGTTTCTAGACATTGCCAAATTTCCCAAGGAAGCAAAAGTACCCCTGATTGGCAAAATTGTCTCTTGTCAAACAAACAAACAAAAAACTCAAAACACTGTACTATTTGACGTTTCATATATATAGAAAGTAAAGGAATCTGAAATATCATGACCTTCAATTATGTGCAGGGTCATAAGCTAAATTGTTTGATATAGTTGTTTCCAGTGATACGTATATACTAATTTGCCCAATCAAGTACTGTTCTACATCTGTTGTCCAACCAAAATGATTGATAGTACCTCGTTTAATTTTCGAAAGCATACTGTTTAGTCCACAGGCACCATAGTTTTGGAAAAGACACACACATTCTCATAATTGCAGAAAAGGAAAGCAGACTCAGAACATCAAGTGATTAGCCAAAGATCAGCTACTGAATTAAGATAGCGAGTCAATTAAGTTACTAACTCTTGAAATGATTACTATGTAAGCAATACATTCCTGCATATTGCTTTGACTTTTCCTGTCTGGTTTCACCATAGTGACCTATAGTGAAATCTTTGATATTGAAAGGGTTTCAAGAAGAGATACAAGGGCAAGTCCATGAGAATGTTCATCTTTCTCAATATCTAGGCAGCGAAGAGAGAGTTTATAGTAGGATAATCTGAGTTTCAAGTCTGAGGTTTGGGTCCTGTTTTTTCTGTTTCTGTCTTCATAAATGATGGACTGAGATTACAGCTGTGATGGAGTTTAAATTAGATAATCTAATATAGAACAGTTCCTGACATACATTAAGTGCTTAATAAAATGTTGACATGATTGTTAATTGTCCCATCTCAAGGAAAAGATGTTGGTAAAGTTCATAATTCAAAGGAAAACAAGCAAACTCCTAGTAATCAGAAAGGCAGGATGGGAGTGATTCTGAGATGAGGGGTAGGACGGCTTCCTTGGTAGGGCTCTGTGACTACCTTAAGAAGCCCTATGTCTGGGAAGAATAATCGTTGAAATTTTGCAACCTAAAGCTTAATCTTTTCCTGCACTTCGTGGGTATCTCAGATGTGCAAGAAATTGCAGAAAAGCAAACACCATAAAGACCCAAAGGCATGGAATGTGATGGTAAGGTTTTGCCTAGGGTAATTTAGTACAGTGAGTACTAAACTGGAATTAAAAAGACTAGCACTTGGGTTTTGTCTCCAGCCAAGCAGCTATGTGCTGTTGAGTGAATCCTCCTTCTTCTTTTAGCCATATTTTTCTCACTATAAAATGTGGATTTGGAATGAAGCCCTAAAATCTTCTTTGCCATTAAAATAAGAAGTCCACAGACCAACTTTGTATGAATGTTGAAAGAACACTGAAAGAAATAACTCAGTAAACCACAGCTGTGCCATCTTTCCAAATTGTTTATGGTAAGATTTAAAAATTCTGTAAATCTAATAGGTTAATCCTAGGTGGTTCAAATATGGGTGACTTTTCTTTTATTTTTTGTGTTTACTTATAGTTTTAAATATTCTCTCATGACCATATCTTACTTTTCACATCAGCAAGTACCTGATGCTGCTAATTCATTCTTTGTATTTATGAATCTATAAATTTAGTAGGCTAGTGAGAGAATCTTTCCTACTTAGAAAATGACATCCTTTGAATCTTAATATGGAGATTATAGGCTGTATGTTATTCAGCTAGTCCTGCAATCCTGGCCTGAGAGATCATGGGTCACTGCACTTGCTAATGAAGGCAAAGCCTGACACCTGCCCCAACCCCCCATGCCCACTTGCTTGTACAGAGTTGGGCAGCGTGGTATCTGTGTGCATGTTCATCTATCTGGAGAAGATGTATGAGTACAGATCGGTTTTTGTTCAGTTGCTTTGATGAGTTTTATTGTGCCATATTTTATTTTTAATTTCACGTCTATATTAATATATGCAAAGCACTCAACATTTCATAGAAGCTGTTCTGCCAAAACAAAGGAAAATACATTTTCAGAATTTTTTCCTACAAAAAAGATAGCTATTTAGTTTTCAAAATTAATCACAATTCCTATTATTTACAGAAAAATAAAATCTAGATAGGGGTGTTGGTGTTTCAGAGTCATATCCAGCTTCATTCAGAGATTTGGAAATTTCAGGAACATAATTGCTTTACTTGTTCAAAATGTCCACATTACAAACTCAACGTAGAGAGGAAGACCTGTAATTTTATTTACATAAATAAGGGAGAGAAGTTAAATTGATTATTGTCTTTAATGGTAACTTGACAAATGGTCTTTTGTTGTTGCTCTTACTCCATTTCTTTGAAAAATCAATATTCCAACTTTTAGACTCATGCTCTCTTTAGGAAGCATTGTAATAGTCATGGCTCTGTTCTTGAGTCTGAGGTACAGTTTCCAGTTCCAGTGGTTAGTAGTGTTAATGAAAATTGTCTTTTCCAAACTTCCTCACTTATCCTATCATGTAGAATTGTTTTGGGAAGAAACTTCATGTGAGTGACTTCGGTCCCTGACCCAAGTGAGATTTCAGTGGCATTCAGCATTCATTTTTGTGTTGGCTCATGAATAGGCTAGTGTTTTATTAGTGACAAACGTGAGACATAACAAACTTTTCTAAAATAAGACCTATCAGAACAGCAAGATTATTTTTATGTAGGGTCCAAGTTTCTTTAGCAATTATTAAGAAAAGTAACATAGACTATTTTTCTCACGTACCTTTCCTTTTTATGTAACTTCTTGTTCAGTGGAAAAAAAAAAAAGTTTACCTAAAATTTTTCTTTTTATTCAGGAAACAATTGAGACCCAGCACAAGGCCATGTCCTCTTTGCTGAGGATACTGTGTGAACCAAAAGGAAAAGATCTCACTCCTTCCTCAAAGGGCTTGTCTTGGGGACCAGGGTCTATTGAATTAAGAGAAAAAAAAATTCATGTGTTGTCTTTTGTACTAGACAGATTACTATCTTCCTTAGGTAGAATCTTCCTTTTCTCCAAATCTGATGTGATGATTTATGTATTCACTGTATATGCTGACAAAGTACTTGGGAATAACTGTAAAAATTCTAGCTCTTCTTTATTGAGCGCTTGGTACACCAAACCTTATGCTTTGGATACAAAAGAGTCTTATTGATTTCTTCCAATCTTAACAGGTGAAAGTTCTACTTCCTTTATAATCAAGAATTCAGTGACTCTGAAAGGTTAAATAACTTCCCAGCGTTCAGAACTTGAGAGTGAGAGAACATGAATTGGAATCCTGGTTAGTCCCATCCAAAAGCCCAAGTTGTCAACTTTTTTTGTCATCATGGGTGAATGCATGCACGTGTATCTGCATAATTATCTTTAGGAAGTTTAGATTGTAAATATTTGTTTTTCCTCATTAGCTAATTCTTCTCAATCTCCTTAGCAGCTTCCTCCTCATTTTCCTGAAGTATGAACTTCAAAAAATTTTGGGCTTTCTTCAAGAACTGTTCTTTCTGTTGGTACCCATACCCTTCACTCATCTTATCTGATGGTTATAGATTAGACAGTGCCAGTGTACTGTTGGTGACGCTCATACAAGGAGCCTAAAGCTCTCCCACATCCTAGGTTCAAATATGTTATGAAATATATCTGCACTTGGTGGTGAAAAAAAGCATCTAAGACTGAACATGTTCCAAACTATATTCTAGGTAGTTCCTACAACCTGCCCTCCCCGTGTCTCTTCCATAGTCTTTCTCATTGATTAAAGGCAGCCATTCCAATTGCTGAGTATAAAACCTCAGAAGTCATCCCTGATTTCTGTCTCTCACTTGGCACCTCTGACTCACCAGCACTGTATTCATCCTTCACAGTCATGTAGAATGTGTGTGGCAGGGTCCTTGTCCCGGTTAAGGCACTGTGAACTCCCATCTGTGTGTGCATCAGTCCCTGAATGCTGTCTGTTTTTCCTTCCCCTCCCTGGGCCCAGGTTATGTGATCCCATTGAAGTGTAAATCAGATCATGTCATTCTTTTCCCCAGACCTCTTCAGCTGCTACACAGTTCACTTTGTAAAAGCAAAAGTTGAAAGCCTGCCCAGATCGGTTATGCCCCTTGCCTCTCTGATCCTATTTGCTTTTTTAACTTGCCCGTTTTTAGCATTGGAGTCCCAGGGCTGCCTTCCTGTTGCGCTGGCTTCCTTGCTGATCTACAAACACACCAGGCAAGCTTCTCCGTCTGGGCCTTTGGAATGACTCCTTCTGGAACCTGGCTCCCTCCCTGGGCTCTTCAGTCTCCTTCACCTCACCCCATCAGCACAGCTTTTGCTGGCTGCTCTTTAACATTGCTTACCATTTCCATTCCCGGGTCCCTCTTCTGCCTTTGTAGTTTCCATACGGATCATCCCTATCTAAATTTACAATTCACTGTACAATTCACCTGACAGGAAATTGTAGGCAATAGGAAGACAGGAATTTTTCCCTACTTTGTCCATTGTCACTTGAGGAGTCCCTGGAACATCCTCTGTGCTCATTAAATATTTGTTGACTCAATGACTACGTTGCGTATTTAGTTTGTAGGAAGCATTGGGCTGAGCATTTCGCATTTATTATTAGGTTGTAAAATATTCACCACAGTCCTATTGTACATTCTTAACAGATAAGAAACCTGATTTTGGATAGATTATGTATCTTATTCAAGGTCACACAGCTAAATGTAGATGTGAGTATATTCTCAAAACGGTCCCTTCATCTTCAAACAATTATGTTCTGTCTTTGTGCCGGCCAGCGGCCCAGATTCCTATGCCCTATCCCTCTTTCTTAGAAACATGTGCAATTTTTGTCTTCTTGAGACATTTTCTCCTGGTGAGCCATAACATCACCTTTCCCAAACAGTCTCTTGTGAAGGATTAATAAGTATCCTTTAGGAGAAGGGAGAGGAAGCAATACTAACATTTATTTTTCTCTCACTGATCATTAAAGGTGGAAGGAAAGTTTAGTATAAAAATTTATTGCTAATAACACCTGTTGGGAAAATGCTAACTGCATTTTTTTTCAAGTTCATGATCCACCACGTCCAAGAGTAGCAGCCAGTTTCACCACATGGCTCCTTTAGGAGTTTCAAAAGGGAGCCCCTATGGTTACTTGGAGGAAGGCCTGATTTAGCTGATCTATTTATGTTTCTGGTTTTCTATCTAGTTTTCAAGCTCCTGCAGGGCAGAGGCTATCACTATTAGCAACTAGTGATGCACTAGTGACTGTTAACAAAGATAAACAAAACAGAAACCTCCTAGCTGGAAGATTAAAGGAATATGTCACTGCATGAAGTCTATCCCTAAATCCTCCTTGTGAGATTCTGAACCACATCAGCCTTGGAGTTGACATTGATCTTGCACTTGTTTATTTCTTCACTGTACTATTATTCCCAAAGATGCCAATGGGAGTGTAAACAAAGCAAGCTTTTGGCCTCCCAGAGTGGGGGCATTTTGGCCATAAGGACTTCTCCCTAGGTTCTGAAAGTCTTTAGATGGAACCAGAGGGCAGAGACTACTTTAAAGAGAATTTTATTAGTGTTTACAGTTCTTGAAACATGTTTATTTTATTTTTAGCAAGATGCACTTTAGTTTCCCTAAATTATAACATTGTCTCTGGAACAGTTCATGTATTGGACAAAACCAAACAGTTAAAAAGTACTTTCGTGCGCTGTACACCAGGGGCGGTCCTGCCATTGAAGGGACTCAAGGCTGTGCCACTCCACAGCCGCCACACAATGTGGACTCCGCCACTGCCACTGCCACATGGTTTTCTATGGATCAGCTCCTCTTGAATATATTATAAAAACTCGGGTGGATTCAGCTATGCAGCAAGTACATGTGTTTGAAGTCAGTTCATACAAACTCACTTCTTGCAAAATTCCACTGAGAATAGAGGAAAAAATGTAGTTGTATAGAACTTGTATGCATCCATGCTGTAGACGTTATTCTGTACTTTTGAATTTATGTAGGGATGTTTTTCACTCAGTGCATCAAATGTCCTTGTTTGCAGATGTTCCAGATACTTCATTAATCCAGGATAGATATTCTAATATACCTCCAAGGATTGAGAATGTTTGCTTCCAGCCATGTCTGGGCTTGTTGCTAAGAGAACAATTCTCTTATGGGCATAATGCATTTCAATCAGAGAAAATTTAACCTATTCTGAGCTAACAAAA
Organism: Ctenodactylus gundi; assembly: GCA_004027205.1. Taxonomy (NCBI): domain Eukaryota; kingdom Metazoa; phylum Chordata; class Mammalia; order Rodentia; family Ctenodactylidae; genus Ctenodactylus; species Ctenodactylus gundi. Next base: position 32,451 of record PVKB01000902.1, read on the forward strand.
CTAGGAAATATAGGGTTTTAAATTACTAACTAACTGCAGAAGATTTAATCAATATTTCAAAGGGCAATAATTACCCATAATATTCACTGATGAAATGCAAATCTGGAATTGACAAAACCGTTGATGCATGGGTGTTTTTATGCAAGAGTCTGCTGTTCTATTTTCTTTTCATTTACCTTTCTTTTTTGATTTAAATTTCTCTACTTTTGTTCATTTTTTTTCCATTCTTACGTCTAGTGTAAGAGATAAGATATACCTTCAATGTGTTCAATGGTTATTAGAAATATTTTCCAGTAAGTTAATTTAAAATAATATTAGCTGGACTAGTGTATATTTTATATTTTATCTAAAAAACTCCCGTGTTCCTTTGTAAAAATTTATTTGTTACCCAAACAGTTTGTATCTCTGAACTCTGCCCACTTCCTTTTGTCTGTTTTTGGAACCCCATGGAAACAGATTCCCTTCGTGGGTCATTGCAGCACTAGTTAAATTGGAGTCACCTGCCCTTGTTAATGCTCCTTTCTGTCCTCTATGTTGTGGATTTGTAAGAGTGAAGTCTCTGAAACAGAGCACAGAAATACATAGATTTTTCAACTTGTATGTGAAAATGAAGGGATTACGTGGATCCCAGAACGGTGATTTCCGTGTAAGCACCTTGTTTGGGAGGCAAGGGTGGCTTGTTCTGCTAGATCTCACTGTCTTTCAGGAAAAGAGAAGAGTGGGGTTTTTGTCTTCAATAAACAGCAAAGTTAAGCTTCATCGAAAGTTCACATTATGAAGTTCTACTTACGTAGTCTATGTAAACCTCACCAAGTGTGTACTGGATTCCTTTGACTTAACCTTTTTTTTTTCAATTTGGCATTTATATTATGAGCTGGCTTGGCTTTGTGTCATCCATAGGCTAATGCTTGCTGAGCGTTCTGGCTCACACCATTCCTTCCTTAATGTTTTGTTCCCATCTCTGACCAACCTCATCTGTATTCTAATCAGCCCTGTCTTTCTTCACCACGTCCACCGTCACTGAAGGTATTACTGAAACCTTGTTGGAATCTGAATCTCTGGTGTAGAAAGATGTTCTCCTAGGCTGACTCAGAAATCTCCATTTTAATGACTTCAACCAGATAAATTTGTTTTTCTGAGTTCCTAATGTGTGTGTGTGTGTGTGTGTGTGTGTGTGTGTGTGTGTGTGTGTGTGTTTTCTGAACTGCTTTTCTGCCATAAGTTTTGGATCAGAATTATAGTCCAGGAGGAAGTATGAGAAGAAGGGGATAAGAGAAAGTTGGTTAAAAGGCATAAAGGAATATCTGATTTAAATAAACGCAAAAATCCCCTACTGCGTGAGCTCCCAACTTTCAATCTCCTGTCTATTCATCCACTTTTCTAACAGAAAAGAAATGGAAAAACCATTAAGCACTTTTATTCTGATGGCAGGTAACTTCCAACTGAAAACAAGATTGAAGATCTTAAAATTTCTACATCATCAGCAAGACTTAGAGAAAAGCCTGCTGAATAGGTACCTGAGCGATTGCCAGTTCAGAAGTCAATGAAGTGATTGGAGGCTCATCACGGTGTATGAGATGATAGGTCCTCACAGCTTTAAGAAAGTGACGGCCTGTTGTATTGGATGTTAACTTTGAATTGAGGTTTGAAATTGCTTTAGATTCTTCATTAGAGGTCAACAGAAGAAACTCGGTGGAATGGGTGTCTTTTATGAGAAAATTGTTTCTGGCCTTGTGTGTCAGGTTTAGGCACTGTGGGTGGCCAGGAAAGATTTTTGATGAAAATATATGCTTTATCTCTGTGATTGTGTGGTTTGCACTTTGCAAGGAACCATTGGATCTTTAGGTGAACAAACAACTATAGATAGTATAGATGAAATGTCTTGGCCAGAGTGCTTGCTTTGGGCAGCCTTTTTGATACTCAGCAAATACTGTTGAGCCAGAAACTTAGGGAAGTGTCTTAGGTTTCCAGTTAAATATCTAAGGCCATTCAATATATTTGATTATGACTCAGCGATACTAAGAACAATATCCTGGCCCCATGGTGTTCATTTCAGAGATGTTTTCTTTTCATCTTTGGTTTATTTTCTTTTAGAGTTACTCTCTGCAAGTCTGCTCATTGTCATTTATTTAGCCTAGCAGGAGAAGCAGATTTTTAAAGTTTTGATAGTTTTACAAAAAAGAAGTTCTAAAATTCCTATGCTAATTTTATTTTGGTCAGGTTATGGTAGCAATATGTGCTCATTTTACTGAAGATAAAAATCAGTGCTTTCAACTTCTCTATCTTAGACATGATTACTATTAATATTTCAATATATTTCCTTTTGAGCCTTTAATATGCATGTTACCTATTATACCTTGATTTTATATTAATATCTATATTTGAATAAAATGGATCTCTATGCTTAATACCATATTTTTTCTTAATGTTATATCATTAGCTTTTTAAAAGTTATTTAATACTCTATTCTTCTAGAAAACCATTTATAATGACTGTATAGTTTTGCATTGCACAGATGCACCATTCTATGCACTTCTCTACTATTGGATATTTATATCATTTTCAGTTTTCACTCTTACAAATAATGCTCTAGTGAACACCTTTGTATATAAATCTTATTTAATTCTACCACTGTTTAGTATATTCTTATGTTACTGTTCTTTTTTTTTATAAAATGTCATTTCTGTGGGACTTTCCAATTCTGTAATTTATTCTGTAAGTTTGCTGATAGATGAAAGATAGCATTATGTTCTGAAAACAAAATGAGTTAGAGTTCAGAAAGAATTAGATTGCAGACAAATTCTGATACATTTTAGTTGTGTCATTTTAAGGAAGGTAGTTTACCACCCTGGTCTTTAGTCCTTCCTCACTTCCAACACAGAAAATACGAAATTTATTTTACTGTCTTTTCCTTGCTGTTATGAAGAGCAAATTAGGCAATGAAAATAATAGCACTTTATAAATTTTATAGCACTTTATTCTTGTAAGGGTTTTGTTAATATTTCTTTATACAGTGGGTATCTTTTTTTCAAGTGAAGGACATCTGATTTTTATACTATGAAGTACAAGAGCTAATAAAATATAAAATAATGGTATGTGTTTAAATAAAACATTATTGCATTAAAAGACACATTATAATTAATAACCCTCAAAATTATCTCCTTTGTTTCTGGAAGTCATTTTCCATGAGTGTATTTATGAGGTGTGATAAAAAAAAAAATGTAGTGAATGTTGCAGCCAGGTGCCATCCAGTGGCAAACCAGGCTTGTAAAACCACTAAGGTGTGTCGTCATCCACGTTATTCATGGGGTCGGGCACCTTGGGACATCTAGCTAGACCCCAAATCAAAATGACCATGGAAGTTATAAATGTTTTGAAAATGCTTCAGAACGTCAAGGTAGCCACGACAGCGCAACTACAGATATTGTGGAAGAGGGCTTCCGGAAGTGGCAGGAACGATCAGATGAGGTAAGGGTGGGCAGAGAGAGGGGCAGTGTTTTGAGGGAAATGAATGGCAGTGTGTTCTTCACCATAATTTTTTAAAATCAGCAATTCTTATTTTCTGAGCATAGCTCCGATTCAGCTATTCCTCATCTTACACAGATAAAAAGATACACAAGTAAATCTTTAAAGATCTGTAAGGTTATTTATTTTAAGAAAACATTTCTCTATGTACTAATTACTAATTTTTTTCAGTGTGCATATTATACCCTGCTTCAATTGCACTGTATTTTCTCAGGCCCTGGAATTCACCCCTTCACCAAAGTCTTGATTATTCTTTATATGTTTTTAATATTTCTCTAACTTTGAGGCTGTTCCTTTTACTTCTTTATCTGCTATCATCACACTTAAAGTTTAAACTTCTAGATACAGCTGAATAATATGTAGTGTTCGTGTTTTTGTCTTTTGTATAGAATTTATTGGGTTTCAAATCCAAATACCTGCTTTGTTTTTCATGTTACTCTTTTGCAGAATTTTAGTTCTATTTTGCTTTGCTGCCTCCTGCTTTTTGCTATGGACGATATCATATTGGAGGTGGGGTTAGCGTAGCCTACCTCCTGATGGCCTTTGCCTACCGTTCCTTCCTACTTCTCAGTCTGTCTTCCTGAATTGGCTTTGTTTGTTTTGAAGAGAACATCCATGAAAAATTTCTTCAATGAAAACACTCGGTGGTAAACACGTTCTTTTTCTGTTTGGCCAAAAGAGATCATTTGATTGTTACTCTTAAGTAATACTTTACATTAGTATTTAATTCTGGTTTGACAATCTCTCTCTCTCTCTCTCTCTCTCTCTCTCTCTCTCTCTCTCTCTCTCTTTCTCTCTCTCTCTCTCTCTCTCTCTCTCTCTCTCTCCCCTAATTTTGATGATGGGGATTGAATCCAGAGGCATCTTGCTAAGGAAGTGCTTTAGCATTGAGCCAGACGTCTGGTCCTCTCTCAGCCTCATAAAAGCATTGTCTCCAATACATAATGAAAAGAAATGTTGTTCATTTTGGTGCATTAGAGAAAGGCAAATCAAAGCAATACCAAGATTCCATCTTTCTCCATGAAAAATTGCTATCATGAAGAATTTATATAATGACAAATGCCAGTGAGGTTGCAGGGAAAAAGGAATCCTTCCATACTGTTGGTAGACAGTTAACTGATACAGCTTAACGCAAATCGGTAGGTATTTCTACCTAAAAGTAACAATTTTGACTTAGCTATACCTCTTTTGAATATCTTTCCGAAAGAGTTAAAGCCATCATCCTACAGTGATACGTGCATGCGTGTATTTTATAGCCGCAAAGTGCATAAAGAGCTAAACTGTGGCAACAGCCTAGATGCCTTACTGATAAATGAATAAAGAAATCATGATATGGATGCGCAATGGAATACTAGTCTGTCTTCCATGAAGAAGCGTAAATTTGAGTCATTTGTGGGAAAATGGATGCTTCTAGAGGCCATTATGCTAAGTGAAGTAAATCACACATCCAAGATTAAATATCACATGGAGAAGTAAGAATGATGGTGATGTAATATGTACACACACCAGTTCCTCCAATTGACTGTAATTATTATGCACAACAATCATATTAATAACAGTCATGGGATAAAACAGACATAGACTCACCGTCTTCTGCTGTTTGTCAGTGTGGAGAATCTGGGCCTGTGTACCTCAATATTCTTTTATGGATGGTGCTTTATATCGTATTTACATAATCTCTTTTTTCTTTGGCAGATCTACTCATGCAGGTGTGGATTCCCTCATTTTTATCCTGTTTGGTTTTGACCTATTAAGCTATTGGTGACTGTTATAGGATCTGGAATTTTTTTTTTAGCTGTTGTCTTTCAAATATTGTGGCTTCCATATCCTCTATTTTCTCTTCTTTATACTTCCAGTTAGACATTTGCAATCTGGCTTCCAGATCTCCTAACCCATGTTTTCTATACTTCCTATATCCTTGTGATGGATTTTTGGTAACTTAATTAGCTATATCTGCTTGTTAATGAGTTACATCTTTCGTCATTGAATTTAGTGATTTCATACCCACATTATAAGCACGTTTCTGAAAGTTCGGTTAGTTCTTTTTTTCAAGTCTGTTTGATCCCTTTCAAGATGATATTTTCCCTTTGTTGTATTATTTAGTTCATCTTCAATTTTTTAACAACATTTAAAACATTTATTTTATAGTGTGTTTTACGTAGTCCTGCTGTCTAATACTGTTATTGTTAGCCATTTCCCACTGTGGGCTTGTTTTCTGCTCTGTTTACTGTCAATTTTGTTGTGTCCTTAATTTTTTTTTTTTTGGAATTTTGGATTTTGAACTTGTTTTTAGCAACAATTAGCAATAGCGCTCCTGGAAGCCTGGATCAACAGTGTGTCTGTGCAGACCAGTAGTGTTCAACAGAAATTTCTGCAGTGATGCAAATATTTTTTATCTGTATCCAGTAATGGTCACATGTGGCTATTAAATTCTTGAAATGTGGCTAATGGGATTAGCTGAATTTTTAATGTAATTTCACTGATGAATTAAAATGTAAGTTTAGTCACATGTGACTAGCAGATAATGAACAGGATTGCACAGCTCTGTATAGGGAGCATTTACTTTTGATTCCTCTAATTTCACTTGGGAACTAGAAATCTTGAGTCCCTTAATCGTAATATTTTGGTTGAGGAATCTCACACTGTGCAAACAAGTAGATTTGGTCCTGAAATTATTGGTATAGGCTCGTGGTTGTATGAAGTCAAGGGTATATTTTTATGTATATAAAAGAGACACATTTTCCCTTATCTGTCTCCCTTTTCTTCTAGGCAGATCAATTTTTAGCCTATTCTTTCTTTACTGTATGCATAGATCTTTAGAAGTCCCAGTTTGGGGCTGGGGTGTTGCTTGCCCAATAGTGGAGCTTTTTTAATTTTTATTTTTTGCTGTGTTTGAGGCCCTGGGTTTGATTCCGATCACCTCAACACTGCAAACAAACAGGGGGGGGGGGGGGGGGGGGGGACCTAACCCAGTTTTATTTAAAGATTTCAGCTTTCCTTTGGGGAAAATGTGAATCCTTCTGTCCTTTCCTAAACAGCCATTATACAGCTTGATAAAGAGTTCTAGGTCATTTGGACAGCTTTTATTTATAGCTCTAGTTTTCAGCCTCCATCCCCTTTTTGGCCCTTGGAGATTTCCCCTATATACTTATAACCTCAGATAGTAATTTGGAGGAAGGTGTGTTATATCATATCCAATATTACCGTATTATAATAGGCGCTTCCAGGACATTTATCTTATCCTGTTGGGAGAAATTGGACTGTCCTCAGTTCTTTCTGAGTAATTGCTTCGTGGTAGACAGGTATTGGAAAGTCTTTCTCGCTGATTATGGAGAGAGGTGTTTGTTGATCATTCAATAAAAGGACAGGAATGTAAATAGGTTCCTTTCCTGGGCCATTAAATTCATGAATAAATGAGTCAAAACATGATACCTTGTATTGGCTGCTGAATACTGTTTACTTATTTATAGTTAGGGTTTAACTACTTGGTTTATGAGCAAACTATAAGCATTCTATTCTCCCAGCTGCAGCAAGGCCCAAAGGATTATTGATATGTGAGCCGCGAGTCTATGTTGTGAAGGTCAAATTACCTTATTGCATGTGTACAAGAAACCTGGAAGAATTTAATAATGAGATTTAATCAGTGAGGCATTAGGTTGTAAAAGCTTTTGTTGGTTTATTAAAACCAGCTCAGAGCGATCTTGGCTTGATGAATCTATTGGTGATAATGATTGTAGTCAATACGTTTTTTAAAAATCCCTCTTCATTTAAAAATGCATGTGTGAATTAGATACTAACACAGGAAGAACAACTGTATAATCCAAAAGGAAAAGGCCTGGGGTAATGTGTCCTACTGTAGGACCATTATGTAGGCTAAGGAAAAAAAAATCAACAAAACAGAAGGGTTAGCACTGATAACTTTTTAAAATATTTTAGTTGGATTCTATAATTCCAGCACTATTATTATAATAATTTCCTACATTCACCAAGCATTTATTGCATTCTCGGTGTAGTTCTAAATGCATAGCACTTTTTTTTTTTAAAAAAGAAAACTGCTCAACTACTATATAATGAGGTTTCATTATAATTCCCATTTTCAGTTGAAGATATAAGCACAGAGATACTGAGAAATGTGATCAAGTTTAAACAATGAATAAGCAATAAGTCTGAGACTTGAACCCACACGAATGCCTGTTTCTTAACTATTAAAACTGGGCATCATTTTAGAAACACTCTTGAATGTTGCACACATTGCTTTATTTGCCTTTTGTTTTTTAGTAGCAAGAGGTCTGAATATTGGTTTAATAGTGCTGTCAAGAACCTAAGTACCTTTGGTTATTTTTTTTTCCTCCCATGCTGAGAATATTGATTTAAATCCTCTTGCTTGTCTCCTGACTTCAAGATGGCTCTTGTAGCTCCAGGTATCACATTCTTATTCAAGGTAAGAAAAGGAAAAGAAGTGGTAGTCACATCTTCTCCTTTAATCAGAAAGAAAGCTGTGTTCCTTAGCACCCTCATGAATGCAACCTGTTATGTCTCATTGGACTGGAGTGTTTCATATGGCTGCAAATAATAACAGATGTGAAGGATATTGAAGAATTAGATGCGTAGTTTTTTTAGACTCTAGATTAGAAGTAAGCCAAGGAGGAAGTGATTAGGGAATGGTTATTGAGATAGTTCAGTAACAGTTTCTGCTATCGTGGGGTGCTGAAACTTAGATTGGATGGAATCTATTGCGAATCTATTGATAGGCATTTTCTGGGAATCCTATGCAAGAGGCTGTCACATAGCAAACAGGAAAGTGTAGTTACATCAGTGTTTCCTTATCTGTGCCTAGACTGGCGCAGACTCTGAGAACTTTCATCTCCAAAGCTAGTACCATACACTTCAAGAGCCAAGCCTGTGTGTGCTAGTTAATGGCTGGGGTCTGGAACTGATTTGGTTTCCTAGCATGAGGCTTCTGTAAATGCCCACCAGCAACTCTAGCTCCCGCCTGTTTGTTGAATATTCTAATCCTTGTCTAAGTATGGCAGACTTTTTTCGCCCCTCTAATGCCTATGGCTGGTCTTCAATACTTCCAACCATCCTTACACATGAGGTTGAAGTTAGGACAGCTGGACCAGTTTTATTGAGTGCCCTCTCCTTGACACTGTTCCTTGAATCGTAACCACATCTCCTTTGCAGCAGCTGCTGCTTCTGTGGAAATTCCTTCTCCAGATCTTTACTTGGCTGGTTTGTTTCTGACCAGTAGAGACAATTCTGGTCCCTTACTATGTTCTCTGATATGTGGCCTTGTCCTAGTTTTCCCATGGGATTTGTCATTCCCTGAATACATAGAACTACGATTTGGGCGAAGATGGGACAGGGTAGAGCAGTTCAACTCAAAGTAATGCCAGTCTGCAAATGTGTATTACTGGCTTGCAACACAAAAGGGAACTTGCTCTAGAATTTAAATCGACTTTGTCACTAAGCATGCTGTTTGACTAAGCATGCAGATGACTTTTATGTTTGGATTATTTTCTGCAGTAAGGCTTTCTCTATAAAGGCAGTAGTATGCTCCTTTGCATACTGATAGACACTCATTACTTTGTGAATTCTAACGAAAAGTGTTCATACTAACCATGTTAGCAACATGGGGTTAGAGGGCTAGGAAGTATCAGCCAATTAAGGAGTTAAGAAAGATTGGAAGCAAGAGTAGATGTGAGGGTAGAGGACAGATGAAAGGGCAAGGGAGGGTGCTGTGCTTCAAGGAAAGAGGAAGAGTTCCGGACAAGAGGGAGCCTTCAAAAATTGCTTTACAGGCACATGTTTCCTCTGCTTTTAGAAAAGTGTTATATAAGACCCCTAAAAAATTCATGATTTTCTGAATGGAGCAAAATTCAGAATTCTGAGAAAGATCTCTACAAAAATTCTGATAAAAAAATCTTCAGCATTTTTGTAGCCACTGTTTTTTTTTTATTGTTAAATCAGAAAAGCTACAATAATGTAGCGGCTCCGGACCATGGAGCACACACCTGTAATCCCAGTTGTCTGGGAGATGGAGGCAGGATTGTGAGTTCAAGCCCAGTCTGGGCAACTTGGTGACTTAGTGAGACTTGCTTTGTCTTAAAATAAAAAATGGATTGGGAATGTTGCTCAGTGTGATGGCCGTGGGGTTTACCTTTTGTACTGCAAACAGCCAAATTATGTGTGTGCGTGCACATGTATGTGTGTTTGGGTGAGTCTGCGTGAGACCTAATACGATCCCACAAAGGAGCTAAGAGAGAAGACAACCTTTTATTTAAAATGCGTGAACTGGAATGGTTGGGAATTCCCAAAAGTAGTCTTAGACTCAAACGATGTAAACTTTCAATGTCCTTCTTCCATTGACCCTTGGCCCTTTTTGGGTGTTGATGTTCTTTGAGGGGAGCATAGCTCTTTTGCAGTAAAGGAAGAAAATATTAATGATGTGTTTGGAGAAATTTGTGTTAGTTACTTTTTTGTCTCTGTGACAATCCAACATGCACAACTTAAGGGAGAAAAGATTTATTTTAGCTCACAGTTTCAGAAGGACCTACACAATCTATTCGTAGGCAGCTGGCAGACTGTGGAAGCACAGGCAGAGGCTGGAGGACTGCTTATGGCACGGCAGGCATAGGCAAGGCTGGAACCTTCCAGGAAGAAGCTGTAACTGTGTTTCTTCTTCCTTCCTTTACTGGATTCTAACCACCAGCTGCCCCCACAAGTTAAAAACACCTGAAAGCTCTGCCCTGGGCAATTCCCAATCTTACCAAATCAATTTAATCCCTCCATTTCAAGGTTCAAACATCTGCTCCTTCCAGCCAGGCCCTACTTCCCCACAACACATGGTTCCACAGTTATTCCGCTGCATCCAAGTACATGAGGCTTTTGAATATGATGAAAAATATAGATGAACTATGAATAAAAAGATATTTCCCTTTAATGTCTCCAGCCAAAAAATAGTGCAACATTTACAAATATTTTTTTCTGCTTTCTTTGCATGCACAGACTCTTTTTTATACTGTTGAAATCACACTGTGAATACATATCTCTATTTTTAACTCTGAGCATCATGTCAAAGACATTTTCCTGTCATTGGAATTCTTCATAAAATTAATTTAATATCTGAACAATATTCTATCACAAAAAATAGAGTTGTATAATAACTGTGATTTTTGTGGACTTTTACTTTGCTTTATTTTCCCTGTGTGTGTGTTTTGCTAAATGCCTTTTGACTCATTTTTGTATATATTTTGAAGAAATTAAGTTATACTAACTGTGACGATATATATGTGTGGCATGATACATTAAAACCTGACCGTTCTCTAATTTTCATTTTTATCTTCATCCTCCTTGTGTTCTTTGAACCTTGGATTTGTTGATGGGGATTTCTAGGACCCTTTCTGATGTGAACAGGGAGAATGATCTGGTGGAATACTAATAAGGATTTTTAGTATTTGCTCAAACACTGAAATTCCTCTATCAGTAGCATTCAGTGTTCTTTGGCTTCTTTGGTCCTCACAACTGATCTTGGATTTAAAAAGACAACAGAGAAGAATGAACCGCAATAGAAATGGATCTGTAGCTACATGTCCATGGAAGAAACCTAAGCCACCTATTACTTGTATTATTTTGAGAAATTACAAAAGGAATTGTTTTCTTATCTGATACAATTTTAGAAACTATTACATATCTTCCTAGTGGCGTAAATTGATAGTAGACTTTAAAATTCTAAAAGAGTGCAGTTGTAAAAAGGATGACTAAGGGATAGAGGGGAAAATGTGGAGAACAGTAACACTGAAGTGAGAAGACTTGGGAGACTTGAGTTCAAACCACATCATGATGCACGTTTCATAGCATGGCTTTCAGTGCATCTCTTAACTGCTTTAATTTCTGCATCAGGTAGATAAGGTTAATAATACTTTAATTACTTACCTTGCTCAGTCGTTTCACAAAACATACTTAACTATTATAGAAACATAATGATACATGTTATATTAATATCATAGCATGGCATCCATGAATAAACATTAGATATATACTGAATTCAACTTCTAGGCGACTCTTATGTGCTAGTAGGTCAGGAAGTTACAATACCTGTACTCACACTGAGGAACTGTAGTTCAAAAGAAAATGGAAGACCATGATCAAACCGTAGTGCTGCTCACTTGCAGAGCTGTAGTGAGCGCAGGTTGGGTGGATTCTGAACTTCACCTTTAAAAAATATTAGATCAGTATTCATCGACTTTAAAAGAGGGATAAAAATGAACAAAAACCATAGACCTTTATTTAATTATGTTTATTTTAACAGTTGTGAAATATATACGACATAAAATCAGGTATATAGTTCTAATTATAGCTCTTACGCTATGACAAATGCAATTTACTAGTTTAGTATAGACAAAATTACAGAGCAATAGAATTCAGCTTAACTGCATTGACTTAGCATGTCCAAGGATATTGTTTGCTGAAATTAAATCAGCACTCGGAATGCATGTGAAGCACAGCACAATGAAAGTTCCTAGGAGTCCGCTTGCGTATGCTACCAAATGTGGCTTGATGATTATGTCTCTCTCTCTGTTTGAGCAATTATTAAGTCTTTCTCTGAAAAGCATGTTAGAAACACCATTTTGCCTTCATTTGGCTTGAATACATCCTTTGTGAGTCAAGTGCACTTATTTTCTCATTTGCTAATGATACTTAAAATATAACCTGTAGCACAATTCATTGTAAACAAGAAACAAAGCTACATGTAATACTCAATTTCAAAGTTTTATAGAGTTAACCAGAATATACTTAAATGAAAATGTTAAAAACGTTGGCCAAGTATATTATATTATCCAGGACTCATAGACTCTGGAAACAACCGTGTATTCCTGATGTTCTGTGGGACTGTTTTCTTTTTTTGGCACTTGGTTAGCCTTTTGCTCATGAACCAGCAGCCCCCAGGGAAGACAGGGATGTGGACGCAACCGGGGAAGATCTAAGAAAATATGACTGAGCCAGTGTTGCTGTGGAGCAACATTTACTGAGAGAGTCAAATATGGAGCTAGTCTAAACACTCTATGACCTAAGCTAATGCTTGAGGTCAGAACTGACCTCAGCTACGAGTGTCTAAAATGAAATTCCACTTTCTAGAGAATGACTTCTTTACTGCAGCCAACTTTCTTACCATCTTTTGGTGGTGAGAGCCATCCTTCCCTATATTGGCCACGGGAATTGCAGGTGACAGTGCCTGAGGAAATCTGATCAGAGATGAATGGCAGGTCATGGAGTTTTTCCTGAAACGAATTCAGAGCCCTGTCTTCTAATACTCGTGTAAAAATGACAGTGACTGCATGGTGTGAAAATCATGCCTTCTGTTACTGCGAAGTACAGCTTCTATGGGTTGAGTTCCAGGTTCCCGGGTGCTATAAATAGTGAATTAGAGCTGTGCACACTATGCAAAGGAGACATAGCAATGTTTATAAAAGCAAGACTACACCAAGAGTTCTTGGCTCATGCCAGTGAAAGGACATGGTATGGTATGGGCATAGGACAGGGCTAACTTGCATTTAAATCCCCTTTCTCACTTTTTAGGTACCCTTCATAACTTACCCATTGAAGTTGTACATGTGAAATTCAGTCCCTATGTATAAACCTTCAGTGAGTTCTGAGAAAGTGTATCACTACTGGACACGTACTGGAGTCCAAGTTGGAGTTTCGCCAGGTGGCCTTTGTATTCCCTTGTATTGAGCACCACTTGCCGGGCTTGTGATAGGCCCCAGGTGGAGCTGGGTTTGGGCCTGGGACATTGCACAGGATCAGGTGAGTGCTGGGGACAAATGAGCAAAGGAGAGAGAGTCCCATGAAGATGGGTGGCAAAGGTTGTCGGCCCTTCAAACGGGTTGTCTGTATTGCCCACTATTTTTTTTTTTCTTGTTAGTGAACCAACTTTTTTTTTTTTTTTTGTAAATTGATGACGTTCAGTAAGTAGCAATAGTGGACCAGTGCCTTTAAGTAGCTTTTGAAATGTCCTGTGCACATTCAGAGTTGCTTATAGTGCTATTAATAACTCATATGTGGAAAGCATCTTTACAAAACAACTGAGAATGTATGTAAAATAATTTGATAAACATATTTGAAGTAAAAGATCTGTATAGGAAAGGAGAGCAATTTTATTTATTCACTAACTTAAACATTTTTATTGTAAGCTTTCTTTGGTCAAACATTGATGCACATTGTAGAGGAGTAAGTAAGACTGTCAAGGTTTAGCATCTATTTCGTGAAAGTTATATTCTGGTGTGGCAGTTGGATATTAAATGAGAAAATAAAATGGGCATTAATCTGAAGACATTTGAAATAAATGTATTGAAGTTGGAAAGAGCATAATATGTTCTAGAGTTTGTGGCTTTTGTTCAGGCAAAGAAGATGCATTTTGTCAAGGGCCTAGAGGCTACATTAAGGGATTTTAAAATATTTACTACTAATAGATTCTAAGTAGAGGAGTAATATGATTTTTATGATTTAGATGATTTAGATTTTTACATGACCCAATTACCGCTTTCTGAAGAATGAACTGGAGGAGGTCATAGTGGAAACAAGGACTCCCGAGGTTTTGCCGGGGAGATTGGGCTGGGGGAGGGTGACTGGTTGGTAGGTGTACTAGAGCTATACTTAAAGTTAAGTACGCGCTGCTTTCCATGGTTTGCATGTAGTATGATTAAGTGTCAAGGATGGCTCCAAAGCTTCTGACTTTGGTAACTGGATGGTGATGTCATTTTTAGAGGGGAAAACATAAAGATTCTAGCTAGGGTGTTTTCTGCTTGACGTTCTGTGAAATATTCAAATGGAGAAAAGTAGTTGGAGGTTGGACATATGACTCCTAAATTTAGGAAAAAACAAAATTTGGCTACTCTGGTAATGTAAATGGCATTTAAAGCCATAAAAATGGTTGAGAGCCTTAAGAGAAAATAATAAGGGTATCAAATTTGAGTCAAGATGGATGCTATGGTTTGAATCTTGAATGTCCCCCAAAAGCCTCATTATTTGGAACTCTGTTATTGGGAGTGAGGGCCTGATTAGAAGGGGCAGGTGTTATAAGATTTGACCTGGAAAGATTGTGTCCACTTGTTGAGATTGGGGATTGCCTAGGGCATAGACTTGAGGCGTTGTTGACTTGTGGTCCCGGAAGCAAGGGAAGGGCACCTACCCTGGGGCGAGTGGCCCAACATGTAGCTTAAAGTAATCAAAGGAAGGAAGAAGAAATATTGCTGCAGCTTCTTCCTGGAAAAGCTCTAACCTTACTGGTCTCCACTTACGGCCTTTGGCTTGGTGTCTGCCACTTGGTTTCTGTCTGCAGTGGGGTGAGCCTGTATCCAGGTACTGCGATGTTCTTCCACCGGTGCTGACTGTGAAACTTTCTGAAACTGTAAGCTGTATAAATCTTTCCTCCCTTAAGTTGTGGATGTTGGGTATTTTTCACAACAATGATAAAAGTAGCTAAGACAATAAAGGAATCAACAAAGAGGACTGCAGTGAGAAGTTGAGCCCAATAAGATAAAAGGCACCCTGAGATAAATGGTGTCTTCATTGAGAAATCCAGTGCCTAGGAAGGAATGTTAAGAAAAATGAGATAAGAGTGTCAAATGTGACTGAGAAACATTGGGAGATCAGAAAAGTAAGACGTGAGGATGTGAAAGTGTATGTACTTAGTTGTACTTAGTCACTTTCTTGTCACTGGGACAAAAATACCAGATACCCATAATTCTAAGGCAGAGAGGATTCGGTTTATAGTTTCAAACCATGGTTTGCTGGCTACAAGATGGAAACACAAGGCAGAGGGGCATGGAGGAGGAATGGCATGGCTACCAGGAGAGAGAGAGAGAGAGAGAGAGAGAGAGAGAGAGAGAGAGAGAGAGAGAACACCTCCGTGATCCAGTCACCTTGCAAACATAACTGTGGGCAGACATTTTAGTTTTAACTGTAATGATAAGCCACTCATTTGGAAACTTTTGCAAGATAACAGAAAAATGGAGGAGTAGCAGAGGGCAGACCAGGGACAAGTTGAACTCTGGTGTGGCTGTGTTGTTTATTTTATATGATGAGAGAGATAAGTTTGTGTATACGTGTGAATGGGAAAGATTCACTATAGAAGAGATTTGTGGGCTGGAGGAATGACACAGTGGCTAAAGCACCTGCCTAGCTTTGATTCCCCAGCACCACATAAGCTGGGCGTGGTGCTGCATGCCTGTAATCTCAGCCACTGGGAGGCTGAAGCAAGAGGATTGCCTTGAGTCCAAGGCCAGCCTGGGCTACACAGCTCAGGACCATTCTGGGCTACAGAGCAAGACCTTGTCTCAAAAAAAAAAAAAAAAAAAAAATGTGATGTAGGAGAGCGGAACTATGCTAGCGCATTTAGAAGGCAGGAGGACAAATTTCTGTTTATAAGCGAATGGGTCTTTTTCTTAAAAAGAAGTAAAGGTGGATGCAAATAAAAGTTTAGCTGGTGGTAGAGAGATGAGTATTTCTGGATCAGGCTGTTTTTCTCTGTGAAGCACGAAGTGTGGTCATCTGGTGGCAGTTACGAATTCTCTGTGGAGGTGAATGTCTAGTGGAGAGGGTTTGTTTGGCCTGAGCAATGGGCAAAGCTGCAAGGAATGAGCATATGTGTGGTCATTTGGCACTCCATTGAGCTGATCGTGCCAGTTTGTTTTTTCTGAAAGTTGTTCGATTATATGAAAGCAAAGAAAGAGGAACGGTTGAGTTCCACAAAATTGAAAGTTTTGACTGGGCAAGTTTGTTAGGAATGGATGGCCGAGGGAATTGAGGTTAGGAGAGTGAGTGCCAAGAAAGTTGATATGGGACAGAGTAAAGACAGGAAGACCGGAAAAGGCTGATTACAAAACTATATATATATATATATATATATATATATATATATATATATATATATATATATATGTAGATTAATAGATTGGCAGCTTCCAAGCGTCAGTGTTGTACAGACAGAGGCTAATCAGTGCGAGTGAATGCAAGAATGGTAGGGGTTTAAATCTATAATATTTGAAATGAGATTTTTTTTGGAGCTAGTACAGTTTGTGGTGATGATAAGGATGCTAGTTAGTGTCAGTATGGTGTGAATGGTTAAAGTAGATAGAGGAACAAAAAGTACTGAAAATTAGGTCAACAAACTGAAACTCTAGGGAGACAGGCTCTTTGTGTTAACTATTTAGAGTGTTTCTCAAACTGTGTTCCATGCGATATGTATATAAATGGTGTTGTAGAGATGAGTTTCAAGTTCAAATACAGTTGGTAAATATTCTTCACTTTCCTATCTCTTTTCTTCTGATATGACTCTTAAGTACTTCTGCTAGAAAGATACTTGTGTAATTTACTTAATACTAATTTTACCTTTGAATTTTGACCCTGACCAACTCATTTCTAATACTTTTCTAAATTTTCTTGGCTACTGTTACCTTTTTATTCTCCTAGATCAACATGGTCACATTGCAGCAATAATCCTATGTGGACTTTAATTGAAATTTAATTAAACATATAATTAAATTTCAAAGTAATAGCCTTTTAAGCATTATTTAGCTTTATCACAAATGCCTTTCCATTTATTCAAGTACTCTTGAGTCTCTAGATAAAGTTTCATAACCTTAACTTTCACACACATATGTTCCTCCCGAATATCTCTTGTTAATGCTATTTCTGGTTATCTTTTGTTGTGCTTTAATATGGTGATTATCTTTTTTTCATTGTATTTGGTACCTTTTTATTGCTGATGTTTAAGGATGTTATTGATTTTTATATGTTTACTTTGTATCTGTCTTTATTACTGAACTCCTTGATTAGTGTTAATGGCACTTTAATCGATTTTCTAAGGCAGTGCTTCCTAAGTCTCAGTAAGGTGTAGTATAGCTTTTAAGGAAAAATGCTTGAGCAACTTGTCATGACTTAAATTGTTTTTTAAAATTATGAGAACAAGTTTCCTACAATATAAAACTTAGGATTAAGAATATACTTCTTTTCTTGGTAGCTCCTATTTATGAAACACTAAGCTATCATCCATGAAATTAACAGCTTTTTTATTTCTTAATTCATGCCAGCACTTTGCTTAAATCTAGTATCATAGGGTTTATCTTACCTCCACTATAATATTCTGAGCAAAAGTTCAATTCTATCTTTGGCTTTCTTCTCTCATTACTGAAGAGCCTCTGTGTTACTTTTCGTGGCTGTGACTCAATACCCAACATCCACAACTTAGGGAGGAAAGATTTATGGTAGCCTACAGTTTCAGAAGGTCTCAGTCCATTCACAGGTGGGTGTCTGGAAAATGGTGGAATCACAAGTTGGGGCTGCAGCTAGAGCTGCAGCTGCCCAGGAGACAGAGATGCTCACAGCGTTGTAGAACAGAGAGACTGTGAGGAAGGACCAAACAAGCATCTCCCTCTCTCAGGTCAAGCCCCAAGCACCTGCCCCTTCCAGCAGGCCCCACCTTCCAGCCCCACACAGTATCCATAGGAACATGAGGCTGTTATGGAGCACTCCAGATCCAAACCACCACAGCCTCCATGCATGCCATTGTTTGATGAGAACGGCAAATACCAGTTCCACCTAATGTTGTTCCTTTGTTCCAGTGCTCAGTAATTAAAGCAGTCATACGTAGGAGCAGTCGTGAGCCAGATGTAGGAGCAGAGGAGCCATAGGATTAAATCGTCTATGAATCCTCTATGGCCTATTGGGTAAAACTCAATGTTGCTTGTTCATTTACTCTAGGCTTTTGAAAAGCTTACATTTGTTTTCCATGAGATCAAAAAATATAAATAAAAACATAAAATTGCTGCTGAGAAAGGCAGGACCCCTGATAATGTTCCCCATGAACTTGATAGGTTTCATAAACTCAGATTTGGGAAGTGTTGCTTTTGGGAAGTCTGGTAATACAAAACTAAACAAATTAAACCACAAGTTTTCTGTGAAACATCACTAATTCTATCCCCTTCTATTCTGATGCTCGCTAAAACAGCTCAGCAGCCTTAACTTTCTGATGGTAGCTGTTTGAAATAAAATGATGCTAGGACTTTCCTGTTTCATCCTTGATTTATGATTTAATAGAAATTTTCTAATGTTTCATTATAATTGTGTCAGGTTTTATCACATTCATTTTAGGCATTTATTGGTTATTGGATTATCCTATTAGTTATTAATGCATGACCTCTTGATGTCATATGGTATGTTAATAGATTTTTCTAATATTAAGCCATTTTGTAGTACTGAATGAAAATCTTTTCAGTAATGGCATATAACTTATCTCGTGTTTCAGATGTAAAATTTCTAGAGTGACTCAAAAATTTTTGTTGAATACTATTTCAAAATTTACCATCATATATCAAAAATGTATGTAATTTCTTAAATCTCTTAATGTTACTTATGGTTGGATAATCTAGAAAAGCTCCATTCATAGGATTGAGGTTGGATTGATGTCCAGTGGGGCCATGTGACGCCTTGGAATTCTGTGGAATGTGTGACCAAATACCTACCACAGGTACCATCTTCAGAGAGTGAGACTTGACTTCTTTTGGCTTGGTTCAGCAGTCTTAGAGCCATCTGGCAAAGCTTTGAGTTTCCTTCACTTTATGAATTTTTATTATGCCAACAGGAACTTAGCTACCTCATTTTTATACTTCTTCATGTGTGGGATGATTCTACATGTTAAATGTATGTAGCTTCTCTCTCTCTCTTTCTCTCTCACTCTATCTTTCTCCCTCCCTCCCTCCCTCCCTCCCTCCCTCCCTCCCTCCCTCCTTCCTTCCTTCATTCCCTTGCTTTTTTTCTTTTTTCCTTTTTCTTTTTTTGAACTTGTTGGTCTTGAACTCACTACACAGCCCAAGCTGACCTTGAATTCACGGTGGCAATCTTCCTGCTTCAACTTCCCAAGTTCTTGTATTATAGACATACACCATCATGTCCATGTCTGACTTATGTGGTACTGGGGAATCGAACCCAGGGCCTTGCATTAGCTAGGCAAGCATTCTAAAACACTCTCAACTGCTGTGCTATTCCTCCTGCCCATAGTCCCCTCCCCATTTTATTGATATGTATATATGCGATACATAATGTTTACATTGATGTTGAGTATTTTATGCGTGTGTGTGTGTGTGTGTGTGTGTGTGTAGTGGCAAAATTACAAATCCTTTCCATCTCTCCTTTTGGCCCTTCCATCCATTGCCCCTCCTCACGAGTTCCCGTTATTCCTCCCAATTCGTTCTATGAAATGTCTGTGATCTGGGTATCTCATACTAGAGAAACCATTCAATATTGAACCTTCTCCATCTGACTCACTTCACTGACCATGATGGTCTCGAGTTGCATCCGTTTACCTACAAAAGCCTCGGACCTATCTGTCTTTATAGAAGAGCAGTATTCCATTGTGTACATGTATACCCATGTTCACAGCAGCACGACTAACCATAGCTAAAATGGAGGGCCCAAAATACCCACCAAAAGACCAGTGGATACATGAAATGTGCTATGTGTACACAGTGGAATACTGCCCATAGCTTCTTAATCCCTATGTAGAGCTAGGACTCAGGTTTGTCCTCTGATTCCCAATTTCTAATAATTCTGTAGTGGAATGGATAACTGAGTGAGTGAGGACATTACTGATCGATGGCAAAACACTTGTTTACAGAAAAAAATGAAGCCTTTTGATTGTCCGTGAAAAACGACTTTATAGGTTTTAAAGCATCAGCATCTTGATAATGAGAAATCAGTAGGAAATAGGCAAGGAGGAGGCATGGAAGGACCCTGCTCAGCTCTAGAATACTATTCATATGGAATTTTACAGTGTAGGTGGCCAGGAACCGCATTACATGCCTCTCCACCATCGTGTCTCCTAATTTATTACTCCCCCTTCACACTCAAGGGAACTCTGTTTAAGTTTTCTCAGCTGCTTTTTTTACACTATCTTGTACATAGGATACTTCCTTCATATTTTTTTCTGTCAAGCTCTATCGGAAGAGAGCAAAGCCTCTAAGGCTAGAGATCACCCACGGACATCCCATGGCCTAGCAGTTTTTTTTACCACACAGATTCATCCAATCAAGACCTTAGTTTTGTGTTGCTGCGTATAAACTGAAGTTTTGAAGGCCAACATAGCTCAGTAATTCATGGCTGCTCCCCTTTGAAGACCTGCATTCAGTGCTTTGAAAGTTGAGTTGGAGAGAAAAAAAGTTAATGAAATCTTAGTGTGACGATGCCGTAAGCAAACACAGATGTAGGTGTCAATCACGGAGGATGAATATACAGCATCTTAAATGTGTTTTTGGAGACTGATGAATTAAAAAAAAAACCCACAAGTGTCTGCCTTTCTCAGCAGCATTTTATGAGCTTGGTTTGTGTTACCTCTGTTTGTCACATGAGGTGATACTTCTGGGTTTATTTAGTTATGTGTATTGGGGTAGGTGGGCAAATTAAAACCTGAGAAGCTTTCCTTTTCCCTTTTGAACTTTCCTTCAGTCTTCCCTCTGTAAGCTAGTGATTTTAATCAGATATTTGAAAGGAACGATCTGAGTAGAGATTCCTTAAAGCTCATACATTATATAAATATAATTTTTGAAACAGTCTACCTTAAAATGCCTCTTTTTTAAAAATAAGGAACTTATTTAATAAGATGTCACATTTATATTAGATAGCTCTAAAGGACTGGAAGAAGTAAAATATGCCATTTTATCTGACTCAGGACAAGGGAAAGTATTTCTGAATCTTCTGTGACATGTGAATCTGCAGATCAATATTCTGAGCCAGCCTATGAGGCTTGGGTTAGGGTCAGCAAAGCTCTCTTTCTGGGACAAAGGATTTTTTTTTCTTTGTAGAAACTTTCCCCCTGAATTTGTTTTCCTCTTTTCTAAGTAGGATAAAGAAGCACCAGGTTGACCTCCTCAGATTCACTGACTTCTCTGAATCTTAGTTTTCTCATCTGTAAAGTGAGAAGGTTGGGCTTCAGACTCATGAAGATTCCATTGGATTCTGCCCTGCTGTGTTGCTAAAATCTATTCTAGTCAGCCCAGTGTCAGTGCCTGTGTGGATCTGTAGTCATAGGGGCTACTTCTGATAATCGTTCTTCACTCCACCAGCTTACTAAGGGCGCCCAGGCTGCAGAGGTGGATGGAAGCCAGCGTGGAGGGACCTGAAAGACGGGAGCTTCAGAGGGGAGCACGTCTCACCTCTTACTCTCTGTACCTAACAGAATTCAGTAGTCAGATTCTAATAGTGTCTGTTTACCCTTACACTTCCTTCTACTTTGTAAATTTTCAGCTGAAAGTGGTAAATGGAGAAGGAATCAATATTTAATGTATGTGTGATATAAATATTCCTGAAACAAGTACTTGTCCATACTGGGTTTTTTGACTCATTCTTTTATTCATTCAACAAAAAAATGTATTGAGTTTACAATGTGCCCAATACAGTAGAGGCCTGAGAAGATATAGTTGAACCAAATTGATGTATACCCTGCTTTTATGGGGCTTCAATCCTAGCAACAGGAGGTAGAACTAAACATAATAAGCATGTGTGGGGTATGTTAGAAGTATGTTGAAGGATGAAAAATGTAGCGATGTTAAGCAAATTGAGAATGCTGATTGTGGAAGGAGGGATCCCTACTGACGTGATGACAACCAGATTTGAAGAGAGCAAGTGAACCGAGCACTTATCTGGAAGAACATTCCAGGCTGAGGAATAGCCAATGCAAACACCCCTCAGCGGGAACGTTCTTGCAATAGGAAAGACACAGCCAAGATGTCAGTGTAACTCCAGGGCAGTGAGAAGATGAAGAGTTAGAAGATGGGACAGAGAGGCCAGTGTGGCCAAGACCCCCCAGGCCTTTTACATTGCTGTAAGAACTTCTGCTTTTTCCCTGGGTGAAATCAAACCATGGAAGAATCTGGACCAACAAGTCATATGATCAGATTTATACATTTGAACAGAATTGCTGTGACAAGGGTACGGGCAGAAAGACTGCTTGGTGCTATGAGAACTCCTAGAGGTGATGACAGTAACTTGGAGTGTAACACGAAGGCATCAGTAAAAATAGCAAGAATGGTAACATCCCACATATATTTTGGGACTATAACCAATGTTATTTTAATTTATCAAATTAGTCAATATTTATTGAGTACTGTATAGTTCTAGTCATGGAGATACTGAGGGCAAGGCAATCTCAGGCAATATATAAAGAAGGTGAAAGGTCATATCTTGGTCTCTGAAAGGAGACTGGATGAATTTGGTCAATAAATAGGCTATTTGGTGATCATTCTTTTAAGATCTGGATGAGCCGAAGTCATTATGTCAAACTGTGCAGTAGAGCAGCCCACTGCAGCAGATGCAGTTCCTCCCGCAGGGACAGTGCTGGCCTCTTAGACAACAAGGAGCCAGTGTGGGTGGGAGAGCTGAGTTAGTGGAGATGGAAGAGAGAGTTGGAACAGCAGACAGGCCCCAGAGTAGGTGGGGACTGGCAGAACAGGTGAAGAAGTTCACATTGTGGAAGGTGGAAGATAGACACCAGTGAGTTTGAAGGCGGGTCACAGAGATTTTGTGTTCAGTATTAGATCCATATTGTAGTGGCAGCGGTCTCCAGCCCAGGTTCAGGGGAAGGCAAGCTGGAAGCATTGATCAGGTACAGCTGGACAGTGTTGGGATAAGCCTTTTTTTTTTTAAATTTTTTCCCTGTGCCAGTGGAGATTAAAGCTGAGGCCTTTTCACTGAGCTACATCCTTAGCTTTTATTTATTTACTTAGTTTTATTCAGACACAAGATCTTGCTAAGTTACAACATACCTCAGCTAAGTTTAAACATGTTATTCTCTAGTCTTAATTTCCAGAATTCTAGGGTTAGAGGCATGTGCCGCCGTCTCTGATAGGATGACTATTCGAAATTTAAGAGTGCTCTGAGTGCTTTCAGTTTTCTTGGACAGACTCTGGGAGTTCAGGACAGGAGCCTTCCTAGGGAGGTTCAAAGGGTACACTGTATGTTACAGACCTAAGGCCTCTTTATAAGGAGAAGATGGTGCTTGGAGAAGTATTCTGTGTCCCATGCAGCCAAGGGGAGAAAAGCATCTGTCTTTCCTTGAATATTTTCTGCCACTTTCAAGAGACCCTTACCAAAGTCTTCTTCAGTCAGAAATAGAGAGAGTTAGAAATGTTGTCAGGCCTGGGAAGCTCTCCCTAAAACATAATCGTTTGCAAAATTGCTTTTCTTTGTATATGTGTTTATGCTACAATAAGTCTCCTTCAGGCTGCAGAGTGCCTTAATGGAGCACATGTGTATCTCCGATAAACCAGATTCCTGGTCAAATCAATTCCTGTTTATATGAAATCTAAACAATGGGAATAATAACAGTGACAGAAAACTTGATGTGTTTGCCTTTTTTCATTAACTATTTTCTAGATTCTTCTTATGTTTCTTTCAAAATATGATTGCATTTGCTGATTTCAATACTAAGACATTTTCGTTAAAGAAATGTTGGAAGGGAGAAAAGTCTCAAAAGCAAAATAAAAGCATCCATAATCCTATCGCCAGAAGACAAACCCAGGCTTCCGTTTTGATATGGATTCTTCAGTGTCTGCCTCTGTCTCCTTTCTTCTTTTTCTGTCTCTGTATTTTCTTTTCTTAAGTATGAAAATTTTTCTTTCAAGTGAGTCAGGATCATATTGCACATACTATCTGGTAACGTGCCTTTTCCGTTAATAGCATTTGCTTCAATCTTAAATATTCAAGACCACAATTTTTAATGATTTCTTGGTTTGCACCTACTATATATACTCTCATTTTATCTTATTTTATTTTTTGATCCTGGGTCCTCACGCTTTTTAGGCAAACACTCTAAATGCTGAAGTATGCCCTCATTCTTAATATATTCTTAAAAATAGTATTGTGATGACCGTGTGTGTGTGTGTGTGTGTGTGTGTGTGTGTGTGTGTGTGTGTATGTGTGTGTGTGTGAATACCATTATTATTTTTGCTTAAAACAATGAATAGCAAAAGAAAATCAATTCCACAATGTTCTCTTAAATTTTAATAGTTGAGTTCTATGCACTGAGTATTGTAATACTTATCTTGATACACATTTACTCCTTTACTCAGCAATCCAAACTTCTGGGAATTTGCTCTGAAACTATTCTTACAGTAATAGCAAAATAAACATACAAATTTCTATCTATTAAAACATTATTCAAAAATATAAGGTATTAAGAACAAGTCAAACTCATGTAGAACATTGTGTGAATTATGATACATCCATGCAATAAAATAGTAGCAACCTTGTTAAAAATGAATATCTATTGGATTTGATAAAATAATTTTCAGGATATATTTTTCTAATGTATAAAGAGAAACATGCCTAACATTCAGAGCCACAATACAGGTGTATTTTTACGTTCAGTAGGCAGTCTTCATTGATGTTAGTTATTTTTGAATCTTCAATTCTAATTTTATAAGTAAACAAATACCATCCTGCTGCTGTTTTAATTTCCATTTTTCTGATTACTAATTTGTTAAATATTTTCTATATGCATGCTATAAATTGCACTCATTTTCTGAATTGCAAATTTATGTGCTTTGCTCATTTTTGTGTAGGCTTATTCATCTTTGTCTTTTTATTTTTATGGCTTAATATGCTGTTATTTTCCAGGTTTGTAATTTATCTTTTAATTTTGTTTATAGTGTTTCTAGATTGACAGTTTTTGATTTACATCAAAGCTGAAGGATCATATTGCTTCTTCCTTTGCTTTTATAATTAGTAACATATTTCTCACTAGCGGACTATTAATTTTATATTATCTTTTCTGTTTAATTTTAAAGAATTAACTGCTCAATGTGATTTATTTTGTCTTGTGTTGTGATACATGGGCATAGGATGATTTCTTTTTTCCTCAAATAATTGATCAGATGTACCAGAACTGTTTATTAAATGATGCTCATTTTATTGCTAAATTAAAATGACTCATCATATAAAAAGAGCAATATACCTAGGTTAGAATTTCAGTTTTTGTAGCTTTATACTATGTTCTTAGTATCAAGCTATACACATTCTCAGCTTAAATTATGTTCCCCTTTCCTTCCCTCCCCACCCCTTCCTTCTCCTTTCTCTATTTTTTCTTTTGTCTTGCTTTTCTCTCCTCCTCTTTCTTTTACTTTCTTTTAAAAAGGCTCTTACTCGTATTTCTCATTAATTTTTCCAAGAAGTGTTTCTAATAGTTTTCTTCAATCTCAAGACGCATATTATTGTAATTTTGTCACATTTATAAATTAAGTAGTTTGAGTGCATTGGCCTCTTCACAGGATCACAGTATCTTCTTAAAAGTAAATATCCATATCTCTTTAATAAAATGGATGAGGTAATTTTTTTTCTTATAGGTCTTGCCTACTCCTTTATAAATCTTGTACTGTACAGTACTGTATGTGGTTTACTATTATGAATAAAAACTTTGCCTTATTGTCTTCTCTAATGGATTAGCCATCCTACTTAGGGAGGATATTGACCTGTGTTTTACATTTTAATTGGTCTCATGTTGAATGAAAAAAACCACGTAGGTTAAGCCTGGCCGAGACAGTTGCTGGGAGTCAGCGATGAGTACGACGGGGAGAACACCTGAACACAGATTGCTTCTGTTTCCTCACTGGGCTCGTATTGTTTATACTCAACATACCATGAAAACTCAGTTAAAAAAAAAAACTTTTTTCAAAAATGTGTTTCAGTCGTTCAGATGATTTTTTTTCTTTTACTAATTGAGAGGTTAAGAAAGCCTAGAGGAGGATATTGATTTCTACTGTGTGTACTTTGGGATATTGCAGTATCCAAGTATGTATATTATTAACTGCTAATACTGAGCACAATAGCCAGTATAGGCTTTGGGCCAAGCACTAAGTATAGATTGCTGCCCTTAATCTTCACAGTATACTTATGAGGTAGATTTCTTATTGCCTCTGTTTTTGAGTATAAAAAAAAATCCACACTGAAGGAGGTCCAGTAATTTGCCCAAATTACAGAGGCAGTAGAGGATTTTTCCAGACTTCTTAACAAAGGAGTGTAGTTCCATAGTTCATGTTCCTAAATTCTGAGCTAATTTGCCCAAATTACAGAGGCAATAGAGGATTTTTCCAGACTTCTTAACAAAGGAGTGTAGTTCCATAGTCCATGTTCCTAAAATCTGAGCTACAATACTTCTCAAACACAGTCCTTTTGAAAGTTCCTTCTGAAGAATAATATGACATTCTGTTGGCTTTGACATTGGCAAATAATTCTTCCAGATTTGTTAATTTCCAACAATCAAACTTTTTATACTTGGTGTAAAGACTAAAAATGTACTTTGGCAGAAAGAAAAAAGTATTTCTCAGAAGTGAGAAGGTTTCAATCCATGTACAAATGTTTCATCTAGTTCCTGGTATGACTTATTAGTATCTCTCCTTTATGGTTCAAAGTCATTATCTGAGAAATGAGAGAGGATTATGTGAACTTCAGGAACTATACCAACCTGTGATTAGAACACAATCTTCTGGGAGACCTACCTTTTACAGGAGCACTTGTTTGAGACAAACTAAATTTTTATGCTGAGCAGAAAACTTATTCTTTTCATAAATCAGTTGCCTTACCAATTAAGTTAAATTTAAGTTAAATTTTTATTGAAGTGAACATGTTTATCTAAAACAAAAATACACATCCAATGAAAATTTCTATAATTGCTAATTCATAGAGTCACTGCTTGTTAGAACCAAGATCTTGTTTTAGTTACTTCTTCTTTGCTGGGGCAGAATATCCAATATTTATAACTTCAGGGAGGAAAGATTTATTTTAGCTCACATTTTTAGGTCATAGTTCATTCACAGGTGTGCAGCTGAAAAATGATAAAACCATATGGTGGGGCTAGGGCTGGAGTGGGAGAGAGAGAGCTCCTCACAGCATGGCAGAAGAGAGCCAGCACATCCCCCTGTTACTTTGGTTCAAGTTCCAACCATCTGCCTCTTCCAGTCAGACTCCACTTTCCAACAGTAAACAGTATCCAGATTCAAAACACAACAGACATTATCTGGCATAGATAAGAACATTGAAGCTGAGTTGCTGAATTACTCCTGGGTTATGCTGTAAGATCTCTTAGTGAGCCAGTGGAAGAGATGTGAGTCTGCCCATATTTACCTAAGGCCTATATGATGCCAGTGAGCATTGTAAAAATATTTGGGTTGCAAAAAAACCCTCCAAAAACTGAAGAAATTTCTAGGAAAAAGAGTAAGACAACAAGTTTATGACCTTCAAAACTTGGATGTTTTGAAAATGCAGTCTTGCAGTATAACAAACAAACATGCAGTATATAATTTCATGTTCTTAATGTATTAAGAACCTCAGCAAATCAATAGTTGAAAAGATAATGTAATTTTAAAAAATGATAAAAAGATACTTCAGAGAAAACAATAGAATAAGAACAAGGAGACAGCAGCATTTTATAAAAGAATATAAATAGTCCAGTAAAAACCGTTAAAATTCTTCGTAGTTAAATATACCCTAACTAGAAAAATTACTTGCTATTTTGCAATGTTTTCCAATCAGATTAGATAAGAATATCACTAACAAGGATCATGGTCATATTTTGCTTTCGAGAACTGGGCGGGAAGCACTTTTTCAGCAGTGTAATTTTTCGGAGATCTTCACAAGTCTTAAAATTGTTTATATCCTCTGAAACAATAATTTGGCTCTTATCAATTTATCTTAGTATGATCATGGTTATCCATAAATATGTCAATTTATGAATCTTTATCCACCTGTTGTTTAAAATAGAGAAAAACTTGAAAGGATGCCAGTAACGAGATACTGGTGACATTCGTTTGCATATATTCACCTAATAAAAGAGTAGTTTTTGAAGATTATATTGTAGAAAACTTGCAATGAAAGAGAAACGAACACTTCTTATATTAGTCTCCATACCAAAAGAAGGACGCGAATCGGTAGGGTTATAATCTCATTGTTCTAGAAGGTTTTAGCAGCAGTATCACAAGTTTAAGCTCACCTTGGGCAACTAGCAAGACTGCCTCAAAATAAAAATTAAAAAAGGGATTGAAATTGTCTTAATTACTTTTTTCATTGCTGGGACATTATACTCAATACACACAATTTAAGGGAGAAAATGTTTAAAATAAACTTAGGTAGCTCATAATTTCAGGAGAGAGGTCTCGGTCCAGTTGGCTGGTGGAAGTGGTGCAGTGGAAGTTTCTGGTGGAAAACACATGCTCAAGGCACCACAAGGGGAAGAATCAGGGTTTAGGGAGAAGCCAGGACAAACAAGAGTATATCCTTCCAGGCCACACCCTCAGTGATCCACCACACCCTCAGTGATCCATCACACCCTCAGTGATCCACCACACCCTCAGTGATCCATCACATCCTCAATAACCTGCCCCTCCCAGCCAGGCCCCACCTCTTAATTGCATATGAAATTCATAGATAATCCACCATTTCCAAATAATATGAGGTTTTGGGGGGAAATTCCAAGTCAAAACTGTAACAGAGATATGGCTCAGTACAAAAATCCTGGGTTCAGTCTCCAGTACCACAAAAAAAAAAAATAAAGAAAATAAAGAAAATAAGAAACACACAGATGAGTATCCCATGCAACAGATAACACCAATATTTAGAAATAAGATGCTAAAAAGTTAAAATTGACAACATACTATAAATAATTTAAATTTTTTTCCTTCTTGTGTTTCTTGTTTTTCTAACATTCCCATAAATTTATTTCACCTCAGAGAAATATTACAGTTATTTTAAAGACATTCAAATGGTGTAAAGAAACTTATTTATTTTATAATTTCTCTTATATGCAGAGAACTAATTGATTAAAACTTACTATGTCGATTAATTGCCTTCTCATACGAAGAGAAGGTTGAGGTTGAGCTCAAAATCTAAGCTATCCAAGATGTTAGAATAAGCAAATTTCCATAATGTACATAATTCTCATTATGCAGAAGAACAAGTCTTCATTCTAAAGAGAGCTTAACACTCATCAGTGTGCGTAGCTTCTGTAATGTACAACTTTTGGCCTCATGGTGATAACTGTGTGGGATGGGATGTCTTGTGAGATTGTAGGACGCAAGCAATGTGAAATAAAGTTTTACAAATTGTTCCATTGTTCCATAGTTCAAGCCTAGAGACTCGTAAGTTTTTGACATTTTTAAAAAAAAAACTTAAATACATTTTGAAGTGGTTACTCTAAAAATATATTATTTCTATGTTCCTGTTTTCTACAATAATAAAAAAATAGTTTGAGTCTGACAAGTCATTTTCAGAAATGAGAACATGATTTAATGAAATGACATTTTCCATGCTTTAAGTGAAGCTAATGTTTGGATTGGCCTGTTTAAATTAAATTGTTTTCTTTTGCTTTTATTAGTATGCATGCTCTGTGTGTAATTTCTCATTTCACTGTACTGTGTGCTGAGATTTGTTGCAAAAATAATGGGGTGGTGGGAGAGTTTTATGTTGTTTGTATGGTGGCATTTCTGCCTATAGTTGCAAAAATTTTATTGATGATAGTTGTGTTTACCCAGTACCAGCAAAGCAAAAATATTCTAAATCTCCTACGATCTTTTCTTTTTCTTTCTACGCAGTGCCAAATGCATTTTCTTTTGGATTAGAGAGAGATGTCATTAACTGCAATGTAGCCATGCGTTGTTTGTATAATCGGAGCTTTAGAGCTCTGGGACAACTTAAGGAAATGTGATGTTTACCTTACTGAGGGTTCTGGGTCTTGGATGGAAACCTCAGACAGAATTCCCACTATACTTCTGGGTTCCCTGTTGGGAACTTACAGGATCTCATACTTTCCCACTTTTGCACTCCTGTGTCATCTCTTTGGTTTTGTGTTAAGTTCCAGAATGAGATTCATGATTCCTCTGTCAGGGTAAATTTACATTGACTCAGAATCATCTTTGGTGGACAGTGGCCTTTTCACCTTGTGTCCTCGAATACTCTCGACCTTGGTCTTCTTAGCACTTAATGCTATGCTGAGCACGTGATGAACTGTGAAAATTTGCTTATCTTTCAAGGCTCAGTGCTACTGTTACTATTCCCTATTATAGGACAAAGAGTTCGTTTTATTTTATTCTGTTTTATTATTTTTTAATTATGTTCTGGCAATACTCCAACCACATCTATATTTACATGTATTTAACCTTATATGTCATTTTTTGGACTCTTCACATCCATTTTGATACTGCGTTCCTAGGCTTCTTGAGGGCATAGATCGCATTTTGTTCATTTTTTTGCAGTGCATAGTCCATCATTGTTACTAAATGATTATTTCTATATTTGCTAAAAAGAACCTTGAGAATTTCCCAGGCATTTTTGGTACCACATTCTCCCATCCACAGATAACCAGGCGTGGCCTTCCTTAGCTTCCAATAGCAAAGGAGATAAAATGTGTTCAGAGTGGCTTGGCCAACAGCTTGTACCGTGTATTCTACCCAAGAGACCTTTTTCGTATGTTTCCCTCACCCTCATTCTCTAAGAAGAATTTTACCAATTCTCCCAGCTTTTACTCCTGATAAAACCAAAGAGCAGCCCAAGAAGAAATTCTTACTTACCTTGGTATAAGTCTTTATTTTACCAATCCACAGAAAAATTAATACATAACTTATTCAGAGAAATTAAAAGCTTCTTACTTCTTGGTAATACACCAAGGGCTGAAAGGAATTGACTTAAGATACTGATTCCCATGCTGTACAGGACAATTGTCCTCTGGGAGCCTAGGAGTGACAGCCTGGGGTGAGTCAACAGGTCTGTTTTTCCCTGATGTTTCTACTTTTGCTTCCAGTGAAACTAAATGGAGTCGGCTGTTCCTGGGTCAGAGGTGAGAGCTGTTTTTGAATTGAAAAAAATCAGTTCATTATATACCATCTTTGGAAGTCCATTTGCATGAGCCTAGCACATCAGCTGTAATGAGGAAATGTTTTATGCTTATTAGCCCCATGGGATCAGGCAAATTAATTAGGTAAATAAGACCCCAGTGTCACTCTGTGTTTCTGCGTCTGCTGTGAAGGCCATGTTGTAGCCATTTGTTCTGTGACTCAAGGCCCACGTGGCACAGCTGTGACTCCGGACTCACAATTTGCATCTTGACTTTGCTACTTTCTAGATTTGGGCAAGGTTTAACAATTCACTTAATTCTCTTGAGGCTCAGTTTCCCTTTCTGTAGAGTGGAAATGGTATTCGTAGGAATATCATGAAGAGTAAATTAAATTATATAATTTGTACTAAAAGCTTAGGAAGTGTAAGTACAAGTTTACCTATTAGTCACTCATCTGTTGTGTCACTGGGCTTCCTGTGACCATTTGCTTTAGCTACGGCGTCATCATCAAAGCCCTCCTGCCTCCTTGGTCTGGGTGAGTGTCCTCATATAACATTTCAATCTGGTTCTCAATTTACTTGCTGACATCTGGAAAAATGTTATGTTATTGATTTCAACATTCTGTTAAGTACCAAATAATGAACCTGGTGTGTAGGAAAGAGCAAAATCCAAAAGAAAACTCTCAAATCATTGAGAACGATCTGCATTATCTATACCGAAAGTAGTTGTGTTGGCAGAAATTCCCCTGGCTGTATCTTTTCTGTGACAAAGGGAACCTTAGTATCGCAAAGTCTAAAAACTAACCTGAACCTTCTTGTCAGCCTTTTAGTGCTGTCTACTGTGTACACAAAGCACTGATTTAATCCCTGGAGATGCAGCAGTTAAACAAGGCAGATGAGACTCTAGCTCTCATGTGGTAGCTGACAGCCACACTGGCAAACAGGTCACACCAAACGGAAGATTGTGATCCTCATAGATATATGTATATATATTCTCTTTTTTGCTACAGATGATAAAGAACCAACGTAAAGCTCCCTTATGCTACACCTCTAAACTCTGGTGAACTGGGGGTGATAGGACTTCTTCCCCTTCCTGCCCACTAGCTGAATTTGATTGATTAGAATTTGAAACAATCTCTGATCCATATTTTATTAGATGAGTTGATTCTGCCCTGTAGGATGCACCCTGCTCTCTTGAAGTAGCCAACATCTTCCATCCTCCTGTCCAATTCTTTGTCTCAGGTTTTATATTTTCCCCTCCTTGATGGAAGTTAATTAGGCAGGACCTGCTTCAGGTCAGCCGCTCTCTGTACTGTCTACTTATACTGGTTGATTTGTTTATTCCCAAAGAAATTAACCAAAATCTTGAACTAAACTGCCCAGTATGGTAGCCACTATCTACTGTTTCTGTTGATAGTGCTTAGAATGTTGTCAGTTCAATTTGAGATGCTTTGTAAGTATAGAACACACTGCAGCTTTTGGTAAGTTAATGTAAAAATAAAATATCTTGTTGATACTATTTTAAATTGATTACAATCTGAGATGATATTTGGACACAGTGGATTAAATAAAATATAAAATGTGAACATTACTGTTGCCCTTTTTAATTCTTTTCTGGTTGCTAATTAGAAGTTAAAATATCATAGTTGGTCAGATTTGGGGCTCATTATATTTTTCTGGATAGCGCTGATCTAGAAGTACAAGATTAAGAAATTCCATTGACCTTGAGATCTAAGTCAGAGTCACTGATCCAGCTATTATTAAATCTATTACCTTGTAATATTTTGTCTGACATTTATTTATGTTTCATAAATTAATTAAAACCAAAGCATGGATGAATGAATTTAGACTACTTATTTCCAATGTTTGGAAAACTATGCTCAAATATCAACTAGTGTGATTTAGTTTAATTCTGATACTAACTATGCTTGTAACCAGCACTAACCTTACAATTTAAGGCATAATTCATAGAAAGCCTTCCCCCATTCCAGACCAGCTGCCTAATACCTATCAGGTTTTATGGTCTTTCTCAGGTTTGGTGATTAACTAGAGTAAATCAGAGAACTCAGAAAAGTTCTACAACCATGAAGACAGTTTTATTAAAAATAATGTACTTATAAGAAGTCCAAATGATCAATAAATGCATGAAAAATATTCAGTATCTTTAGCCATCAGAGCAATGCAAATCAAAATAATGTTGATGTTCTATCTACTGCCAGTGAGAATGGCTGGTATTAAGAACTCAAAAAACAACAAATGCTGGCAAGGCTATAGGGCAAAAAGACCCCCTCCTACATTACAGATGGGACTGTAAACTCGTACAACCACTATGGAAAGCAGTATGGAGATTCTTTGAAAAACTGAAAACAGTTATTCTACTTGACCCAATGATACTTATTCTGGGTATCTTTCCAAAAGAGTAAAGGTCATAAAAGAAGAGCAATTTATAGTAGCCAAATCTTGAAAGAAGCCAATATGCCCAACTGCAGATGAATGGATAAAGAAGATGTGGTATACTATACACAATGGAGTACTGCTCTGCCGTAAAGAAGGAGAAATTTGCATCATTTGTAGGAAAATGCATGCACCTTGAGACCGTTATGCTTAATGAAATTAATCAGATACAGAATATTAAATATTGTGTAGTTTTTCTAATACGAGAAAAACGAACTACAAAAAAGTATAAGAGAGATGGAAGACAGAAGATGGACTTTGTGAAGAGAGACAGGGACACTGGAGTGGGGGTGAGAGGAGAAAGTGATGTGATATGTAAATAAAAATAAAAGCAATAAAAATAAAAAGGATATAAATCAGAAATAGTTAAACAAAGAGACAAATAGCCGAGATCTGAGAGTCTCGAACCCAGGGATTCCTTGGCTTCTCCTTAGGGCACTGTTCTGGAATCTGCCTTGGGCTTTGGTGTCCAGAGTTTCTATTAGACTTCTATCATGAGGCACGACTAATCACATTCCATCTCTAGCCCCTTCTGCTTCCTCGATGTCCAGCTAGCTCAACATGTTTGCCTCTTCTGGTGACCAATCCCCATCTGGAGGTGATCTGGAGGTCCACCAGGAGCTAACTCGTTAGCATGAACTGATATGTGATTCAGGGGTCTCATAAATAAGACAGAAACATCTATCATTTGAGGAAATCTGAGTCCTAGATGTTTTGTCATAGGCATTCAAAGCAGGGACCAGAAGCATTCATTTTACAACAGACCGAGAGGTCCATTGTATGAAGAGCAAAGAGACTGATTTTCCATTCAGCTCATGTTTATTAAGGTGCCAAGCATTTCTGTGTTGGCACTTGAAATACATTAGTGAACAATCAAATTTCCGTGCCTTCTTGAAACTTGTAACCTACCCATTGAGACAGACAATAAACGAGCAAAACCAAAAATAATCCATCATAGAGAATTTGAGAATGTGGCACTATGGGAAAAAGCAGAAACAGAACTAGGATCACCAGCGCTGATGGGGAAAGAGTGACAGTGGCAGGTTATAATTTATAACATGAGTGTCAGAATGGGTTTTGTAAGGGAGTGATGTTGAAACAAAGGCTCAAAGGAGATGAGAGAGTTAGTCCTGTCAAAATTTGGAACAGAACGTTCCAAGTCAATGAGATAGTCAGTGTAAAAGCCTACAGGCAGGCATGTCTTTTGCATAGTCAGGATACAGCCAGCAGGGCAATGTAACCAGAGCAGTCAGAACAGGAGAGGTGCAGACGTTGCAAGGAGCCCGATCGTAGAGACTGGTGGAGCACTGTGTGGAACTTTGGATTTTATTCTGGTTGAACTTGTGCATTTTAACAATTTTGAGCAGAGGAACAGACTTCCTCTTTAGAAGATTTATTCAGTCATCTGTGAACTGACTATATGGAACAGGAATAGAAGAAAGGAGACCTGATTTGAGGCAGTTGTAACTATCCAGGCACAAGATAATAGTAGCTCCGAAAAGGGTGATAGGAAAGGAGGTGGTGTAATGTGGACAGATTCTGGGTTTATTTTAATGATTGAGTCAGTTTGAATTTACTCCGATACTTGCCTGAGGAATTGAGACTGAATGCTGGATACCTTCTAGACTGGAGCTCTGCGTGCATCCTGGGAAGCCTCTCAAGAGCAAGCAGAGGAGTGACACGATTACATCCGTGCTTTGTAAAGTTACTTGTGGGTGTGTGGAGAAAGGACAGAAAAGGGGAAGAATGGATGCTGTCGGGCAGGGAGGTGGCAGTTTAATACCTTGCAGGTGTAAGCACTCTGGCATTAGGATGTAATCTAATTTATCATGCTAAAAGCTACCTACGTTTATTATTAAATAGCACTTTTTGCTATAAAATCTTAGAAGGAGTTTAACAACTCTGCTTTGAGGAATATTTGGCCTGGGTGGCCTACTTAATTTATGAATGACCTTGATTTCTCAACAGTTGTGTGTCCTCCAGATTAGTGAGAAAAATCTAACCTACGCATTGTTTTTAGATGTCAAGATATATTTGAAAATTTATGATTTAATCATACTGTAGAATTGAATGATACAATGGTATATTTTATGGACAAATCAATGCATATTAATTTTTAAAATTTTTATGCAAGTTTTGAGTTTGCAAGGTTGATATAGTGAATTTAACAGTTTGTAAAATTTGCACCGTGTTGCAATTTTTTAGACAAATGAACACACATTGATTGTGTAGTTTTCTTTTTGTATTTTTGAGTACATATTTTTTACAGGTCTCAAAGGTTTTTATGGGCTAATAAAAAGTTTATAGGCTCATAAGTCTAATGGTTTAAACAACCCTAGATACTAGGAGAAGAGTTAGGAAATGTACTGTCTGAGAGAGAGACCTTTGAAAGTATCTTGCTTTCATTAAGGCAAGATTTTTAGCAGAATTCATGCACTTACAGTGCACTGGCTTTTGTTATATAAGTTGTGTACTTTTCAGAAGTCACCTTGCACCTCCTGGTCACATTGATCTTGGATTTGCTAAACCGAATCGAAAATTTTGCTACTTCACTTGGTTGACTGTAATCATATTTGGTCGGCTCATGTCACCGTGGAGTTATTTTCCACCCTGATTCAGTGAGGATGTCTAGAGAATTATTAAGAAACTTAAAAATAGGTACAAAATATCGAAATTGTTTTTGCCCCTGTTGATAATGGATTCCCTTTTTATTTTTTCCTGGTAACAGGGCAGTGGATTTCACATATTGGAACCAGAGAGAATTCTAGCCACAGCTCTGCTATATAGAACTAGATGTTAACTGTGGGGTAAATAATTCCAAGAACACTCTGTTTTTACTTTGAATTCACTTTTAGTTATGATAGAGCAGAGCAAAAATTTTGACCTAAACTTTGAGAAGAGATTTTTTTCCCGCTCAATTGAATAAATGCT
Source organism: Ctenodactylus gundi (assembly GCA_004027205.1). Lineage (NCBI taxonomy): Eukaryota > Metazoa > Chordata > Mammalia > Rodentia > Ctenodactylidae > Ctenodactylus > Ctenodactylus gundi. Next base: position 69,231 of record PVKB01000902.1, read on the forward strand.
TTTAATTAAATTAAACGTTTATTAAATGTTCTCATATTCTTTATACTATATAAGAGGAAATATTAGCTAAAAATCAAAGTAGCAGTCTTAAGATCAAGTAATTTTTCCTCAGTGTTCTGGATGTCGTTGCAAAGACCATTTATACACACTTGCTCCTTCATTGCATCCACGTCTGCCCCATGTGCCCCTCATGCACTTGAGATTTGAATATTGCAATTTGTCTCATTTGTAGCCCTTTTATGAATGGGATTCCTAGTTTCGCTTTAACTGAATGTAGCTCATCAATTTTGATTGTTCTCTTGTGTTCATTTACTCTGGCGTCCTTGGCAGTAATGAAACAAAAGCCTTTCGGGCTGGATACCTGAGTGACAAATGATGGCACCTGTCCCCCCTTTACCTTACTTCAAGCTGCCAATCTCTTCACAGAAACATTGTGCTTTCCAGGTCTTTCGATGCAGTACTTTCATTTTTGTGATAGAAAACCTTAAAAGCCAGCCTCAGAATTACATTCACTGTTGGATGCTCTCGCGTTTTGCATATTCTGTTGTTCAAATAGGTGTTCAACTTTCTTGTCTTACCATATCCATAGAATTGATAGGAAGATGTTTTCTGCTTTTATTTTTTGCTTTCATTTTAATAAACCATGAGAAAGTACAGGATGGAGTGAAAGACGTAGACATTGAAGTGTGACTTTAGACTTTTTCTTTTCTTTTCTTTTCTTTCTTTCTTTCTTTTTTTTTTTTTTTACCAGTGGCATTTTCTCTTGCCTGGGTACTTTCAACAAGCTACTTTGTGTCTCTGTGGATTAGCATGCTCATCTATAAAGTCAGAGTGGCTGTCATTCATCCAGTGTGCCTTCATTGAGAACACTTTGTACCAGGCTGTGTTCTAGGCACTTGGTACACAACTAGTGGGATTAAAATATTCAGCACCTGCTTAAATAAAAAATTACAATAAAATTCACATTCTCGTGAGTGCCTTTCAAAAATAATTCCCTTTGCTTTCGCGTCATCCATCCCATTGCTCTTTGCAACTTTCTGAAGCAGTTCGGGAAGTCCTATTTCATGAGAGTGTCTTTAGTTGCACTGTCATGACTGCCCCAGATCTGTTCAATGTGTTTCTCTTTCATGGTCATTTTGAATTTGAGGAAGACGCAGAGGTTGTTGATGTGCAGATCTAGTGAATGAGATGTATGCAGGGACACCTTCACGATTTTATGAAGCAACCTTTTTATTTTCCCCCAATGGCATATTTTTGATTGCATCTTGCTTTTAGACACTCATGAAAGAGATCTTCAAAAGGTACTTCAGAGGATGACAAGGATGATAAGATGAGTGTGTTTGTAATGACGGAGTATTTTTACGCAGTTTAACATCAATGTCTTTTACTGTAGCAATTTAAAAAAATTGAACATTCACTGCATTTTCCAATTATTCCTTGTATATAAAATACTGAATAAAAGACATCCTGCCTTCTTGGCGTGAACCTTCTACCGAGGCTTGAATAAAATGGAACGTAAGACAGTTCAACTCCTTAATGTAACACGACTTCAATCACTTTCCCAGTAAGGGCTTAGTTCAGTGAAAGTGTTTTGTTAAGATTATTTTGGCTGCTTCATCCCTGTTGTTCTGAATAGAGAATCTGTGTTGAAGATGTAGCTTTTAAATATGAGAGTCCCTAACAAGTACAAGGAAAGCAAACGACAAGACAGATTTCTAGACAGCATTTGAGGTCAGTAGTCGTAGATTCTGACTGCTTGGGAGAGTTGAAACGTTTTAAATTTTCAGATGATGTATTCTCTCAGTCTTCCATTTTTAAAGGAATATTCCCGCTCCCTGAGCCAGGCTGGGAAAAAGCATTCTGTCTTTCAATGTGTAAGGTTCGCTTTGTCGAGGCCTTCCATATGTCGGGATGAAGGCAGTTCACGGTGCTCAGGGGGATTTCTGCAGGGGTGATTTTGACAAAAGTAAAAAGTGGTGAAATGATTTTACAGAGAGGAGGCTTTCTTTCCATTGAGGAAAAACGCAGTATCAAAGGAGCCATAAACAACCTAGTAAATGCAAAACATTTAGAGCAACATCGGTTTGGTATATACCATAATGAGATCTGTTTCTAATATGACACAATTCGTATTATTTATCATATTTGTTGCCTTATCCTGAATTATATCTTGTAGCTGTTTTCTCTCACAAATTTGTCACTTTAAAAAGAAAAGTAAGTTCTTGCAGAGGGAGGTGTGTTCGTTTGATGTCTGATGAGCTTCTAGGGTATACTAGGCTTTTTACTGGGACAAGTTCTGGTAAAAATGGGAAGAAAGGAATGATTAAAACCATGGCGTACAGTTCTTTAGTGTTTACCATGTCACCATGTGGCACGTTATATTTTATGCCTGTTACGTATCTTATCTCATTTAATTCTTACAACAAATATGTGCCCCTCCCTAGACTTAGACGTAGAGAGCTTAACTCACTTTCCCAAAACCACTCAGTTAAGAAGTATAAATCTCCTCCTTCCCACTTCATTAGATAAGCGATGAATCATATGTACAGAAAGGTAAATGGGTATAGTCTGTGGGTGGTGCTGCTGAAAATGTGATCTGTGTCTCAATTTGAAAGAGTCTAAAGGAGAAAAGGTCAGTCTGCTGGTCATGCAGATAATATCCTATTGACCAGTAGATTCAGGAATGCAAGTACCTCTAATGGTTGAGCTCTTTTGCTACAGGCAAACTGAATAGATACTGGGGCTCCATTGATTGCACAGAGCTGTCAATGGAATACCTTTTAAGTTTCCCTCAAGGCAAAACCCCAGGGCCTTCTAAAATGCTAATGTTTATTAAATAAATGGGACTTTGGGTGCCATTGAGTCCTTGGGGCAGTGGTAGATGGAATGCCTTACCTCTAAACATGTGTTATATGTCGATGCACACATGCTGCTGTCAGGTTCTCAGGGATCGAAAGCCTATGGCCAGATACGGCCTTAATTCAGAAGGCTTTCTGGTGGGAACATACCATTTGGCCTAAGAATCAGGATTTAAAATAATGAATGTCTGTCCACTTAGTGGTTAGAATTTGGAAGCAGATGTGTTCTTGAAGACTTTTGGATGGTTAGTTGCACTGAAAATTGTTACACATTGTACCTTGGGTTTGTGCTGAAGTCTTTTAGAAGTTGTCAAATATTTAAATATTGTATCTCATGCGGAGTCTCTGGGGCATCGTTACTGACTGGTCGCTACCTCAATGTGTTCATCTGGAGGAGGAGATGTGGGGGAGGTAATATAGGGCACACAATCTGTCCAGTTATTCTACTGAGGTCAACTTTTTGTGAACTTACATGACCTGATGTTATTTAATTAAGTTCATTCCTCTACACAAAAATCTCATGGGCATACATGTATTAGTAATTTTTTAGTTAAATTGATTTTTTTGAAAGTGTTATTTATCAAATTATAGTATTTTTCATTACGTGATTGGTCATGCAGGCTGGGGAACCACTAATTCCCAGGGCCAGAGTGTTGCCTGGGATAAATGAGGTCAGGTTCTTACCCCATTGTCTCTCTTTACTTGTGAATGGCTCATTTCACTTTGCTGAGCTTCATTCAGGTCACTGTCAACTTAAAAGAAAAGGTGACGTGTGCAGGAACAATGCTTAAACCACAGTAGGTGCTGTATCGATTTTCACTTGCTTCGTTTCATCTCTCAGATGCTTGGTTTCTCCTAGACAACGATGGTGCTGTTGGAGATCTTGTTGTCAATTAAATCAAAAGGAGAGCATGGTCTTCTCATCTAAAATGGCAGGTTTGTTGTTCTTTCGCCCCTTGTGGATGACTTGCTAGGTCACTTTGGGGCTATTGGGTCAAAGTAGCTTGATTCCAAATGCATGCTGATGGTAGAGATTCCAGTGTGAAACATTGTACTAAATTAAATTAAAATAAAACTCCGAGGAAGTTGGTTATACATTGACACTCATATATATTCTTTTCCTTTGGTATTTTTCTCAATTAATAGAAATGGAAAACTTCAAAGGTTAAAATGCCCTTATGAACAGAGGAAGAATGTGTGTAGAAGAGGTAGACTTAGTGTTTGAGAATGACAGATCAACTTGATGAACTTTATTCAGAGTTCTGTAGTCTCTCCAAAATTGTTCTAAGTTTGGCTTCTCAGAAGCTGAAGTAAAAAAGGGCTAGAAAACCAGACAGTGGGGCTGATTCAATGAGAGTGAATCTATTGTGACTCTGCAGGACATACATGAAATTTCTGCATCTGAAACAGAATCATGTTGATTATATCTTTCTCCTCTTTGCAAAATACATATATTCACATACAATGTGTTTATTTTAAAGAGTTGCTTCCCATTTTTAAAAATTTTGATGCTTGCTATTTCTTGCCTTGTACAGAGCCTTATATGGGATGATTGTATAAAATTCATTATTGTATCATTTGCGTATAATATTTCCATTGTTTCATTCATGAAGAGTTAAAGGCTGTTGCCTCTGATGTTAAAATTTTCATATGAAAGAATGCTAGAACCATTATTCAAGATCTGAGCCTGAAAATGCTTTTGAAAGTATATCAGATAGGAGAAATTAACTAGATCAACAGTTCCCCTTGGGAAATGGAAAATATCAAGAGTTTCCTTTGTTTCCCTTATTTTGACAAATAGGTGTGTTACTTACCTATCTCACTTATAAAATGGCATTCTAGAGGCACCAAATACTCTAAGAGGAAGCATTATCTTCTCCCCTACCACATTATGATACAAATTGTCTCAGAATTACAGAATACCGGCATAGCTAACAGGTTAATTGTGTTGGTTTGGAGCCAGCGTGACTCGGTTTTAAATTCTGTCTCCTTCAAGGTTTAATTGTGCTTCACTTTCATCATTTTCAAAATATAAACAATATCTATTAATAGTAAAGTTTATTTTGAAGATGAAGTGAATTAATTTAGTTAACCAAAACTGTGTGGTTTCCTAGAAGAGATCATCATGTCTGGTTTAAACATTATGTAACCCAGTATCATTAGCAGATAATAATTATGTTGGTTTTTCCATCACTGTGACAGCATACCTGAGAATAACAAGGTTTAAAGAGAAAAAGAAGCTTTATTTTGGCTCAGGGTTTGAGAAAGTTCATCCTATGACCAGTTGGCTCCACTGCTTATAGGATTATGGTGGGGGAGTACGTCACGGTGGAAACATGTAATGCAAGAGAAAAGGAGGGAAGAAAGGGTGAGGAGAGAGAGAAATAGAGAGAGGAAGATTGCATGCTGACAAAGGGGAGCCAGGGATAAGGCAGAGTCCCCGAGGACACATTCTCATGACCACCCACTTTCTCCAGTGAGGCCTATCTCTGAATTAATTTATCAATCCACTGATGAAGGGAAAACCTTTACGATGCAGTCTTCTTCTAAAAACTCATCAGCTGGCAACCAAGCTTCCAGCACGCAGCCTTTGGGGAACATTTTCAACTTAAATTATGACAATACGTATTATTTGAGGAAATTAACATGTATAATGAATGGTAAGCACTTAGCAACTTAGCTGGCAAGTATTGGGGTCTCAATACCATTCTCTATTATTATCCTGTATAAGGTGGTACCTGGATTTCTTTTTTATAATTCCCAGTAGGTTATTTTTTTCCCTCCCCAGCTGCACAAGTCTGACTTGAATTCTATTTTCATTTTAAACATCCATAGTTCATTGTGTTAGAGCATTTTTCTGTCTCAAAGGTCCTGCCATTTTCTATGAGGAATACAGCACAGTAACAATTCTTTATACAAATGGGAGAAATAAAAAGCGACAGACTAAAGATAGGTGGTTAAGTTGTAACAAAACTCAGCATATAAAGCTTGGCAGAGATTTATTCAGAGAGACAAAACTATTGTTTAGTCAGAGAAATCAGTACAAAGGAACTGAGAAAAGAAGGGGAACGTATGCTTCAAAGCTATAATGAGAAGGGGCCGCCTCAGGCAACTTCAGTGAGGAGTAACATACCCAAATTTCCTTGTCTCAGAAGCGAACATTTTTCTGTTGATTATTCGGAATATGTGTCATTAGCCATATGTGTATATATTAGTCAGCAATACAGCTGGAGCCCACGTTTCAATAACATGTGTTCTACTTCTGTTTAAATATACAACAACCAGATAAATGTCCCAGACCTTTTACTTCAGATTACTCTTTCTTTCTTCCTTCATGCCTCCATCATGCATCACAGCAGAGTTCCATGAATGCCCTCTTTTGGAGACAGTCCTTTTTCCTTTTTCTCTCTACCTGCTGACACTGTAAGGCTTTTCACTGGTTGCCAATTTGAGAGAAGATTCTTTGTAGCCCCGCCTCCCGATACCTGAAAATTATACCGTATTCGTCTTGTCTCGTTACCTTGGAAGCAGATAACCTTAATTAGTAAAAGTATTTTGTAAATCGTCTTTGATAATCATCGTGGGTCATCTCTAAATAGATAGGATTCATCTAAAGATAGATTGGAGGGTGGAGTTTCCAGGGTAGCTTGTCTGTTCTAAATGAAAGAGAAAAAAAGTTCAGTGATAAACCAGTTTTGGGTACATTGCAATCTGACAGTTTTGGGAATCTCTGCTTCGATATTGATGGATGTCAGCAAGTACAATTTCCTAACTGATGGTTTGATGATTTTCAAGTTAAGTGCCTGTGGGAAGGCTCAGGATTGGGCCAAAGGAGCTGTTTCTCTGCCAGTCCTGATGAATAGGGCAAGACCTCAATTCCTCGCAGTTATGTAACCAACACCAGGTGAGGTCTAATGGGAGCACATGTGCATAGAAGCCAAGTAGTGATGAGCTGTTAAGGAAGGTTCCCTAGAAGAAGTAATGCTTAAAATAAGTTTTTTGTTTGTTTGTTTGTTTCTAGATAGGATCTTGTGCTGTAGTCTAGTTTGGTCTCGAACCTACTTTGGAGCCCAAACTGGTCTTGAACTAGCATTCCTCCTGCCTCAGACTCCTGAGTGCTGAGATTGTAGGCATGCACCACCACACCTAGTTTTATGTGGTGCTGGGGAATTGAACCCTGGATCTTGCACTTGCTGAAAAAGTACTATACTCACTATGTTATTTCTTCAGCATTTGAATGAGTTTCGAAGGAGGTAATATGAAAAGAGTTAAAAATGTTTGTTTTGTTACTTCCTATTTATTAGCATTTCTGTAGAAAGGTTCAATCAACTAATTTTAATGGTATCAATGAGGAATAAAAGAAATGTTTTCTGTGTAAGTAAATACTTTCCATTATATTTTGAGGAATGTCATAAAAGAGTGGAAGTAAGTTTGAAGAAGCTTATTTTAGATTAAGCAAATAGATTATTTTTTTAAACCAGAGAGAAATGGAAACATACGTTCTTCCAATAACTGCTGAATATAAAAATAAACAGGAATGAGCAAAAATTGGAAACATATTCCAAAGAACTAAACGGGGTTTGGGAAATCCATAGTCTTTAAGCTTTATTAGTTAAAGATGAGGTTGTGTTGTTGAATTACTAAGTGATCAAAGACTTTGCTATTCAAAGTGTGGTTTTGAGATCTGTAACAACAGCATTGTCAGAATCTTTTTAGGAATGCAGAATCTGAGAACTCTCCCTGACTTATTGAATCAGTTTCTGTATATTAACAAGGCACCCAGGTCATTTATAGTCACTTTAACATTTAAGAAGAAATGGTGTAGGAGGTAGTAAGTAGCGTTTTTAGGTGGGCAGCCTGCAGTAATGCAGTAATACGCAGCTGATAACCAGCAGAATCTCCTTGGCAGCATTTCAAAAAATATTTTATCATCTTTCTCATTGGTAGATGAGATTTAACAAATGAGAATTTTTGAGCTGGGATAGAGTGGCAAGATCGTGGAGACTGGGTATACCTTTCTGCATTTTGAAAAGCTCGCCAGTCAAATCTGATTATCCAAGTTTGGAAGCTAGTGATGTATGATACTACAGAGGTGCTTTTTAACCCTGTCTGCTCACTAGAATCCCAAGGGTAGGACCAGACCTGCAGAAATGTTGATTGAATTGATCTGGTTGGAATTTATATATAAATATTTTTATGTAGCCTTAGTAATGACATGACATGAAGTTTATCCCTGCATGAATTTATTCAAGAAGTTTTCTAAACGGTTCTCTTATGCAGTCTCCCTTTGAGAATTCCTGAAAGAAGACCAGCGGGCCATTGTGCTTTTCCAATGGGACACAAAGAAGATCTGAACTTGGGCAGTGCCAGCGAGTGACATTTGTGTGGATATGTGAGGCTGTGAGACAGGGAGGTAATTCAGGGAGCTCTCTGAGGTCGAATTAATAGAATTTAATGATTAATTTTGCATGGAGTATAGAGCAACTCGGAAGTCTACGATTATGTTACTTTTACTTGATAGACTGGATGGACTGTAACACTTACTAATTGACCTACCTCTTTCGCATATGTAGCATTCCTTTTGGTACAAAGATCACGGAGAGAGCATTGCAACAAAAATATTTAGACCTTGAGATTATTTACCAAATTTGTGGTGACAAATTCAGCAGAAGGGACAACAGTTAATTCATACCCGAGAAACTCCTGAACATATAACTCAAGTGCTTTTAAAAATATGCATTGAAAGGTTAATCTCTTTTTTAATCTAATATTTGTCTATTGTACAAACCTTTCCAAATGCTTCCCTGTATCTTTCCTGAAGGAAAGTTAGCATACCTAATCAATTTATTGCTTGTAGTAGTAAGGATACTTAGAAAAAACAGGATTAATATCACACACACACACACACACACACACACACACACACACACCCCATGTTTACATATTGCCTTAGTTACTTTTTCATCGCTGTGAATCCAATAGCAGACATGCATAAATTAGGGGAGGAAAAGTTTAATTTAGCTCACAGTTTCAGAAGGTCACAATCTGTTCACAGGTGGGTGCTGTACAAATGGTGGAATCATATGGCAGGCCTGGGGCCAGAGACAGAGGTCCTCATAGCATGGAAGAACAGGAAGCCAAGTCTGGGAGGAAGGGTGGAACCAGCACACAACCAGTCAAACTGCAGATATCCACCCCTTCCGGCTAGGTCCCACCTCCCAACAGTACATGGCATCCAGAGAGATGGCCATAATTGTATGTATGTTATGCATTGGCTATGCTGAGCTTGAGTATTTTGTGCATATATATGTCATGTCAGTGTTATAGTCGGTTCCCCTCTTCCTTTGTGGCCATCCTGCACCATCCTCATCCCCTCTAACTCACACCGGCACACGCCTTTGGTTCTATAGAACGCCTGTATTTTTGATTTCTCATCTTAGAGAAACCATGCAATATTTAGCCTTCTGTATTTGACTCACTTCATTAAGTATGATGGTCTCAAGTTGCTTCCATTTACTTAGAAAAGCCTCAGATCTGTCTTTATGGAAGAGTCATACTCCACTGTGTACATTCGCCACAATTTTTATATCCATTGTTCTGTTGACGAGTATTTCAGCATCTTTCTCATTTTAGCTGTTGTTAGATGTGCTGCTATAAATATAGGTATACATGCATCTCTGTTATATGTTGCTTTTAACTCCCTTGGAAAGATAGCCTGAAGAGGTATCACTGGATCAAATGGAATATTTATTTTCAGACTTTTGAGGAATCTCCATATTCCCCACCGTAGAGGTTGTACCAGTTTATGGTCCCACCAGCAATGAAGAACGGTTCCTTTTCCCACACAACTTTGCCGGCTTCAGTTACTGTTTGAGTTTTTGATATGTGCCATTCTCTCTGAGGTTAGATGATACCTTAGTGATGTTTTAATTTGCTAATGGCTCAAGATGGTTGAATATGTTTCCCATTTGTACTTCTTCATATGGGAACTACCTATTCATCTCAGTTACCCATTTTTTTATTGGGTCTTTGATTTTTTAGGGGTCTATTTCCTTGTATATTTTAATTATGAGCTTCCTATCTAAGGTGCAGGCAATTAATCCCCCCACCACCACCTTCGTCAGTTCTTTCTTCACTTTGTTTATAGATTCCTTCGCTATGCAGAAACTCTTTAATTTGATATCCCGTATGTTGATTCTGGGGACTTTCTTTTGCGCCATGCGTCCGGTTAAGAGGCAGAGCTCTTCTTGATGATCCTTAGTAGGATCTCGGTTACAGTTCATCCGTATCAATCCGACTTGCACTTTAGTACAATACCTTTAGCATTGTTTACAGGAAAGGTCAACAGCAGCACTCAAGAGAGTAAATGTGGTGATGTAAAGATTCTTTTCTACCCAGTAATCCATTATTGCTGGCTCTGGCTTGCTCTCTCTTTATTTTAAAATGAATAAAGAGGAAATGTATAAGAAGAAAAGTAAATGGGCTTACTTGAATTTTTACCTGAATAATATGACAACATCATTTTAAAGACTCAGAGGAAATGTATATCCCTGGAAATGATGCTTCACAGGAAACAAAAAGCAATTTTAGACGCTATCTCATTAAGTTAGGAAATAAAGAGCTACCATTGCAAAGATATGTCAGGATGTTATAAAACACATGCTGAAATACAGCCTGAGTATTGATACATCGATTGAGAAAAACCAGCAGTGGGAAAATATTGGAAATCCCGGAACAGATTTAAAATTCTCATGTTGTAACATAAATAATATAGTAAAATAGAATTAATGGCAGTTATTTCAAAATTAAAAAGTTACTATAAGAATTGAAGGGGAAAAAAAAGTAAGAGGGATCAGGAGATGGTAGATGAGACGCATCCATGGTAATGTTCCTCGAATGAGAAGTGAAAAAATAGTATAAAATTAGAACTTATAATACAAATTTACAAATTGAAACGTATGTTCACCTACGAACAAAGACTTGAGGTAAGGATAACAGAGTTTTACGTGTCCATGCACTCTGATTTCTATTACCAAAGATAAAAAATTTTAAAATCTTACAAGATTCCTTAGAGTCCAAAATACAAGTGAAAATAAAACAGGAACAGGTCCTCAGAATTTTGCAAATTTCACAGAATTCTGCAAAAACAGATCCTCAAAGGTAAAAGAAAAATTATATTGTGGCTTGATGGAAGGTATTTTGTGATTCAAAGCACACGTGTCCAGTCAAGTTGGTCTTTACGTGTGATGACAACAGTCTGAGGATTCAAGGAACATATATTGGAAGGAGTACGTCCGCAATCAATAGGGAGTTGAAAATAAGGAGCTCTAGAATGAAGTAATTGTTTGATAAACACTTAGGCAAAGAGGAATGCATAGCAAGGCTGGTCGCTCCTAGAATGAAAGTGAAATCATTTTTATGTAAAGTAATTACTGAAGCAGAATATATTAAAAAGAAAATACAATTCTAAAGAGAAAAATACTTCATAGAAAGCAGGAACCATGGTATAATGAGCTCATATTAAGTTCTGCACAAGAGAAATGAAACTGGGGAACTGAAAGGTATTAAATTTCATATTTCATATGTATATCTGAACCAGTAACACATCTGTATCTATTTGTCCATCCTACATACGAACATATGATGTGTCTTGTGTGTGTATTTACTTATGTATGTCTGTGTCTATAAATGAGAAAGGTAGAGAGGAGGATATGGTTTTGAAAAGTTTAAAAGTAAACACCAATAAATTAAACATAAGAGGTTAGTTTTCCAAATAAGTACAGAAGAGAAGAAAGAACTAATCTCAGTCTTCTCACCTTGTCCACACCTCTCCATGAGTAACTGAACTATTACTAAGAAAATAATGCTACTAAATGAAGTGTGATTGCCTTTTCCTTTAAGGATCACCACATTTCGCACAGAAATGCAACTGTGTTCAGTAGCCACAGAGTATTTCACTAGTGAGTGTTTGTCTGACTTTTCTGTTATTCCTCAGACTCCCAGCCTGTCTCTTGTCCCAGCATTAGTGTATGGCCTTCCTTCATATGTGACTGGTGGAGGACTAGGAACTGTCTCCTCATCAACTGTCCTTCAGACATATCTATTTTGCCTCCCGCTGGCTTACATCTTGCTCCCAATTTCTCCTGTCTCCTCAAAGCCCAACATTTAACTTATTCTGCTGTATGTCCTACCCCTAAACTTTTCGGGGATTTCACCCTTTGGTTGCCACCTCTTTCTTCTATGATATCAATTTCACTTTCTCTCCTGAATTTTTATACCAATATCCTATCATTGTTTTCTTTCATCCTACACAAATTTCTTCATTGTCCACAACACCTACCAGCTCCTACTCTCATCCATATGTACTTTGAAGGCCATTTCTTAAAATTGGATCTTCAGCCTGTGTGCAGTTCTTTACTCAGATCTATTCCATTTCATGATTCCATTTTCAGCCACACTGCTCTGCTCTGATGTAGCTATTGTCAATTCCAGGAGGATATCTCCATCGCCACCTTCTGTGATTGCTTGGTTGCACTTGAGCTGCTGTCGCCCTCCCTCTCTTTGAAACACTCCTCTTCTCCGTGACTGTGGCGCCATATTAATCCCCCTGTCATCCTCTGATGACCTTTCCTTAATCAACTTTTCGGGCTTCTCTTCTAGCCAACCTAAAAATATTGTAGCTTTCTAGACTTCAGAGTGGGCCTGACTTCTTATTTTTAATCCATTAGGAAAAGTGATTTCATGCATTAAATATCTCTACTCTGCATTTCTGTGAGCTCTGAGAACTTTTGATCATTGTCATTGTTGCTGTTTTTGGTTGGTGCTGGGGCATGAACCCAGGGTCTTAAGAATGGTAAATATGTTCTGCTTCTGCATGAAACCTTCAGGGCCAAAATCTGAGTTTTTATCAGCATGCTCAATTACTGTTTCAAATCATAATGTAATGTACATGAAGCTGAACTTTCAACTTTTTACTCCAGTATTTTGTGGGTGTCTACACGATCTTAGCTTACTATACTACTATCCATTCAGTTCTAACCCTAGAAACATGAGTAATTATGACTTTGTGAAATGAGTATTATATAATTGACATGGATAGTATATCTCAAAACCATTTGCTTTCTACTTTGTTCAAGCTTCCATGTTTTATTCTGTGAACTTCTGGGATAGCCTCATTTCTGTTTGCTATGTTTCCCCTAGCTACTCAATCAACTCTACACCTAAAAGCCAAAATTATCTTTATAAAAATATAAATTATATGAACTCTGTGTTGTCAGTTTTTTTTAAATCATCTTAGGTGGTAGATGCTACTACTTTCCTTACAGTGGGTAAGCAATTCCCTCAAGATCCTACAGACCGTGGACACGGGAGCTGGAATCTAACATCAGGTTGCCGAACCTTAAAGTCCACACTCTGAACCACAAGGAAATGCTCTTTCACAAAAATGTGTGCCGTTTTCTTTCTAACAACAGCTTGAATTTTTGTAACAAAGGGAGTCTTGTTATAAGCAACTGAATTAGGACATGCTTTTTGGAGCCTCATCCTGATATCCCACAGGGCTCCGTTCAGGTAAAGGGGATCTTCTTATACACTCTGTTTTATGCCATTCTCGATGGAGACTCAGTGTGGCTATGAACTTTTCTTTGTATGAAAGTGCAGATTAGTTTAGAAACCCATCCAGGTGATTCTATGGAAATAACATATTTACATATACTTTCTCTGCAACTGATGTACCCACTGGTCGCTTATCAGTTAATCATAGTAATCAAAGATGCAGACAGAGCCTACTGTCATTATATTACAATTTCCCTCTGAAGGTCTGCATAAAAACAAGCACTTTTCATTCTTTTTCTCTAATCCATCCTTGTAGACTGCTGGACTTGTCTTCCTAAAATACAGCTTAGATCCAGCCACTTCAAAGTTTAAATGTCAATGTCTTCCCACTGTGTGCTCAACAAAGGCCAGATTTTATTTTAGTATTCAGAGCCTCTAGAATATGGTTCTGATGCTATTTTTCCAACACTTACCCCTGTCTATTCCCTTTATGTACATTATACTCTCAACAATGGGTTACTTAGTTCAGTCTACACGAGCTCAAACTCATATTTTTTTTCACCCTATGTCTTGGCCTTTCTTCTTTTAGGTACTTTGCACTAGAATATTGCACCTTCTTAAAGTCTACATTTAAAAATATTTAAGGTGTGCAATCAAATGCTATATTGCTAGGTAGGTATTGACTTTTAGGGGAACAGTGGCTCAGGAAAGCAGAGAGCAAATAACAGATGGGATGATGGGGGATTGGTAGTTGGGGTTAGTGGGAATGAGGAGAGTAGGAGCTGGGCTGTGTTGGCCAACTAGAGCCTCAGACTTGGAAAATAGAATTAGTGTAGAGGTTGCTTTGTCATCAGACTAGTCCGTGGGAGTGACATTGTCTCAGTTACTCATTTCTGGGACAGAATACCCAACATCCATAATCTTGGGGAAGAGAGATTTATTTCATCTCCCAGTTTTAGGGGGTCACAGTCCATTCATGGGTAGATGGCTGGAAATGATAGAATCACATGGTGGACCACAGCATGAGCTGGAGCTCCAGGAATAAAGATTCTCATGGCATGGAAGAACAGAGCCAAGTCTTGGAGGTAAAACACACTCCTTCAGGTCAAGCTATAAGCATCCATCCACGGCAGCTAGGCCCAACCTCCCAACAGTACACAGCACTTACAGGTACATGCAGCTTATGACAGAATCTCCGGATCTAAAGCATAATAGGCATCTAGCCAGCTCCCTGATGAAACAGAAGAGAGAAGTTTGTAGTGAAGAATTAAACCAGGGTATTTATTCGTCAGGGCTATTGGTACATGCAAAACAAACAAAACCCACCACCACCAACATCAAACAAAGACCAGGGAAATGTAGAAGAAAAGTGGCTTAGGAATATGCTAGGCAAATTGCAACCACCAGCTGAGTGTAGGATGGTGGCACTGTGTAAGGTATTAAATGGCCTGAGGTCGAGGCTAAGAGAGTGGGGTCTGCCCAGGTAAGGGCCACTTTACTGCTAAATTTCCTTTTTATAAGAGTCTCCTGAAAGAGGAGACAGAGGAAAAAGTAGCTTGCTCCAGGTTGCACTTCCAGCTGTGTCACTTACGGTGCTAGCATCTCTTAGGGTATGTATTGCCTCTCAGAACACCTCTTGTTCACAGTTACCTTATGAATTGTGTTAAGATCCAGGAATTGTCATGAGGAGGATGGGATGCTTTTACATACACGACCTCCAATTGAGATCTAGACATTTCCCTGTGAGCTTCCATTTGCAGTGACAGAGTTCTGACAGCATCGAAATTAGGCATCTATCATACAAGTTTAAATTTGAGTCCTATTACCATATCTCACTGCCTGTACATAACATAAATTAACATACATCAAAAAAGTTATTTTTTTGTAATTAACCCTGTCACTGACATGATGGAAATGCCTTATTGTGTTGTTTTATACAAGCTACACACTGTTACCAGTTTTATAATCTACTTTGGAATTTTATTTAAAATATACAAAGAGGTTTCTTTTTTTAATAGAAATAGCATGGCAGGACCTGATGAAGATAGTATAGGTCTCATTTTGCAAGGCTCCGTGGAGTTTCCTGAGGACCCCACAGTGAAGATCAACATTGTATTTTCTGTAGATTTGTATTGTCGCTATGGCGCTGTTCAGAAAGATGACCTTGAATGTCCTGAGAAGGTAGTGTTTTGTCTTCCTTTTTAAGTTTTTTTTTTTATTCACGTGGTTGAGGTTGTCCTGAGCATCTCCCACGTTCCAAAGTCCTAGATGTATGTGTGTCTTCACCTACAATTTACTACTGACACCACTGACTGTCATTTGGTTAGATTTATACCATGAGTTTGATGCTTTCAGTTGCAGAAGGGCAATTCTTACCCCATCAACCTCAATCCTTCCAGCTCTTATTTATTTTTATAATAACTGATCAAGCTTTTATCAGCCCTTATTCTAACATAAGTTGTAGCTTAAAATACGTTATGACTTCTAGATAGAAAGCTCCAGGCTTCAATGAAAGAAAAAGAATCTTGAGAGAGAAGAGAAAGAAAAATGGATAGCAAATAGACTAGTGAGCCTTCGTGGAATGGTTTTTAACTAAAGATAAAACTTGGTTTTGACATTGGAGACAGCAGAATGAAAATACTCTTTTTATTTTATAGCCAAGAGCAAAGCAATTAGAATCAACATTTTTATTAAACTTCAAGTATGAAATAAGATAGAGAAAATTTTATGTTCATATCCTGAAATGTTTTTTTTTTTAAATCATTTTGTTTGAGTCACCTTAGGTTATGCCTAAGAAGTTTAGTGCCTATGTGATCTGAAAGAAAAACAGGTGGAAAATATTTCATTAGTTACTAGTGTTATAAATTACAGGAGATTGCCAAGCTCACGGAAAGATATATTTATTCTCCATTTTTCATTATCAAACTGACAAATGTTATTATTATGTGTGAGTAAAAATAATTCTTTAAGGCCAAGGACTTATCTGGCTTGACCTAATATTATTTATGAGTGTTTCAAACTCGATGTCCTGTGAAATTGTTTGGACGTGAAGATACTTTAAATACCAGGATCAGTTTGAACACAGCAAGAAGAAAGAAGAATTAAAGACATTGATTCTCGGTGCCCTGCTCTTTTCTTAGATCAGAGGACCAACAAAATCGGGCCCTTTTGCCCCAACTGGTCTTCTCACTGCCTTTGTAAATAAAGCTTTATTGAGTGCAGGTACACTCATTTGTTTGTGGATGATCCGTGGCTGTTTCATGCTACAGTGGCAGAATCGGGCGTTGATAGCTAACCTTTTATGAACAAAGTTTGCCAACCCCCCCTTTAGATGCAAGTTTTATAATTTGTCTCTTTAATTAGAAAAGCAGATTGTTCATCATTCTCACATGCAAGCTCCACTCTGTGTGTGTGTGTGTATGTGTGTGTGTGTGTGTGTGTGTGTGTGTGTGTATTATGTGTATATTTTTTATAGGTCCGGTAAAGGCTTCTGTTTTGATTTCATACCTGCCCTTATGAGGTGATCAATGACAATGGCTACACCCCAGGGCTGTAGCTCAGAATGTGTACTTCACAAAATACATAACAGTGGTGAGTTAATGTTGACAAATACATCTGCATCCCTAACTCTGTGCTAAGTAGTGTTTTTGTAATTGTCACAGTTGCCCTGCAAGAATAGGTGGGGTTTCTCATAAGTAAATGTAGCCTCGGAGATGTTATGTTCTTAAAGTAATAAATGTAGTTAGTTCAGATTTAAGCCTGAGTTTGGCTCACAGATGTCCTTCCTACCTGTACTTTTGGACTCTCTTAAGAGAACTATAATAAGCTGATAAATTCAAAAAATTTATATTGATAGCATCATTTTTTTCTCAACTTCACACTACCTTATGCTTCATGTACAGGTCAAGTAAATATGATTTTTTTCCAAGCTGAGAAGTGAGAGTGTTACTTTCTTACCACAGACTGCTATTCATAGCTCATGTCTAATTTCTTACAAGTATATCTTGAAAATGGTTATAGAGGTCAGTATTCATACTTCTTGGGAGATTTTGAACATTTTTTAGGCAAAGTGAGATATCACCCCCATCAGAATTTTCATCAGCCTGTAATTTTTCAGAGAGGTACAAAGTCCTTCAAAATGCCACGGCTAAAGGTTGTTGGGGGCATGGGGGATTTAAGATCAATTATATGGGTAGCCTGCTATGATTTATCATTTGAAGATAACATCTATGTGAATTTAAAGAGAGCCTAGTCAATATCAAGTCCAGAGATGGGACAAAGCCAGTGCAAGAGATTTAAAGATCAAAAGCTGAGGGGTGTGGGGGGGGGGCGGTACAGGTTCGGTACTGTCCCCTCCCGCTACTGCCAACATATGAATGAAGTATGGGAACTAGAAATGCTGGGAAAGTTAGCTATTTTTTTTAAAAAAAACTGTTTGGAGTAAAGCAATATTAAAAGAATTATTCATTTTGATTACAATAGTCCAATGTTCTTCCTGGTCCAGTATCAGAACCACTTGTAAAGGATTGCAAAAGTAAAATTTGTAGTAGCCAAATGGAAATTGGTTTAATTATATTAGCATGTCTCAATTTTCATTCTCTTCTTCAGGGTAAGTAAAAAGTAAGTATAAAAAATCAAAAATATGTAATTTAAAAAGTATTAAATAAGATTATTGATTAGATTAGACTGTAAAATTGTGGATGAATCTTTTTATATGTTTGGAGCATGTTATCCGTCTTTTGATGGCTTCTTCTCATGAACAAAAGATGAGAGCTATATATATATATTGCCAAAAAGCCCAACGTTGGGATGTATATTTGTATGGATAATTGTATAAATTTTGTCAGAAATAAAAGAAAACCTGATAGAAAATGAACATAGCCTGCTGTCTGTGAGCTGTGGCAAGAGAATTCATTTGCCACAATTTTTGTTTCTGAAGGGTGTATAAGTACTAAGTGCTTTAGAATTTCTTAAAAAGGTGATGGCAGTATGATTGTCAAGTCTTCTGCAAGGTGTGATTACTGGAGAAGGGAAACTTTCTGAATGGTCTTTGGAAAGTTTGATAGTCCCCAGTGGACGGCAAGGGAGCAAATTAGACATTTAGGTTTCTTTCAAAAGATGAAGGATTGGTCAGTGTTAGAGATAAAGGGCTTTCTGGGATTGACATCTCCTAGAACAAGTGTGTGCTGAAGGCATGCTGTTCTCTCTTCTTTTTCCCCCCCTCAATATAATGGTTTCTTATTTGGGAGTGGGAAGCTGTGTGGGCAGGCGGTTTTTCAGCGAAAGTTTTTTTTTTTTTCTAGCATAGTGAGAAAGGGAGCCAGGACTTTTGCATAGATCATGATGGATTTGTGAGCTAACTATCTTCGTTGCTTATTCAGATTCAACTTCAATGTTGACTTGTTTAAAGTTTGAGGTGTACAATGGTACAGAATGTAAAAATAGCTCACAGAGAAGAGAAATGGCTAAAGAATTAGTGTTAAGTAGTGCAGAAGCGTTGGTCTCTGCTGTGTTTAGAAAGGCTAGCTTATCTTCTCACTCAACAACATCATTTATTATAGTGGATGGCATGGGTATTAATCACCAAATTATGGTTAACACCTCTTTCTAGAAGGTAAGTAAAAAATAGCTATGGTATAAATCATATATAAGCATTGAGATTCTCTCAATTTGCTTGTTCAGTGTTTATTTCTGTAGGTTTAACAGCAGTATTTTGGTAGTATTTATTGAAAAGGACATTTCTGTTGATGGTATCAACTTATTTCTGATACATGGCAATGAACTTGAGGCCTGGGAGTCTGAGATTAGGGCGTGATTTGGTTACTTTTCAGTGGCATGAACTGGAGCTCATGAAGAGAGCTGGTAACTTCAGTAGGACAAGTTAGGAGGGTTATGAACAGTATCATGATCATAGAGAGAGGTCTTTATTGACTTGTTTACTTTCGAAAGATGTACATTCATTACCGTGTGTTGTTTAAATAAACAACTTGTCTTATGGGGAGTCTTTTCTACTTAGTAGGATTTGAGTGTGAGGCAAAACCTCTAGCTCCTAGGGAGGCAAATGGCAGAATTTTATCTAAGGTAAAAATCCAAGAAACCAGGCAAAAAAGAGAAACAGCTGACAAAGGTGAGTGAAAGCTGGCAGTGTACAGTTTCCATGAATCGTCTATATGGGTTGGCCTTTTTTGGTGATGTGATTGCCTTTCCATCAACTGTGCTCCTATAATTGAACCCTTGCCCTCTTGCTTTGTAAGTAACTCCAATAAAGTCATTAGTTCAACAAGAAAAAGAGCATTGATGTAATTGTTATCGTGCCTTATCTTGGTTTAATAGATTTTGGTTCGTGTCTTCTCAGGTAAAGTTTCACAAGTCACTTGGTAAATGTATAAAAACACACATTTGTATGTGTACATTTGTATATGTGTATATACAGCATTCTAATTAAATGTACTGTTATAAGGTACAGCCTTAGGAATGTCATATAATTGAAAGAGCTGTAGCTTCTCAAGAAAACAAACTTAGATGTCAACCCTGGCACTGCCCCTTGCTAATGACATAATTTTATCAAATGTTATCAACCCTTCAAACCTTTGGGATTTTTTTTTGGTAGTGGCAAAGTGCCTTGGAGAATTATGTCAATTAGCCTAATGAATGCACATGTCTGGGCATATAATAGATGCTCAAAAAACCTTAGCCATTTTTATATGGCCTATATTTTAATTTAGGCAAATTTAGGTGGTTCATGTATGCTAAATTTTGCCTCACTGGTAAATACCTCCTTCTATGAAGTTTTCTTTTGGAGCTAGAAAATTTATCATATTACTTAGTAGATTTTATCCTACTGTTTACAGGCTTAGATACAGGCCCCAAAACATTTTTCTTTACATTATAAAGTATACCTAGAGGTGCATTCAGCAATGCAAGCACTGACTTTCATAAAACTCTGGCTTTAATAACTCAGTTATGTGAGAAAAGGGACTTAATGAATAAACGAGATTATTTCTAAAGCTGATAGAAAATGCACAGAAGTATGTATAGAAATGGGTGATACTATATAAAGCTCATTGTCAGTTTTAGAGAGCAAATATTTATATTTTTTTATGAATGTTCTCAAAGGGCTAGGCAATAGAGGAAGTAGTCATTAAAGAATCAACTTTTATTTGTTCTACTAATTCAGATTTTATTTAAAAAGATAAGATCTTGTCTATATCAACTTTTTATCCCTCCATCCACCCAGTCACTCATCCAGCTATTTTCCTCAATGACTAGTTTTTAAATGCCATTTAGCCCATATTTGATTGTAAGTGTTTCCTTTATTGGCTGTTAGGGACAAGGACATGTAAGACAGTTACTATGTTTCAAAAAAAAAAATGACTAGCGGGAAGTAGGGTGTACTCACACACAGACACACAAAGACAATATTTTCAGCCTTTTGAGGAGTCTCCCTACTGTACCCCATAGTGGTTGTACCAGTTTATCAATTTACAGTTCCACCAGCAGTATAACAGGGTTCCTCCCCCACTTCCACCTCCCGCAGTCGCACCAGCTGTCTTAGTTACTTTTCTGTTTTTTCCATTGCTGTGAGTCAATACCTGACCTGCACCAATTAGGGGATGAAAAGTGTAGCTCAGCGTTTCAGGAAGTCACAATTCATCAGAGTAGCTGGTAACAGTGGAAGCATGTGGTGGAAGCAGAGATGAAGGTGGAGATAGGTCCTCACAGCACTGCAAACAGTAAGCCAAGTCAAGTCAAGTGGAGTCTGAGAGGAAGGGTGAGAGGTTCTTAATCCTTCCGGGTCTGGTACCAGTGATCCAACTCTTCTCTTCTAGGTCCAGTCTCTGTTTTCTTCCTCTTCCAGTTTGAAGCCTCCGACACACTCGTTATCCAGCCCACACGCCTATCTTCCACTACCCACCCATAATCCACCCCTCCAGACCAGGCCCTTGTCTCCTAATGGCACATGATTTCCTAGATAATCCATAATATCCAAATGCATGAAGTTTCTGGGAGGCATTCCAGATCCAAACCATAATATCAGCAGAGATTACAGTTCACCTTCGTGTTTTGTGCCATGCTTCCTGGGGTAAGATGGTACCTTCATGATGTTTTGATTTGCGTTTTTCTGATAGCTAAGGATGTTGAACATCTTTTCATGTATTTTTGGCTTTTTAAATTTCTTCATCTGAGAATTGCCTGATCATTTCAGTTGCCCATTTTTAAATCAGGTCTTCTATTTTTCTTTAATTTCTTGTTATTCTAGTTACTAGCCTCCTGCCCAAGATGTAGGTGGTAAAATTTTTTTTTTTCTATTCTGTTGGTTCTCTCTTCACTCTGTTGATAGTTTCATTCAATCAGCAATACTTCTTCTTGGAATCTTTCCAAAAGAGTTAAAAGCAACATATAATAGAGATACATGTGTACCCATGTTTATAGAAGCATATCTAACAATATCTAAAATGTGGAAGATTCTGAAATACTCTTCAACAAACCAACGGATACAAAAGTTGTGGTATACGTACATAATGGATTACTGCTCTTCCATAAAGACAGACAGACTTGAGGTTTTTGTAGGTAAATGGACACAACTTGAGACCATCATATTTAGTAGTGAGTCAAATGCAAAATATTGCATGGTTTTTTCAGAATGTAAGCATTTTATAAAACAAAATAGGTGTGATAGTTTGAGTTAGGGAGGACGAAGAAGGTGCGGGAGGGCTAAAAATGGGAAGGGGAAGGAATTATTATGTGATATGTATGTGGACAAAAATTCTCAAGCTCATTGTAATCATTATGTATCACATATACACACTCACACACGCACTTTCATGTGTGTGTGTGTGTGTGTGTGTGTATGCATATAAAATAAAAGTGGGAAAATAACAATATAATTTCCCTCTAAAGAATTTAACTTTATGGGCGTTAAGGAGTTATGGTAGTAATTCTATCAGAGCAGGTCCTAAATTAGAATATAGTTAAGTGGCATGGAAGACCCCTTGGGAGGATGGAGGATCAGAAGGCAGGGTTTATTTTGTAGAACTGAACCTTAGATGAGTTCTGAGGTATAATAATATATTTTCTAAAAGGAAAAATGAGCAGAGCATCCCAGGCTGAAACATGAGGAATGCTACTGAATATTGCAAGGTGATGAGTTTTTCCTTTTTTCCATAGTATTTAGTGAATAGCTTTCTATTCTCTTGGTTCAGATCTGTTTGTAGGATTTAGTAGTGCAGGGTTTTGCGTACTAGGTCATTACTTAGTTTAGATGGGCAGACTAGAAGTATTCATGGGGAAGATGAGGCCAAAAAAATTAGGGACTACAGCTCAGTGATTAAAAGAGGGCCCTCTTATGTTGGCTGATTTAGCATTGCACCTGGATTTTACAGATAGTAACTGCACAATTTTAGAAAGTTATTTGACTATTCTGGGCCTGAATAGTGTTCTACCATATAAGGTTCTACTGCAAATTAAATGTGTTAATACACATAAAAGCTAAGGACAGTGTCTGACACACTAGAAATGCTATATTATTCCTAAAATTAATAGTAGCAATATCTACCTTTTAGGAGAAAAATTGAGGTTCCTCTGTGGCGTGAGACATTTGATTAGTAAATGCACCACAACAAAAACAAAGCAATGATATCAACAATAGAAGTCTAACTCAGTGATAGTATTTCTATAAAAGAATTATTATGCAAGAAAATAAAATGAATATAACCAACATCATATATGTAGCAAGGTACAGAAACAGAATCTGCTTCCATATCTTCTCACCCACCATTAAACCTTCTCATGCAGAGGCTCGGTAGCTGGAGAGCATAGTGGTGAGTGGTAAGTGGGAGGGTTTAGGACCTGGGAGGCATAGGCACATCCAGAAGGGAAACTCACAAAAGTAAAAGTAAAAGATAAACAGATCAATAGGTGCATTGAAAGTTCTCTTCTGGGTGGTCTAGGATCAGAGAAGAGACAGCTTTGAGTCTGGGGCATGAGTTTTGCTTCCTATGAGGTACAAAGAGATGGACAAAGGAAGCAATGATGTTCTAGCAGATGTTTACCATTGGTTTGGGAGCTGGGAGAGACTGAGGGACTGAATATTGTAGCTTGTGGATGTTCCTAGCGTGTTTTTGACAGGCGACTAATGTGAAAGCAAGTGACTAGAGATTTAGTGAGATATGTGCACAGATACCGTCATGAGCCTGTGTGAGCCAGTTGGATCACAGCACTAAAGCCTGGGCCCCAGCCTGAGATTCAAGATTGACAAACTGGTGGTCATTCTGATCAGATTTTTTTTTTTTTTTTGTTCACCTGGAAGAGTTTTCATGAGAGTTTACATCATTGTAATTGTACAGTTACCACTAATATGTCTCTTGTTTGGCCAAAAGGAGCTCTCTAGCATTCAAATGGGTCTTCTTATCAAGAGTTCTTGTTGATTGCGTCATTGACCACCGCGCCTTTCACAGTATTCCAGTCCACACTGTTAGGTCTTTTATGACCCATCCTAGCTTATATGCCCAGTTCTATGTCGTGTGTCCTTGGAGCTGATTTTTCTTCCTGCCCATATTCTCTCCCACTTAATTGTATTTTCTGGAGCTTTTACCTCTTTGGTTAGATTTTTTTTTTTAAAAAAAAGACCCCCTCTATCCCCTTATTCCTTATTCTTCACATAATGTCCCTCCATACCTTAGTCTTCTTGAGGTCTCCTGGAGATACAGCACTGTGGGTGTGGGCTACTTTTCCTTCAACATCTAATGCACCTTGAGTCCCAGAGACAGTAGCATCTACTTAAAAGACAGCTTTTCTGAATCTACAGTAATTTGTTCCTTACACAAAATGTTTGGAAGTCTCAGCCATCTGCTTGTAACACCTGTTTTCCATTCTAGCCACTGTCAGTGACAAATTTCCTGGCTACTCCCTCTTGTTCATTGAGTTCTTTGGTACCTTTCTGCTCAAGCTTTATTTTCATGCAAAGCTGTATTACCATTTTGGACAAAAGTCCAACCTTGAAATTTTGGCTTTGGAACTGCAGTCATGTTCACTCCTATACCACCCCCAGTGCTCTTGAACTTTCCATTGTTTAATATCTTTATCCCTAAAATCACCACCAGAATAATCTCTGGGATGAATCTTCCAGCTCCAAACCCACATGGTATTACCCCGCTCAACAGCCCACTGCAGCCAGATTGTATTATTCTTAACATGGTCCTTCAATTGTGTCTAAACTCTCAGATCCTTCCATCAAATTGCTTCCAGATTGACTTAAAATTCGTCAGTGATATATCATTCCTGAGCTTAAGACATGCTAATTATTCCGTATTAGTTTGTGTGTTCTTTTACAAATGCATTGAAGCGAAGTAAACAATCAAAAAAATCACTCCTCTTTGTGGATGCACGTATCTCATCAATGTTTAAGAATAAAATAATTTTTAAGCAACTCCCACGACAGAAAGATAATGGATACCCACGTGCAACTTGTGTTTATATGAACATATGTTCTTGTTATCTTCAGGACAAAGTATAGTTCTTGGTGTGATATTCAAGGTCTGCCTGGATCTGACCTGTGCTTAGCTTCTTGATGCTCCCTTGAATTTTGCTTTCTAACATCAGCTTTGCATTCTGGAAAGTCACATTTATAGATGGACTATTTTAATTTCTGTGTCTTTTCTGTGACTACCATTTTTTTTCTTTTTTCCTGAGGGAATTCCTTTCTTTTCATTTTTGCCTTCTTCCTTATCTGTCTTTTATGAGGTCTTGCATCCCTTATGCTTTTTTTCCCCCAAGACTTTGTGACTTTTCCTTGTACATTTTCTTCAGAGTGCCTTCCACCTGTCACACTCATTCTCTGTTTAAGCCTTGGTCTCCGATTTACGGTGGGAGGCATGGCCACGCCAGCCTCATCTCTGCAGCTTTGTCTCACGTTGTTTCTAGCCAGTGGAACTCTTAGAAGTAAAGTGAAAATCCACGGGTGGGGGTTGAGGCACCCAGCAGCCATTTTTATCCTCAGTGACCCAGAGTGAAAACTCCTACCAGGCTTTGTCTATAAGATTCGAAGTAGTAGAACAACCTTGGGGACAATCAATGAAGGTTCCTAATGAGGCTCTTTAGAGATCCCGGATGGCACCACTGGATAAAAAAAGCAGCTGCTCCTGGTGCACGGATGTGTGAGGAGGGAGAACCTGTCATTTGACGCTGGCCCCAATTTCTTCCTCCAGATGTTTCCACCAGTAACAAATTTTAAAGCAGTATTTAATGATGTCTGTCTTCCATTGCAGTTTCTATCTCGTGTGTATGTGTGTGTGTGTGTGTGTGTGTGTGTATGTATTCTAAAATGTGTTTGCGACTCTCAAGAATGTCTCCATATTAGACATTAGCTTATATTCTAATGGAAAGATTTCAGCACCTTTCAACCTTTAGGTTTTTATTTGTATGTCATAGGTATTTTAATATTTTTTCCAAAAATTTGCTTCATTTCTCTAAAATGGAAAGACCAATTTCCCCCTTATTGTCAGTCTCTTATTTACTCAAAAATCTTCTATTTTATCATTCCTAGAGAAGTTGACTACTCAAAAGGCATAGTTTTGAGGTTTTCAAGTTAAGATTTTCTAATTTCTTTCATAATTTATAGGACAAAAGTGTAAATAAATGCACCCCTCACTGCAAAAAGAGTTCAGTTTCCATATCATCATATAACCCTGGGAATAGCACCAGGTCTGAGGTGGAGGAAGGGAAAAGTCAGTTTGTGTGAACACAGAGGTGGCAGCCCTGCTGTTGCTGACATCCTGCTGCATGGTAAGGAGGAAGAAATGACTGTCTTATCTTGTGAAGGGATATTGTCCTGCGCAGTGAATTAGTCCAGGTAAGCCGTGAAAGGTAAGGGCACCAATGTGAGGAGACACTGACTTTTACATAGGCCTCTGAGGCTAGCTGGAGAGGAGAAAAGATCTGGCTGGCTGTCAAGAATGGCTGGCTGCCTTTGACAAAAAAAAATATGTGAGAGGAAAGCATTATTACTTTCCCATAAAATTGTAATATTATAGACACATTGTCGGTCCAAGGACTGAGGCCCCTTGGAGAACCACAGAACTTCATAGTAGCTTCAGTTTCACCATTTTTCATACCTTTGCAGGTGATGTCCCTTAAATTGAGAATGCATGCTATAGAGTTAAAAGTACTGCCCCAGGAGCTAGGTCGGCTTGGAGTCTTGCTCATCTTGCTGCTTACCTGCTTTTTGATGCTGGTCAAATTTAGTCTCTCCATATCTCACCCTCCTTTTCTGTAGACTTGAGATGCTGGAAAACAGTGCCTGCTCAAAGGGTTAGTATGAGTCAAAGACGTAAGGTAGCACTCACACCCACAAAGTACTTTACAAACGCTTGCTTTTATTATTTCAGAGAGTTTTTTTCCATTTAAAATATTTTTTAAAACCTAGTGGATAGTACAAACACCAGATTGTCTTTAGCAACCTGATTTTTGGATGGTATAGTCCAGGTAGGTCCAACCTCTCGCCTGTGTTTTTTTAAAAAAATTGCTATTGATCATTACATGTTATAATCGAAAAAATTTCAAAGGATGATTTAGTATTTATATACATACATCACCTATATTTCGTATTTTCTTTTCCACAAAAAAAAAAAATGGCAAAAAGAAAAATCTGTGTGACGGCATGGGCATGCCGGGCGTAGCCCGTTCTGCTTCAGGAGTGGTTTTATTGGAAGACACCAGATTGGATTAAAATGCCTTTGTGTATGCTCCCTACCCATCCATGTGTTTGTATATTATTCACTTGATGATAGTGTGCACTGGAGCCCAAGGAGCACTGAGCTATAAGGGCCAGAATATAGCTCAATACTATTTGGGTTTTTCATTTTAAGATGGGGCCTCACTATGTTGCCCACACGGGCCTAAAACCTGTGATCCTTCTTCTATGGCCTCTGAAATAGCTGGGATTGCTGGTGTGCACCACTGTGCCAGGCTGTTTTGGGTGTCTTCTTAACAGTTTCATGGAGTCTAAACTATATGATTTTTAAGCATTAGCAAAAATACTCTATGGTTTTCACATTAGGGTTTATAGATCCAGTCAGATGTACAAGAATTTGGAATGGGAAATAATGTTGATTTCAGTTGAAGAAGGTTATTTTATCTTAGAAATCTTGCTGTATGAAGAAAAACATGAAGAATTTACTTTGCCTTTCTCTGTATGTGCAACTGAGCCTCATCCATTCAGGATATGGGGAACAGAAGACAGAGAAGGGTTTTACTGCACCCAGGTTGTGTTCATTAACTACCTGCCTGCAGGTCCACAGATTCCTGTGAATTCAGAGTCTGGTGTACTGTTTACTATGTATTTAATCACTGGCAAATATGGTGCTATGGTGAGTGAAATCTAAACCTCCAGTACAAACCATTTATCTTTAAAAGGCTGAAGTTTGTGTACTTTAATTTTGACTTCTTTGCAAGAGTGGAGAAATAGCAATTTGACCAAGTGAGCACAGAAAATTTCTATTTCATTAACCAAAGAAAGTGGATATACTTAGAGGAGACAGTAAAGTGAGTTTGTAGAAGGGCAGAAAGTAGTAGAAATGATGGACAGAAATTCCCTGTAGTCACCATCCACGTGGTTAACCTTTTGTGCCCATAAAATAACAATGTCAGTAATATTTAATGTGGTACTAGAAGGATGAAATGATTCAATATATGCAAAGTGCTTAAACCTATGCTCAGCATGAAGCAATGCTCAACAAATGCTTCTGATTATTGTAGAGAACAGTCACAATCAGAGATAACGAAAATGAAGATAGCTTCCTTGTTGGTTTTTGCTTTCTTCCATCTCATTCACTCTTGCCTACACTTCTTTGTTTTGTAAAGCAAAATACTGTCTAATGGAATCAAAGGTTTTCACCATTTACCTCCACTGGAATTAGCCTCTCTTTTCTCTAGTACATATGCTCGTGTGGTTTATGTTCAAGTGCTCCCCTCTCTCCTGGATGAGTACGGGTTATATGAAGGCATAGACTGCATCCTTCTGATGTTTGGAACATTGCTAATGGAGGAATTTGGTGGCCTTTCAGTATCTCTTGAAATTACTCTGCCGATTGTAGAGAAGACTAAGAATTATTATAGCTTTAACATTTCCAGAGTATTCTTTGTCTAGTTCAACTGAGTCA
Source organism: Ctenodactylus gundi (assembly GCA_004027205.1). Taxonomy (NCBI): domain Eukaryota; kingdom Metazoa; phylum Chordata; class Mammalia; order Rodentia; family Ctenodactylidae; genus Ctenodactylus; species Ctenodactylus gundi. The sequence continues at coordinate 97,801 of PVKB01000902.1, forward strand.
CACCTCACGAAGAATCACAGACCTTTCTGGAAACACTGGTTTCTTTTATAATCAGGTGAGGTAGAGTTCAGACCCCAATGGATTTAAGAAGACTGACTTAGGCTGAAGATCAGGCTGAATCAATCACGCTTCATTCTATGTGTGTCTTTCTTTGCATTTATTTAGCATCAGTTTATGGTCACTCTTAAAGGTCGCAAGTATTAAGGTGGAAAAAAAGCCATGGGATGGTGTTTTATGCCACTTTTTTAGTGTTAGGTAGAAATTGATATGCTATGATCCCCAGTGACACAAAAAGATGTGTTTCTTTATGACAGAGTTGAAATCTGAAATTGAGCACAGCGGGGAAAATAGTATCTTAGTCTGAATATCCAAATATCTGGAACAGCTATATATGGAAAATAACTTAAAAATATCAGTGAATAAAAAGACTTTTTTAGTATTCATGGAATGACCACAAGGTCATTTGAATTTTTAATCTTAAAATATTTGTTCAGGCAGGCAAGGTGTCAGACACAAACCGTATAAGATGATATAAAAATCTACTTCACTAGGTGACTGAGGAACTTCCGGGGCTGTAATGTGAGACAGCCCAGGGTGCCGTAATAAACTACCATAGTCTGGTGACTTATAAAAACAAGACGTTTATCATCCCATGAACCTGGAGTTTAGAAGTCTGAGATGCAGATGCCAGCACAGTTCGATTCTCCTGTAAGTTCCAGAGAACATATGCAAATACAACAGATTCTGTAGAGTTTGTTTGTAAAGAGCACTAATGTACATTATAAAAGCTCCAAACTCTTGGTTTCAACTCTGATTATCTCCCAAATGTTTTATTTCTAAATATTATCATATTATGGAAGAGGGCTTCAATATGTGAATTTTGGAGAGATACAATTTAGTCCACAGTGGTTATCTTATTTAAATTTTGTCCTTCCTTTCCATCCTTTCCTTCCTTGCTTTCTTCCTCTCTATCATTCTCAATTTCTCCCTCCTTTTTCTTTTTTTCTCCTTCTCTCTTCCCCCACTTTCCTAAACCTTATGATAACATGCCTTTAAGGCATGGACCTATCTGTGTTAAATTTGATGCGTTTTACTCTGCTCAAATGTTTTAGTGAAAAAAAGGGGGGGACCTTACATATAAAAGCTAGAATTTCCAGGCCATGCAGTAAGATGAGGATAGTAGCTCCCAATTGTGAGAGGCAGTGGTCTAGGGAGAAGAGTGTAGACTGGAGCTGTGCTGTGCAGGCTGATACCCCTAAGGTCCAGGTCTATTCCCTACCTATGTGACCTTTGATTTGCATTACAATTTTATGTCTTCGGTTACTTATCTGTAAAATGAAGATGGTTCCTAATCTGTATTTAGAGTTGTATCTATCAAGGCAGTCAACAAAATGAAGCCCTTAAACCTGTGTCTGGTGCAAAGTAAGTGATAAAAACGAGCAATCTCTCATTACTCTTTCATGGCAATATTAGAGTGCAGCTCCAGTTTTCCACTCTCTCCAACTATTTCTATGGTTTCTATTACTGGAGTGTCATTGTTTTACTAAAGACTTTATTTCTTTTTGGAAGTAATATATGTTATGCACACATATACACACACACATTTACACTCCCACCCCGAATCTGGCTACTGTATGCATTTATTTGATATTGCTAGTTCCTATAGACATTTTATCTTTCTCTTCATTTTGGAATAAAATCTGTAATTACGGAAAACATGAAATATTGGACAAAGCAATGATTCTAGAATTAAAAGATTTTGATTCTTTCTCTAATGCGATTGTTATCTATGACCTTTGGGCAAGTCAAATTTCTCTTGGCTTCTTTATCAATTGAAAAAGGAGACGGTGTCTACATTTTGGCTCTGTCAATGGATTATTTTTAGAAATTAAATCTTTTAAAAGAGAAGTTGTCTGTTCTCAGCAAATTTGGAAACACAAAGAATATTCGTATGTCCACATCTCTATACAGGCATCTGCCATCAGAGTGTGACACTTGTCGCCACTGATGACCTTGCTTTGATGCATTGCAGCTACTTGACATCCTTCAGTTTCCATCAGGAAGAGATAACACAGGTTGTTCCTGATCTTCTTGCTAACTGTTGTTATTATTCATTCTGTTGGTTTGGACAAATGTATGAGGGCATGGAGCTGTCATTCTACACAGTAGCATACATGGCCTTCTTACTGCCCTAACTTTTCACTAGATTTTTACACATTCAAGTTAAAGATAGCATAGGTACACATTTTAAAGAGAATATCCAGTGTGATCCAAAGGAAGGTATTGATGATTCTCATATGCTAACAAACGGGCCTGCATTGCTGGGCTTTCATAACCCAGGATCTCTGAAAAGTCAGAATATCAGTCTGGTGAAGTGGCTGCGCAGTTTGTCTCTTCAGCTCATAGAGAACCTTCCCGAGTTCTGCTTTGGTGTGAATATCTGTTTACTTGTCCTAGCTGCTCTTAGTTTTCTGGGGAGATGCCTGTTCATTTGAGATAGGAACAAGGAAAAGTCTCGGGTCATCTTACTAGAACTTTCTTGGACTTTTGCCTTGGGAAAGGTATCCGGAATATTTGGAGGATTTTCCTTCTTAGGGAGGACATGTGTGGCCCCAGAGACACTCCAGAGGCAGTTCTCTGTGGTGGCTTGAGAGAAACAGCTGAGCGTGTCAGGAACATCAGAAACTGGGTTTTTAAGTGTTTCCCTCATTTTATAGATGGGGAGCCAGAGTCCGTAGCACGAAGAGATGGACTCATTGCCACAGTTAGCTAATAGAAAAGGCAAGGATGGAGTATGTCTTTTACTGTCAGTTCAATGTTCTTGACCCAACCGTCAGGGTAGAACAGAACGCATACATGGACCTCAGTTGAAGCCCTAAGTTCCCTACATGTAGTACGTGACACCAGTCTCTGGAGTAGATACGAGAAATGAGATGAGTAGCAAACACTTCTGCAGAGTGTGGATTCAGTAAAACTAGTTTTATTTTTTCACTTTCTTTCTTAAAATGTACAGTATTATGATTTGGATCTAAAATTTTCCCCAGAAGCCTCACGTTTGGAAGGTGATTCAATCATGGAAGTTAATCCTTTTTTTTTTTTTTTTTTTCCTTTAACAATGCTGTTAAAACATGGGGCCTGGTCCCATGAGGTGGATTACTGAGAGTGTAGCTTGGCTTGTCTTGGCTTCTTTCTTAACTTGATGCTCTGAACAGCTGCTCTTGCCAGACTCCTCCTGCTGTTGTCAGCTACCCATAAATGGATAGAGACCTCCTAAAACTGTGAGGTAAAACATAACGTTACTCCCTTGAACTGTGGGTGTCGTTTCACAGCATGAGAAAGTAATAACTAAGACACACATTTAATGGGCATGGCACGCTTTTTTTCTCCTTAGAACTGAACCTCCGTGAATTTTTTTTTTTTAATTTAGAAATGTCTTATATAATAAATTTTGATATATTGCAGTGGCTCATTGAGAGGAGTTTTTTTTTTTTTTTTTGCATATACTTTTATGACCTATCCAGACTTGCTCTTTAATTTGATCTTCTGTTTGTTATCCATACCATGCTCTCTAATTCAGTGATGATGATGATGCCAAATTTGGGTTTGTGTTTAAACTCTCACATAGATGGTGGCTGGTGATAGTGAGGAGCCATTATACCACATCAAGTTTCGTTTTAAATCCATGAGGATACCTTTTAAAAATACAAACAAACTATTTCACCAGCACAGGAACATAAATCATGCCTTTTTATTACCCCAAATGACTATCAGAAGATGAGCTGTTTTTGTGCAAACATATCATGAGTTGAGGCCCATTATGCTAAAATTAATATATACTGCAAGGAGCTAATAGATATTTAGCAATATGCAATAACAATATAGAATATTAGGCCTTTTTGTTACTAATCTGCAGCCATATAGAGGCATTAAATAGTTCGAAGCAGTTAAGAAAGAAACTATATAAAGCTATGGCTTCCAGATGGAATAAAATGCCCCTCCCTGCTGGGGAGCCTTGGATCACTGGACCTCAAAGTGTGAAAATGTTGGCATTTGATATAAAAGAACTAAGGGAGCAGTAAGGCATGGAACAGCATTGCCATTTAAGAGATTGTAATACCAGAATAAATGTCATAAAGAACATAGCACATGAAGATAGAGTTTGAAGGCCTGCTTGTTTCCATACATGCGGCAGCATGAGGCATTCCTAAGGCAGCCATGCCACTGAACTACTATCGAATGTGAATACTGGTGTGGTGAAACCAAGGCCACCTTGCAGTTGGAATGATTAGATTCAAACCCAAGTTTTTATGTTGTGCCTTGGGCTTGTAATCTAGTAGCCTCTGAGCCTTAGTTTCTTCCTCATGACATACGGGTATTTTTCTTCTAATCTGGAAGAGTAAGTGGGATCGTGTGGTACTCCATGGAGAACATGTGGGCAGAGGTGCTGTGTGTAGAGTGTCTTGCATGATGTCTGATATCTAAAATTGATGAGTATTTATAGCATTATTAAACTTTTATAGATAAATGGCCGTGACTGGAGACCATCATGCTCAGTGAACTGAATCAAACACAAAAAGTTAAATATCTCATCATTTCTCTAATATTAGTAACCCTGAATACAGGTATTTTGTAGAACCAAATGAGTATGACAGTGGGAGGGTGGGAAAGGGCCAAAGAGAGGGAAAGGAAGATATTGTAATGTGTGTGTGTGTGTGTGTGTGTGTGTGTGTGTGTGTGTGTGTGTGTGTGTGCGTGTGTGCGTGTGTGTGTGTGTGTGTAAAGGAGAAGAGTTTGGGGCAATTGATTATACCACAATAATAACACATACGGAATTTGGTACCTGGAATGGGGTGTGATACTAAAAAAGCTTTCTTTATTTTTTAAAGTAAATATGTCTTTCTAGTAGATGTCAAGTTGACTGTGATTTCTTTCTAGAAAAATTTTCAAAAGTTTTTCAAACTTTTAGCTTGAGCGTGGGCTTCATTGTGCTTAACATTTACCCTGAGATTCGGTCTCAGGATAAGCCGCTTCTTGCCTCTGTGATTGTGAGTGGATAATCACATGGGGAGAGACCATTGCTTCAGAGAATTTCTTTAGGCAGAGCACTGTCACCACTCAGACAAAGGTCAGAACATGTTTCAGGTCTCTTGTTGGCGTCCTCCTTGCTTTAGGGCCACTGGTTCTTTTTCTCTGAATGCCAATTCATTCTTTCCATGAGGAGGGTCTTTTTCTCTGTTTTGTAATTATTTGTTACTTTGCAGAGCCTTTTTATTTTCATGAACATGTATCTAGTTTTGTTCTAGGCCTGTTTTTTAATTAAATCTTGACTTTTCTTGCTGTTTCTTGAGATTGTTTTCTCTGGGTATCTCGACAATTCAAAGATGTTAATTCTGTTTTGGTTCTCCTCCTAATAATATTTCTTTTTGAAGCACTCTCGAGTCCTATTGGAAGTTTTCACTAGGTTATGTTTTCCCAAGAGATAAAAAAGCAACCTGGATTTTGCAAACCTGTCTCTGTTTCATTGCCCTCCTCATCCTAAAATTGTGGAAGTTGTTAATTTCTCCCTCTCTTCCATCATCTTGTCCCTTGTTGGATGATGTCACTTTATTTCATACTTTCTTCATGACCTTTTGTACCATATAGTAGTTTTGTACATGGTAGCTTCATGTTGGAGAATAAACAATATTATAAGATTGTGACAGTTTGACTTTCTCGTACATCTTTCGGTTTTTTAGCTTTATTTCATTCAGTCATGCCAAAATTAGAAAGGATATGCACTGACGACAAAGCCTACTCTAGCACAAGTCAGTAGAGCACAAGATTCTGGATGGCTTATAAAGACTTAGGATTTGGTTAAATCTATTTGAGACCATCTGTGGTTTTCTAGTCATCCTTTTTTCCTGATTTTTGAAAATAGTGTAATTTAAAGTATTTAAATTATGAAATAAACTTAAAACCTTTGTGAAACAAAGAGGTACTTTTGGTTTGAATTAAGCTAAACGTGTTATAGACAAGTAACTTCTGCAAGTCCTGCTGGTTTGGAGGACTCTCAGTCGTTGCATGGTGTCTGCAGGGAAATGAGCCAGGAGACTCCTCTGAGAAAAGTTGGCAGGATTCTATGACAGGGAAGCCTTGTTGCAGGCTGCTTCCTACCTGCCAGCTGTGGCCCATTGGTGAAGATTGAATTGCTTCTGAGACAGGTCCTGAGTACTTTCTCACCATGAAGTATGGCTGGACATCCCAGCAGAGTGAGACAGAATGCAGCATGGCTGTGTCACAGTGAGTAAAATACCAACATGTTTTAGCCTTCAGCTTGCTCTGTTCCAATCAGTTCTTCTCACTACAACGGTAGAGTGAGATTTTAAAAACAGAAATTGGATTTTGTCAGTGCTATGATTAAACCCCAAGCTTCTTCACATAGCCCACAAGGCCTGCCAGGATGTGGCCAGAGCTTATCTTTGCAGTTATATCTCACATAGGCAAAGCTCCTTCCCGGAACTAAGTCTTCTAGAATATCCTTCCCTGACTGGTATGTTATTTCTCTTTTATCTGTTCCATTTCTGTCTTAGGTCTCAGACGAAACACAACTTCCCTTGAGAGTCCTTCTCTGACTCTTCAGAAGAGATCAAATCCCCTTGTTAAAGGGTTGCATACCTGTGGCAGACAGCGTTACAGGCTTAGCTTAACGTTTTATTAGACTGTGATTGCCAGGATGGCATTTTGTTCCTCATTCTACCTCAGGGCTCGATAGAGGGCTAATTAGTATTCTTTGAAAGTCACGATGTAATGATTCTTTCTCTTTTTAACTCCACAGAGACAAAAATGTAGCCTCTAGTTTTCCTTACTTATCCCTACCATCGCTCTTTTGTGAATTCCAATTCATTTTTAAAGATCAATCTTCATAATCCTCTTCTTTGAGTTGCCTTTTATAGTTATTCTCCTGTACTACTCCAATGGCTTAACTGAACAAGGACATCTTCCTTCATCACGTAACATGTTTGTCATACTTTTCTGGTGGCCTACTTCTCACTCGGAGACCCAGCATGAGTCCTCAACACGGTTCTTCTGTGGTTTTTCAGGCCAGTAGCTGCAAAATGTGTTAAATCAGACACTGGTTCTAGTTTTTCCACCTAGAAGTGATATGCTTGCACAAGATCGTATTCAGTCATAGAGTCAAGCATAATTTTTTGAGACAAAATCTTCTTTTATAGTCCAGGATGGTCCTGAATTCAGAGCGCAGCCCAGGCTGGCCTCAAACTCACAACAGTCCTCTTGCCTTAGCCTCTGGAGTGCTGGGATTACAGGCAAATACCACCACATCTGTCTTATGTGGTTATAGGGAATTGAGCTCAGGGCCTTGTCTTGTTGGGCAAGCACTGTAACTGCTGGGCCATCCCTTCAGCCCCTTTAAATTAGAAGAGGATGGGGAAGTATTGTGCTGTATGTTCAGCAGTGGGAAAACAGGTAATATTTTAGAATATAAATGAGGACGGACCTCTTTTTACTTGTGGTTTCTCCTGATGTTTCTGACCTGTGATTCTGAATAGTTTGTTCTTCTACTCTCTTATAATCACATCAAAGACATTATAGTCAGTAATAACCAAATAACTTTCAAAATCTTAATGTCAAGCACACTACACCGACAACACTTCCTTTAGGTTCCTAGCTCATGTGGTTATTTGTTTATTTTTTATTGTGGTACTGGGATATGGAGCCAGCACAGGGTCTTGCTAAGTCACTAAGTTACCCAGACAATCCTCCTGCCTCAGCCTTCCCCAGCTCGTGAATTCTAGTATCCTCATTGCAGTCATTCCTTGCCTCCATCAGGATTCCTGCTCCTGGCTGCCTTCTCCTGGAAGCGACTCTGAGATAGAGACTCACACTCAGGAAGTTATTCAATGCTGGAGATGTGTCCTTAATTTCTGGCATGTTGTCTTCATATTGTGGTTATAGAAATCTCACTAAGAGTGGGTCTCCCTCTCAGAGGGAGCTAAAATGCATTCATTACCAGACTACCAAAAAATAACTTTATTTATATCTTGGCAGATTTTTAACACCAAAGAGAATCTGACGTTATTTCAGTGTGCTTTATTACCAAATAAATCAAACTACATGTGTTTTAAAGATAAACGAATAAATGAGTTTTCTAGTGACTCTATATAGTCATTTTATACTTAGTTTCATTTCATTAAGAATATTGTGGCATCAGTTATTGTCTTAATAGGACCACTGTATGTAACAAATTGCCTTTTAAGATGCTTTCCTGAAATGAATCCTAGAAAATACATGATTGGCTTCTGGGTTCAAATTCCAAGCCTACCATGTTTTAACAGAATGACTTTGTGTCTGATATTTAAGTTCTCACAACCTCGGTTGTCTAAATTTTCAATGTGTTCATGCTTTGCTCATGGAATTACGTATGGATCATATTCAAAGATAAAAACAATAAAGCTCAGAAATCACCTTTAGGACAAACTGACAGGATATTGGGGCTCGTCTTTGTTAAATGCAAGTCGTTAGGGATGGTAGCCGCTAGTAGAACTCGAACCAGAGCTGCCATTTCCTGTCTGAGTTTTCCCTGCCACATCACTTCCCATTGTCTCTCTACCCATCACTTAGAAGGAATTTGAGTAAAATAAATTCATTTCCAAACACCCAATCTCCAGAAAAAAGAAAACCTCTGTATTAAAGGTAGAAAGTTTCATTAATCCTTACCATAAACTTCTGCGAGAGAGAAGATGGTAAGACTCTGTCTCAAAAAGAAAAATGTCTTTTGTTGAATCAGCCCATCATTCTATCAGAGGGGACAGACTGCCATGTCACAGGATGAAAGATAATGTTGCATCAGACAACAGCTGCTGTCTCTATTCCTAGTGCAACCTGGGAGAAACTGGGCACAGCGTCATTTTGTAACAGATGGATTACAGCATGTCTTAGTAAGACACACAGCATAGAGGGGCTAGGTTCGCTTGATCTTCCTGATAAATGCTGAACTGTGGTGGGCTATGGATGCGCAATGAATATTAATTGGTATCAAATCAGTGGACACAGAACTCCTTGATTTTGGACATTCTTGGTGCAAAATTAATAATTGATCTGTCTTAATACATCTTGGGTTCTTAACGATTGTGTCTCTCCATGCGTTTTTTTCTTGAAATACTTTCAGCTCACGATGGGATGGGATGCACTAGCTGAATTTGTACTTAAGCTTGAGTGTTTAATGCGTCTTGCTTTTTCTCTTGACTTCAATGGGCATTCACCTTTTGTAATTTCGTTGCAGGATGGCTACACTCTGGTTTAATCATTACACTAACCAGATATTGCTGCCTTTTTTTCTCCTTCAGATATTGATGAATGTGCAGCTAAGATGCATTACTGTCATGCCAATACTGTGTGCGTCAACCTCCCAGGGCTGTATCGCTGCGACTGTGTCCCAGGATACATTCGCGTGGATGACTTCTCTTGTACAGGTGAGTTCTCTAAGTTATTACTTCTGTACACCATATTTGTGTTGTTATATTAGGTCCTAGTAAGCAGTATTCTCACTCAACATTTTTTTCTGTCATCATTGCACCCTTATCTTTTGAGAAGAAAATAATAATAAAATTTTGTGTGCATTATTGATTTCCACTCCCTGTATTTCTGCCCTTGTGTGTGCGTAAGTGCACTGCGTAATTTGAAAGTGAAGTCCCAGTTGCCTATGGTAACACTGAGGGTCTCAGAAATATCAGTTCTAAAAATGGAAACGCTCAGGCTGTTTTTTTTCCATCACGATGAAGTGTTTTGTTATATAAGAAAATGTACTTCAAAAATGATTCATGTTACACTGAAAAAGGTGGTCAGAGATTGGGCAGTGGGAGCCAGTGAAGATTATTTTTTCTTGTCCTTTGCTAAGTGTCAGTTTTGTCACCTCTCATGCCCATATCACTGAGCTCATCACTAAACTAGAACTCCAGGGAACAGTCCTGGCCTTCATGTGAGCAGTGCTGGATTTGCAGAGTATTTGGTTTGTAGTTCTACTCATGTAACAATACATATGAACTTCAGAATTGCTTAGGGGTGTTGGAAGACGCCAGGTCTTTGGTGCATGGATTAAATGGATTTAAATACTCAGTCTGCAACTGATAAGGAAAGGCTCCTTTCAGCTCCAGATTTCAATCATGTTGAAACTTTTCATGACTCCTGTAGTTTTCTTTCTGTCCATTGAAACTATGTTCTTTACTCAGAATGTAATGTCAGTTTCTTAACATCTTTTTCTGAATGACCTCTGCAGAAGTGTAAAATGTTGGAAAATTTTTAGAAACATGTATGTCCAAAATATTTTGCTATTTATTATTACATGTTAACAAATGATCAATCTTCAGGTAAAGAGCTGGCGATCTCAGATTGATGTGTTTCTAGGGGCCAGGTAGAGTCAAGTTTCAGTGCTGTAATTTCTACATAGTATAATTAAAATCCCTAGGAAAACATGAGAGAAATCTTATAAGCATTCTGGGATCTAAGTATTTTAAGAGATCAAAATTATTTTTTACCAGTAAACAAACACAGTGTGCAAAGCTGTGAAGTTAATAGGTGAGTATCATTCTGTTCTTAATAGTAAGTGCAGCTCATAACTTATTTTTAACCGCAAGATTAGAAGGAGCTGGTGGATATTCTATTAGTACACCAGCACTACATCATGCAACTCCATAAACATGAACGCAGTCCCTGCTGTGTGGAAGGCCCTGCTGGAATGCCATCAGAATGCAACCTGGACTCTCATGTTCTCGCGGAGGAACACAAGGAAGAACTGGTGCTTATTACGTTCCTGTTGAGCAGAGGTGCCTGGTTGTATATGTAACAATAAGGAAAATGGAAAATGTGTCACCTTAAGAACTTGGTTTACAGTTACTTCTAGAAAGTGAGCTCCGCTGCAGGGAATACAATTCAGAAATGTGGTTATCCCTGGGTACCCCTCCCTCATGAACAAAGAATAAATGATAAATAGTTCTGCAGGGAAAAAACGTTGCGTGTGTGCAATGTGTGCATATATGCACACCCTCTTTTTGTTTTGTTGTATATGTGAGCGTGTATTTTTGCCTGAAAGGAGATGGGTAAATTAAAAAATACAAAAGGGACAGAAATTATGGACAGAGGAAGCACAAGAGGAGCCAATCAGAGAGGAGAGATTTGGTACTCTGGCCAGGGGTGGGGCAAGCAGCCCATTGGAAGCCGCGGGGGAAGGACTTTGAAGAGCGGGAGGATTTGCTGTGAGGAATGCCCACTGCATTATTGTTCCGTGTTCAGTGCACTCAGATTTTCAGTAGAGCCTGCCTTCCTTAACATGCAGTGAGCACTGTCTCCCACAAGACGAAAGAAATTATCATAGAGAGCACAAAGATGCCCACACGTGTGAGATGGTGAGATGGCAGAGGTAGGTAGAGGACACCATAGTAACATTAATCTTTTTGTAGTATTATGGATTGATCCCTGGGAGTTCACACTGAGCTGTGTCCCCAGCTTTTTTTTTTTTTTTTTTTTTTTTTTTTTTTTTTTTTTTTTTTTTTTTTTTTTTTTTTTTTTTTTTCGTTTCTGATTTCAGGATAGGTCTTGCTAGCTAGCTATGTTGTTCCGGCTGGGCTTGAACTTGTGATCCTCCAGCCTCAGCCTCCCAGAATTATGGGATTATGGGCCTGTAAACACTGGGTTCAGCTAATGCAACTTATTAACCCTCTGTTGCCCGACCCTGAACAGAGATAGTTACTTTTACACGTGACCGTATCTTTCACTACTCCTCCCAGTAGTCCCACTATAGCTAAACAAACAAATAAGAAAATTCTAATGAGAACTTTGGACCTCCATAGGTTGTACAATAGGTATAGTCTTTTTTTAAAGCCTTCCTTTCACTCCAGGTTTCTTGGCAGCTAGTTACAACACCATTTTGGGGGAGCTTTTTCTTTTTTTTTTCTTCCCATTTTTAGTAAGTACGTATTTGCGATACACAATGGTTACATTAAACTTGAAAAATTCAGTCACATACACATCCCATTAAATTCATATTTCTTTCTCCTGCTTCTACCCTTTTTCTTTCTGACTCCTCTCTCTCCACATCTTCATCTCCCTGCTCCCAACATCTCACTCCTTTGGCTATTTTACTTAGTTATTCTCTGGGTTTCTCATGCTAGAGAGACCATGTGATAGTTTTCTGAGTCTGATTCACTGTACTAAGTAAGCACAATAGTCATAACTTGTATCTGTTTTCCTACAAATGGTTTAATCTATTTGTCTTTATGGCAGAATATTATTTCACTGTGTACCAATAGCATATATTCTCTATCTGTTCATCTATTGATGGATATTTTGATATTTTTCCACGATTTATCTAGTATTAGTCTTGCTGCTATAAACATAGATATACAGATATTTTTGTTAATATGGTGCTGTTAACTCTTCTGGAAAGATACCCAGAAGAGGCATCACTAGGTCAAATAGAATATCTATTTTCAGATTTTTGAGAAATTTCCATACTGTTTTGTGTAATGCTTGTACTAGTTTCCACTCCCACCAGCAATGTAAAAGTCCTGTTACCTTGGTCAACCTGTCTGGTTTTGTGCCAGCATCGTATGGTTTTATCACTGTTGTTTGTAATATAACTTGATGTCCAGAACCCAGCTGCTAACTTCTTTTGTCTTGTTGCTGAGGATTGCTTTGGCTATCCTGGGTCTCTTTTGGCTCCAAATACATTTTAGAATTTTTTTTTTTTAGTATTATGTACATTGTTGTTGGTATTTCGATTGGGATTGCATTGAATCAGTGTATTAGTTTTGGTTTTGTGGCCATTTTGACAGTGTTCATTATGCCTGTTTAAAAACAAGTGACATCTTTCCATTGTCTGAAGTCTTCTCTAGTTTCTTTTCTGTTATTTATTTTTTATTTAACATAATGTAGTTTTTCATTGTAGAGGACCTTCACTTCTTTGGTTGGGTTTATTCCTGTGTATTTCATTTTTTGAGGAATTAATGAGAATGGAATTATTCTTCTCAGCTCTTTCTCAGTGAGCTTCTTAGTGTACGGGAATTCTATGGATTAGTTTGTATTACTATTGTATGCTACAACATGGGTGAATTTCTCAAGTAAGAGTCTTCTGGTGGAGTTTTTGCGGCCCTCTAAGTAGAAAATCATGTCATTTGCAAGTAATGATAGCTTACCTTCTTCTTTTATCATATATTTTCTCTTCATTTTATTCTCTTGCCTGATTGTTTTGTCTAGGGTCTTGAGCGCTGTATTGAATAAAAGGGGTTAGAGTGGACAGCCTTGTCTGTTCCTAGCTTGAGGGGAATTACTTTTAGATTCCCCCATTTAGTTTAATGTTAGCAGATTTTGTACAGCTGACTTTTATAAGCTGTGGGTAAGGTCCTTAGATACCTGTTTTCATCAAGGAATTTATCATGAATGGATTTTGGATCATGTCACAGGCTTTGTCTGCATCATTTTTAGACAGTTATATGATTTGTGTTCCTGCTTTTGTTTATGTGGTTTTTGTTTTTGCCATAATTGACTTGTGTATGTTTAACCATCACATCCATGGGATGAAGTCAACTTGATCATGGTGTATGATCTTTTTAATGTTTTATTGAATTCTCTTCAGAAGTATTTTATTGAGAATTATTGTATCTACATGTTCATTAAGAAGATTGACCTATAGTGTTTGTTCCTTGTTAAGTCTGTGTCTGATTTCGGTGTCAGGGTAATGCTAGATTCGAGAAAAGAGTTTTGCAATGTTGCTTCTCTTTCAGTTACAAGGAACATTTTGAGAAGTATTGGTGTTAGCTCTTCTCTGAAATACTGCTAAAATTCTGCAGTGAATCTACCTTGTCCTGAGGTATAGACTTTATTACTCCCTCAATTTTGATAGTTGTTATTGGTCTATTCAGGGTTTTTATATTTTCTCTATTAAATTTGGCATCTTATTTGTGCCTAGGGATTTACATATTTCTTGAAGATTCTCTAATTTGTTGTAATACTAGTTTTCAATGCAGTTTCTTACAATTCTCTGGATTTCAGCAGTGTCCATTGTGATTTCAATGTTTACTTTTCTTGATATGGATTTTTTTCTTTGCTTCTTTTAGTTAGTTTGGCTAGAATTTTATTAATCTTTTTATTCTTTCAAAAAACCAACTCATTATTTCACTGATCTTTTGTATTGTTTTTATTCATTTTAATTTCATAAAATTCTGCTTTGGTCTTGATAATCCTTTTTCTTATTTTTCTACTTTTCTTTACTACAAAACTTAATCTGTCTCAATGGTCTTGATATACTTTCACTGTTCTTATCTACCCTCCTCACTCCCCTCCAGGCTTCCATACACAAAGACCACATTCATTGAGCTCATCATGAGCTGTATTCTACCTACTCTATTGTCCCTGTCTTAGCACCATTTAGCACAGCCTTGAGTCCACCTTCCCCTTTGAAATACATCCATTGCTTGGCTTTTATGACATCTCAGTTCCTGCTTTTCTTTCTCTCACTGTCCAGTCCAGCCTAAGGTTTCTAGATGGCCAATCTTCTTTTAAATTTATATTTTATATTTAACATGGAAAAGACAGAACTCTGAATTTTCTTTCATGTCTGCAAATTTTCTCCTCTTGAAATTTTTTCCCATGTCAGCAAATGAATGTACCATCTTCCCAGTTTTTCAAGATGAGAACCCAAGGGTTTCATGTGATCCCTTTTCCTCCCGAGAAGTTATATTTGAGTGCCCTTCCACTTCCAGTCCACGTACCAGTCCTTTTCTTTTTGATGCTACCCTTAAGCCCCACCCTAAGTCTTTCCATTTCTTCCCACATCCACTATTATCAAACTAGTGGATTTCTGCAGCATCCTGGAACTTCTGCTCCAGTCCTGCTTCAGTACAATCCATTTTTACATAGTAATCAGAGCAAAAATTTTAAAACAGAATCCATACAGATGTGGTTAAAATACTCATGTATGTCTCATTACACATGCTTTCAAATCCTTTCATTTATTTAGATATATAACCCCGTGAGAACTTCTCTTCGCCTCTCTAACTTTATCACTGCTATCATTTTCTTTCTTTTTTTTGAAATTAGGAAATGATGACTCTGAACCTTGCCCTTTTCATTTTATATCCTTATTCATTCAGTAATTTCTTTGCTTGAGCTCTTGCCCATTTTGGGAAACTTTTTATCTTTATATCTGCATGGATTAGATTGCAGCCTAAAAATAGTAAAATCAGAGAGGCTCTTACTGATCAATGTTAATCACCACCGGATTTCGATGTTCTGAATATGAATTTATCCCTATCTAAAGGAAATATATATTTACTGGTTTGTTTCTTCTTCTTTTTCTTGTGTTGGAGATCAGATCCACAGCCTGACATATACTGTGCAAATGTTTTACACTACATCTCAGCTCATGCGGTTTCTTTTTCTTTGAAATTTGTCTTTTTCTATTAGGATGAACTTTGAGAACAGGGTCCTTTTATTCTGTTGTTTTCTACTCTATGTTGACTCCCAAGAATATTGCCTAGCAGAGAGCCTTGCCCAGTGTTTGTGGAGTGAAAGAATGGATAAAGCGGATTGCTATTGGACAAGTTCTCTAGTCCTCAAAACCTCATTTACAAAATTTTGCTCATATCTGCCATACTTATTAGTTCGTGAGAATATTATCTAGTATAATGGATGTGGAAATATTCAACGTGATGTTTGGGATATGATGTACCACAGTAACAAGCAAACTAAAATATGAAACTTTAGTCATCGCTGTGCTATCTATCCTCAATGAACAAAAGTATTGTGGTGAGTGTTGCCCATCACTGAGATAGATGAAGGGCCTAGAAGATGTGAGAGGAATCTTCCATCAGCCATTAAATATTCTGCTGAGGAATGAACACACATCATTTCTAATTTCAAGTTATTGACTAGATCTAGTCTCCGGTCCTATCCAATCACGAAGGGTAAGGAAAGGCAATATTCCACACATTCTAGGTGAGAACTAGAAATATTTCATAAATGATGCTAATGTATTCCATAACGAACTAATACTGAATAAATGTTGTTTCTTTTGATGTAAGTAGTACCTGTTGATTAGTCTTTCTTTTTTTCAATAATAGTTGACGATGTAAAGGGGAAGGTGGTTTCAAGAAATAGTTACAGCTTGGCCCGGTGTCACAGGCCCACAATTCTAGCACTCTGAGAGGCTGAGGCAGAAGGATCACAAGTTTGAGCCCAGTTTGGGTAACTTAGTGATTTAGCAATACCCTGTTTCAAAATTAAAAATAAAAAATGGTCTGGAGCTATAGCTCAATATGAAAGTCCTGAGCTTGATCACCAGTGCTACCAAAAGAAAAATATTTAAATTATAATTCTAAGCACAGTGTACTAAGTACTATATTGGAAGTACAAAACGCAGTGCAAAAAGTACTCTTGACTGCAAAGAATTATTGTTGTTATTATTATTTTGCAAATCACGGGGAGCTACTGGAATTTACTGACTCACGTTAGTACGTAGTAGCTGGCTTAAGTTAGGGTTTATAGGAATTTTTAAGGAATATACATGGAAGAGAGGAGCTCTAAGATACAAGTGTTATCCGACATGGTCCTTTTTCTAGATTTGATTCAAGGACAACTTCATAGCACACCTGAGTCTCTGGAACCCCGCTACTGATGTTTGAATCCATAAAATAAACTATTGATCATATTTTTAGCTGCCCAACATAGAGGGTGCCTCTATAATCTCTGTCATTTCTTTATTGGCTAAGAAGACCTTCTCCAAGTAGTTACTTGCTCATGTGATAAATGAGGCGCATGCCATTGTAAGGGCTTCTTTTTCAGATGTTTTATTTCCAGATAACAATATCGTGGGGGGGGGGGGATTTTTTATTGTCATTTTCTGTTTCCAAAGATTATTGTAGCTTCTGTCCCAAATCAGTATACATGGTTGTTAATCCTTGACAAATTTCAAGAAGATCCACACAACAGATGAACTGTTGTGGTTTGGATGTGGAGTGTCCCTTGGAGGCTTCCTGTACCGAAGGATACTGTGTACTGTTGGGAGATGGGACCTGGCTGGAAGGAGCAGACACTTTGTGCTTGATCTGATACTTTTGGCTTGACTTGGAGGGGTATATGCTGGTTCTGCCCTTTCTCTCAGGCTTGGCTCTGTTTTGTCACACTGTAAGGGACTCTCTCTCTGGCTCTGACCCCATCCCACCATGTCCAGCTGTTAGCCTGCTTAAGGACTGTGACCTTCTGAACTGTAAGATAGAATAATTCCTTCCTTCCCTAAAGTTGTGGATGTCAGATAGGCTGTCCCAGCAACACGTAACTAAGACATTACAGTTCCCAATTCTGCCAACAGAAGGTGACCAACTTTCAGAAGACTGCACCTGTGACAGTTAGCGCTAAGGAAGATTGATATTGGAGGAGAAAGGCAAAGTAGTATTCAGAAAAAGAAGGTCTAGCTTTGAATCAATTATTATTTTATTGTTAAGGATAAAAAGAGAAACTGGCATGCTGGCCCACACCTCTAATCCCAACACTTTAAAAAACAGAGGCAGGAAAGTTTAAATTGGAGCCCAGACTGGTCTAGTCAGTTACTTAGCGAGACCTCTTTCAAAGTTAAAAAAAAAAAAAAGTTTGGGAACATAGCTTAGTATAAAGGTGTCCTGGGTTTGATCTCTCTAACATGAAGAAATTATTTATAATTGAAAATTGTGTTTATAGACTAGTATATTTCCAAGAAGTTGACACTGAACATAGCTGGTGGCCTAATCATTGACTCTGAGGGCTTTCTGGCATGACTGTGAACTTTTATACTTCATTCTATCAACATTTCACTGAACCATTCAAAGACTGAAATTTAAAACATTTGGCTTTTGACACTGGGGAAGTTTTTGGCCTTGGGCCTTACATGAGCTTACATTTCTATAAGAAATTCCTTGGGTGCTCTCGATCTATTCTGGATTTTGAAACTGGAGGATTCTCTGATTGGTAATTTGTAGGAATGCAGATTTTTTTCTCCTCATACTCTTGATTTTTGGAGTGATCAATCTGCTTGATTTACTGGTCTCTGACATTCATTTATCTGGGTTAAACTCCTCATACTTTGGTCATTGAATAAGATGTTGTTATCATTAGATGTGCAGGCAGTTTTAAAGGAGGATACTTGTGATTTACAATAGAAGCATATGGCAATAAGACAGGTACTTGACAGTAATAGGTAAGCATTCAATTTTATGTCAAAAATTTCCCATAAAGGCAAGACATAAAGGTAAAAAGTGAAATAACAAATACCTTATGTGATTTCTATTACCTTGCCAATTTTTTTTTCTTGATATTGGCATGGAAAAAATCCAATAAAGAAATGACAGTATATATTCTAAATACACAGGACAAGTTTAAAGAGTAAGATATAATAGTCTATTAATTTAATTGTTTGAATTAAGCACCCCATAATGAGAAGAGATTTGGCAGCTGTTGAAATGTCTGAGCAGTAAAAGCTAGCTGTTAGAAATCTTAGGTTAGTTTTCTGGGGTGTGATTTCTAATCAAGGTTGATGAAATACAAAGCATTTTCAAACATAAAATATTTGATATTTTGTCACTGAGCAGAGATGTATGATATGGAGCTGAAGTAGAACATTCTCAGTCTTGATGGAGCAGGGTCATAAATTATCCACTGACCGTCTTTGTCTCCTGAGCACACACCATGGGGCTGTTTGGGATGCTCATCCTTGTTGAGTTTTGGCTGCTTGTGAACATAAAGGGTCAAATTTCTGAACATTGCTTGGACTTTAGCCACAAAGGAGCTGATGTGCTTATAAGAATGAAACCAGTGATGGCCCATGAATCATTTCACCTGAGTACAATAAGTGCTATATTAAATACTTTATGGAATAGAAAACCATATGTGTTAAAGATATCAGAAAGCATTTATTGATATATTGCATAATAAAGGTCAAAGTAACACATATACCTTTGGATATTTCAGAAATCATGTAGCAGATATGATAGTCACGAGATGTTTGCCTTTTGTTTCAATTTGTCTGGTTGGTATTTTCTCTGTTTTTCTCCTTTCTTTTGCTTGAATAGTTTCTCTCCTTCCTCCCTTAATCCCCAGATAGAACTTGTGAATGTACCAAGCTATGATTCCAGAATCCTTAAATCATTAGGGCAGAGCTTGTCAATTCTCCCCTCAAGGTAGAATTACTTGAGACAGAAAAAAAGTGAATGCATAGAATTTACTTTTAGAGATTTTCATTCCTTTTTGCTTAGGATTGAACCCTAGACCTGGAGTTTTATTCAAGCATCTAGGTGATTCCAATATGCAGGCATGGTGGAGAGTGACTGCTTTAGAATGGAGCAGAGAGGGTTGGGATGTAAGGAGTAGTTAAGAAAGTAGTAAGACAAGAAAACTTCCATCTCTGTTGTAAACTAGAAGAGAATCTGGTAGTAGAATAGATACGTGGAGTTGGGAAGGTAATAACAACAGAGATAGTGGATAGTTCTTGTGGGAAGGTCTCAGCGCACCAAGGTGCCCTCTGATGTGCATGCGGGACTGAAGGTAGGAAGGTTGTGGAATGCTTTTTCGAGGATATCCTGAATCTTCCAGTGCAGTGTGGCTGCTGCCATGCATGAACGAACACTAGACTAATGGGACATTTTCATGGTGACCTGTGTTCCTGTGGGCCAGAGCTGGATTGCTTTGGTTCTACCAAGGCCATGGTTATTTGGAATCCTCTAGAGCACCAAAACAACCTGCTCGAGGTGGGGATACTCCAAGTGACTGAGACATTTTCTTGGGAGAGTGGGAGCTCAGAATCAGTTGTCAAATTGCCATGTGGAAATTATAGAGTCACATCATCACACAAACATCTTTTGATTGGGCGTCTGTGCCCATCATGTGTGAAAAAAATAAAAGGAGAAAACAGATTTAAGAGACCCTTATAAAGAGAGTGTTGTAGGGTGAAAATTCACAGTTTCATTTTTCTTGTGAATTTTAATTTTCCTTAGGCAGTGCTAGAAATATTAATAGTGATGTTAAAGCTGTTTTATTAAATCCATCAAATATATGTCAGGGAGCATATCAAAGGGTATTTACCTTGAGATTTCATAATGATGGTAAATTTGGAGGACATATCTGATGTTTGGCTTCTTTACCAGGTTTAAGTGCGAGTTCCTTTTTATTTCAACCTGTATTATAAAGAATTCAAATCCCATTGGCTGCTACAGGACAAACAGATACATGCTGGAGCCTACCCCAAGGGCGTTTGTGCACACACCTGTGAAGTACAATGTTGTCCTTGACCTGAATTCATCATAAAATATTCACTGATATTTCTGTACACCCTATTGTTGGAGCTGTGTGTTCAGAATCACAACTAAGCCTTCACATAGACAGGGAGTCTGATTAGGAATGGGTTAGTACTTACAGAATTGTAGAGGCTTATTTTGTATCCCTACTATATCCACATTTGAGTCATAGAATAGCTGAGCGTTTCTCTTTACTGACCTAGAATGTTCTTTGTTTCCTTCTTGATGACATAGTACATGCTTCTGTATAGTTAATTCCATGCTTTTCTGATGGATAGTTGGGGAGCTGAAGTATTTTGCTTTATTTCTCTAAAATCATTGAGTATATGTACTGTACATTTTTTGGCCAAAGTGAAAGCTCTAAATGTTCCTATTGAAAGTTTGGTATATAAATTCAGGTTGGTATGTCTAATTATAAAGTGTATCCAGGGAAATACATAGAATTATCTTTAATCAATATTTATCCCTTGAAGCTCTGGCTTGAAGTTGTTTTCTAATACTTGGATAACTATGTCACTTGTTGATATCAGGGATGGAAAAATCACTTAAAATCTCTATTTATTCATCATTGTCCATTGTGCATCCTCAGAGAGTTCTTCAAAGAGAGAGTGACACAGTTCAGGTGTTTTTAGCTGAAAGAAGAAACTAAACTAAACTAAATAAATAAATGAATAAATAAACAACAAATGATTTTACTGACTTAAATGATAAATTCATTCTCACATAATACAAAGCACAGAGAGACAGATTTTCTAGAATTAGTTAGCTCTCCATTACTTCATCAGCATCAGAAATTCTTTCCAATTTTTTACTTTTTTATTTTCAATATAATTGTTTGGCACTAGATATGGTTCGTCTCCAGATTTCAAAATTGTTGACACAACTCCAAGCATCAGATTGGATTATGTCACCCAAATATGGAAGGGAAGAGAGAATTCCTTACTTGTAATCCTTTCTTAACACCATCCAAATCTATCAAAAGCTTCTTGGTATTAGATTTATTTCCAGGTCTCTGACAAAAAATAGTTTGGTGTGCCTATTCATGAAGTATATCTTGGGGGAAGAACAGAGTTAGGTTCTTTGACACTGGGGTCTCAGCTTCATTTCTAATTAGCTTACATCGAAACATAACGTAAGTTATGTTGCTAAGACAAAAGAAGTGCTTTTATTGTTGTTATTATTGTTGGTATGTGTGTTTGCATGTGTGTAGATTCACAGTTGAGTAAGCAATTGAAAGCCTTTATAAGAGCATATATAAAGCTTTGAAAATGATTTTCTAAGCTTAGGTATAATAAAAACTGTAAATTTAAATGACAATTGGATGCTAATTATGCTAAATTTACATATGTGATTGCATGTGGATACATAGGTAGTATACATTGATATATATGTCAGTTGTCCATTTCTGGAGATGGTTAAGAAATCAAATATCTTTGTAGATTGTTGATGGACCTATATTGTTACCATCTTTCTTGAGAGTAGCCCGCCAGGGTGTGTCAAAGCCTTAGAAATTTTTGTTCCTAGCAATTTGTCCCAAGGAAACGGTCATAATTATTTTTATGAAAAGATTTTTATTATGTCCCTTTACTTCATTTATTGTTTATCAGAGAGGAAAAGTCAGAAGCCACCTAAATATGCACTAATAGAGATGTGATTACATTATAATGTATTCATAGGATATGATATAATGCACATCAAAATAAAATTTAAAGGACCGTTCAGTATCAATAAAAATTCTCAGCATAGAGTGAAAGAGTTAAGCTGGTATGCATATTATTTTGCAATTAAAATATAGGGAAGCGTTATGAATGGACAAGCACATAGAAAGAGAGTCTAGAATATCTTTCCTTTAACCATGTAAAAAGGTAACAGAGAGCAAGTGAATGGAGGATCATAGGTGACAATTTTTCTGTATCCTTTAATGTACGTTCCAAATTTTCAAAATTATATTTCACAGTTCTGGTGCCCAGGAAATTAAAAATGAAAGTCCAGGCAGATTTAGTGTCCTATGAGGGCCTGTTCTTCAGAAGCAGTGTCTTTTCCCGCAGTTTTCATAGGGTGGAAGGATTAAGGAATCTCTCTGGGTCTTTTATATAAATGCGCCAATGAGCTATTGTCCTCCACAAAAGGCCTCATTTTTTAATTCCATAATTATGAGGTTAAGATGTTAACCTTAATTTTCGCCCTATCCATAATCCTAATCTTATTCCTAAATTTTAGGTGAATTAAAATAGAACACTGTAGATTTTCTTACCCCTCCCCCATGTTATTGATATGTATAAGGGCAAAATTAAAGGTTTACATTGGTCTTGAGCATTTTGTGCACACATGTATCTCTTTTCTTACTTTTCAAGTTTATTTTATTTTTTCTTTGAGCAACCAGGCATGGAATTTGAAAATCAGGTCCTACTACCTTATCTCTCATAACCTTTTTTTTTTTGTCAGAGTTTCTGGAATCAAGAAAATTGCCCTATATTTGTGTGTGTGTGTGGGGGGGGGTAAACAAAGAAAGATACTGAGGTCAAGCAGAAAAGATCCAGGATTTCTGCAGCAAAGTAAGCCCTAAGTGAGTATTAGGCCACATATGGTCTGGTTGTCCCTGCCCCCAGCTCATGAATTAATGTACTTTTTTGTTTGGACCTTGAAAGACTGATATTTAACTAGTTCCGTGGTTTTCAGTCAGAAGAGCTGGAATCACAAATTGGGTTACTTTCGAAAAGAATTCAGTATCTTCTAAAAAAGAGATAATTTTACAAACTATTACTTTTCTAATTTTGTGATTCTGTAAGATATGGTTCCTGACCTCTAGGAGATTATGGTCTCTTTGGGAGACATAAAATTTACATGTAAGGAGAATAATTTTATAGGGCATATAACTGAGTGCTAAATCGTGAGCTATGGGTAATAAATGCTGTGGGAGAGAGCCCAAAAGCCAGGAAAAAGGACATTAACTATGTGGTGGTAAAGAAACACCCACAGGATATCCAAAGGGTTTGGGGTTGATGTTAAGTAGAGGTGTTGGAGTAAGAGGGTTGAGAAGCTGTAGGGGGCCTGGTCCTGTAGAAATGGATGCATTCAATCATCTTGTGTGACTTGCAAGTGTCCAAGTGGAAGTGAAAAGACCAGAAGTCTCTGAGTCAAATAGGCATGAGTTCCTGTCCCGAATAACAAAGAAATTTAGCAGCATCAATGTAAATCGAACTCTGAGAAATGTGCGCATCTTCCTCACAGAATCTTGCAAGGCAGGAATGAAACAATGTTTGCAAAATGCTTCATTTACTGGCTAAGTACAGAGTAGAATTTCAGTAAAAGCAAGTAACTACTATCATTGCTTTATAGGTGAGAAATCTAACTGGAATTTAAGGAGTCTCCTGTAGCGATAGGCCAGAAAGTGGTGAAGCGAGACAGGAATGCAGGTCATTTCACTCCCGAGAGATTAAAATCAGCTTCTTTTGGAGCACTTTTGAAATTGTCTGTAGAAAGCTAATCCAATATGATCTGCACATGTTCAGCGAATAGTCATCCTTAGAATGAAAGAGGAGTTCAAGGTCTCTTGGAATGAAAGAATCCAGGTTTATCTCAAACCTTCGCTACTTTCAAGCTTTGGGATCTTGGACAAGTTCCTCAAATGCCCATACCTTCATGACTCTAAGAAAAAGTTAGATTTTGGACTGAAACCTTTGAAGTCCAATCCTAGTGCTTGACTCAGAGGCTATTTCAAGTTTGCACCCCTCAGATTTGCTCATCACAATTCTCTCCTTTTCTTTTCCTCACCAAATAGCTCTGAAGCACTTAGGAAGATACTGAGCAAACCCTGGGCTCGGTGAGGCTCACCTGTAGGCAGATGGTTTAAGGAGACTCTTGTGAAGTGGACCTACGTACAAAGTTTGTAGCTGTCTAGGGATACATTTGTGAAGAAACCACTGGACTCATGAGTTTGTGAGTTGCCGTAGAACAGATCTTTGTAATGTATTCTGTAAGCACACTTTAAAAATTTAAGCTTGTTTCCTGAGAAGGGAAGCCCCTTTGAACTGTGAGCAACTTTGGCATTTATTACCTCTGCCAGCTGGCAGCACTAGTTAGTCCTTAGGGGTGGCCACAGGACAAAGTGCTTTCAAGAGATGGATGAAAGGCCAGAATCTTGGTTCAAGTTGGACATCAGGATGGAGTCTTGGCATGCAGGAAATGTCCTTACAAGTGATTTTGTAGCGTGCAGAGAGACAATAAAGAAACCAGCAAGTTTAATCAAATCATAAAAAGACTTTCTGTAGTAGCAATAAGAGGTTCAGAGGAATAACAAGAAATAAAAACCATCCATAATTTAACCCAATAAATACAACCTCTAGTAACATTTGATTATTTCTTCTTAATGGGTTTTCTATGCCTATATCTGGATTCTAAACTGTGGAAACTATCATCTAGCTACCAGTTAATCTTACATTAATGTGTGTTTGTGTATATACATATGTATATATATAAAACAACATATACACAAATAGATATATATGTATTGTTTTCATAATATTTTCTACATTTGGAAATATGTGACAATCATGTAAGTAGTTATATTTGAAAATATTATTCTATTTGGAAGCATCCTCATAGCTTTTGCTATAGAAGAGAATACTAACATCTACTTGCCTGTGTTTTCATTTGGTTTTGTTAGCGGTTGCGTTTTTCTTCCTCTATGATGATAATCCCTGTTTTACCTTTGAGTGAATGAAGAAAGATTCACAGAACAAAGCTCAGACCAGGCCAACGCAAGACATGCACATGTTTTGGGTCCAAGGAGGGGGAGTAATTAGACTTTCTCTACTGTTGCTCATTTAGAGATTTAGAGAAAAGATAAACACCATGAGATGCAGGAGGGTTTTTTTTAAAACCTGAATATTCTCAGAACCCCATGCTATGTTATTGTAAGTAATTATTGTATGTTTAATTATTGTTCTACACAACATTTTGTATAGTGCTCCATTGAAGTCTTTTTCATTGATGAACTGTTTTTTCCATCTTCTACTTTCTTATTGTGATTTTGGTCTTTATAAGTAATTCCTAGATCGGCTAGCCCATTTTTTTTCCCCCTTTTGGCACTAAGTTTTCCATTCTTGTTGATAAGTGGAATACAGAGAAAGTATTCAAGTATTGGAGTTTCAAATAGCTTGGATGTAAAGCATCAGAAACTGCCTTCAAATTATAATAAATTAAAATGTGGTTCTGAATTCTTATGTACTGTTAAAATATACCCGCAGAAATCTTGTTTTTGGATTGTCAAAAGCATTTCCTGACATGAGTTTACACCCCAGCATGTGGTCCCTTCACTTGATTATAACAAAAATGTAGCACTGGTCAGAAGAGGCACATATCCTCTTTGCCATCTTTGCCTCAGCCGGACAGTATGCGGCACCAGATGCAGGCGATGGTACACACCGAGGCTCCGAGCACTCTGCAAAGCAGGAAAGGGATCAAGTGATGACAGTCCCTGTACTATTTTGCTTATTACTCTCAGGCAAACTGTTCGCATTATTTTAAAGTAGCTTAAAGCAGCTCACAGCTTTGACATCAGACCCATGCTAGAGGTCAGAGAGAAAGGATGCCTATCTATTTTCAAGATTTAGAAAACTGACAAGTCACAAAATAGCACTCCCACGTTGACGCACTCACCCCTCAAACCAGCCAGAGTTTTGAATTTATAGCCCCCATCTTTGGACATGATTTATTTTATTTTGTTCCATCTCCTGGAACTTTTTTCCTGTTGATTTTCTACCCTTTCGTGCATTATTTTATCTTTTTCTCCTTCAATCTTGCTTTCTTCACCTTTTTTATGCTCTACCAGTATGATGTGCTTATTATTACTTATGATGGAACCTGAGTAATTCTAATCTAAAAAAAGGGGGTACAATAATGCAAAACTAACAAAGATGATGAGAATGTGAATGAATTGGAACTTCTGTCTACTGTTTATAGATTTCAATGCAAAAACATTATTTTTGCCTTAAGGAGAATACGAGATAGTTATTCTGAAGCCCAATATGAGTGACTGAGGTCCAGGAACATGAATTTAAGTTTCCCCAAATAACACATTCCAGTGTGTAGCCGCTGTATGCCATATTTATACTTATAGAACATAATAAAGCCATAAATCAGGTCATTTAAAAAAAAATTGGTGGAAACATTACCTAAACAGGCCACCCTGGAGTAGAAAAATGTCTCCTATAGGCCTCAGATGTTACCTAAGGACATTCTTAGCTATCAGGTTGGTTGCTTAAAATGGTTACTTAGTAATTACAGGGATGTTACATGTCAACGGATTTATGACAGGACATTAAGTTGGATATATAGAGGAGGACAATTGATGTGGCCATGAAAAAGGGCCAAGATGGTCTACAACACTCCGGCTGGGTAAAATATCCCAGCCACTCCACAGATTCTCCAGAATCCAGTGACCTAGCCACAGAATTCTCATTGTGAGTGAAGCTATTGTCAAGGAACTTCAGTTTTCATGGGATTGTAAAATAGTACAGTCACTATGGCAAATGCCTGCAGTTCTGCATAGTAATCAAGAAAAAAGTAGGATTTGGCAGTTCTATGTGTGGATATTTATACCCAAAAGAATTGAAAACAAGGCCATTTGAAAGATATTGTACACTAATATTCATAGCATCATTCATAATCAATAAAACGTAGAAGAATCTCAAGCACCTACCAGTAGATGAAAGGATAAGGAAAATGTAGGACAGGTCTACAATGGAGTGTTACGCTTTATTTTTTAATAAAGAAAGAGAATTCCAATATGTACACCATGGGTGAAGTTTGAGGAGCTTATGATAAATGAAGCAAGCTACTCATGAAAGGACTAATAGTATATGATTCCACTTACATGAAGTGACTAGAGTAATCAAATTCATAGAGACAGAAAAGTAGGATTGTGGTTACCATAAGCTAGGAAATGGGAAACGTGGAGAAGTTATTGTTTAATCCATATAGACCTTTGTCTTAGTTACTTTGTCATTGCTGTGACAGAATACTCAACATCCACAAGCAAAGGGAGAAAAGATTTATTTAGGTCACAGTTTCAGGAGGTCTCATACAGTCCATTCTTAGGCAGCCTCCACGGATGGAAGCACATGGCAGAGGCTGGAGAGCTGCTTACTGAACCGGAGTCCGGAGCCAAGTGAAGCAGGAGCCAAGTTTGAGTCTGGAGACTCAGGCAAGGCCCGAGCCTTCCATGTAAGAAGCTGCAAAAAATGTTTCTTCCTCCTTCCTTTACTCACGTCAAGCTGCCAGTTGCCCATCCACACACATCCGGAGTTGGTGCCTCTCCCCCACATCTGGGCCACAAGTCAATAACAAAGACCTGTTAGCTCAGCTATGTGCAACCCTGAAACTCAACAAGCTGACACAATTCCTCCAGTCATTCAGTTCAAGCTGCAATCACTCTCCCCTTCCAGGGAAGCCCTACCTCCCAATAACACAGGGTTCTACAGTTATCCCACTGCATCTAAACACATGAGCCAATTGAGGGACACTCTAGATCCAAATCATAGCAACCTTCATGTTTACCAGATAGAATGAATTCTAGGGGTGAATTATATTGATGTTGGCACAGGGACATAAATGTGCGTACTACCACTGAACTGTGTACTTAATTGTATTAAGATGATAAATTTAATGCTATGTGTATGTGATCAAATTTTTAAAAAGCTAGAAAAGAATGCTGTCAAGGGAAGATAACTTTCTAAGTTGGTTCTAGAGAAAATATTGCTTTCTTTATGTCTGTAATTCATATGGAATACCAACTTTATTTTAGCCCAGACAGTACTGTATGCTCATTCATTATTTCATTTATTAATTAAAAAGATACTGATGATTTACTAAGCTTCAGGTGTTTTTATAGAGGCTAGGAATATATAAAACAGTCAGTATCTTGCTACCAGTGAGACTTGCATTGTAGCTTGAGGAAAGCAGTCGACAAGCCCATAAATAGTCCACTGGAAGGTAATAAGCGCTGTGGAGCAAAATAAATTGAGAGAGGGAACATGGGCGGCAGGGACAAGCAGTGACATAATTTTGTTGACACGTGACACATTCTGGAAAGGTCTTTGTGTTGAGGAGACATGGAGAGGGACCTGAGAAAAGGGGTAGACGGGACATGCGCTGTCTGGAATGGCTGTGTGCCAGGCAGTGGAAACAGCACATAGAGTTTAGAATCATCAGATCTGATTCCCGCCTGCCTCATACAAGTTATTTGACCTTTCTGAGCCTCAGTGCCATCATTCATAATGTGCAGATAGTAATTATTTCACGAAGATGTGTGTAAGACTGACAAGGACTATTTTGTAGGGTGACAAGCAACACACAGCTATTATTGTCAGGTATTTGTCTCAGGCCTAATTTCTTTAGCTGCGTAGATATATGAAGGGATCTGCAGACAAAGTAATAATTTCAAGCATCCAACTTTTCACTTTAGTTTTTCAGTTTATGGAACAAGATTTTAAACAGTACTTGTCTTACTTTCTTTTTCATTGCAGTTACTCAATACTCAACATCCACAGATTTAGGGGACGAAAGGTTTATATTAGCTCACAGTTTCAGAAGGTCGCTGTCCACTCAGACAGAGGCAGAGGTGGAGGCAGCTCGTAATGACATCACAAACAGGAAGCCAAGTCCCACCAAGTCCAATCTCTCCCCAGAGGAAAAAGCTGTAACAATATCCCGTCTTCCTTCCTTTTGAGTTCCCAGTTGGGCCTCTCACATCTGGGTGGGTGCTCTTCCCTCATTCGCTGGCCCACAAATCACTCACACTCTAATCCAGGTCGGTCCCTAATTGCCTAATCTAGGTGTGGTTCCTAAACGCTAATCCACGTGTGGATCCTAATTACCTCAAGTTGATATAATCTCTCCCATGGTCATAGTCTTCTACTGGATGATTTAGGATTGAATCATAGAGATAACAGAGCTTGCTAAATGATTAAACTCAAGGAAGCTTTTTTTTCCCCCCTCCACTTGAGTGTTTCCTGAGCTCTTTGATAGAATGAGAAACATGAGGTTTATGACCTGAGATGCTCAGAGATTCTGGGCCAGTTTTCTTCTGAAGGCTTGAAAATAATAAAATCAGCTAGTTTTTATATGTGCATTATGATATTTTCCCTCAAAATATTGGAAAGCAAGTCTTTAATGACCTGGGTCATTACTAGGACAATATTTCTTTTAAAAGAGGAAGGGTGTTCAGAAAGGGGGATTTCAGACCCAGCAGGTAAGAAATTCAGTGCCCATGTCCCATTACTGATTACAGGGTCTCCACATTTAATTCAACCTGGTTGAATGTGGCAAATCTAGAGTCAGAAGCCAGAAAATCTAAACAGCCAGGCAGCTGAAAGAGTCTTGCTTTTTTTCTTTATTTTTACATCTGTGGTTTTTCCATTTTCCCTGCTGCTGATAAATAATTCAGAAAAGAATGTGAGAGTCCTGGTTTTTAATATAGAGGACAAATGCATTATGTGATTGGTCCCCGAACACCCACAGCTCTTGTAAGCAGGTCAGTAGTTTGCGGTTTTGGGTTAGCAGTATGTTCTTTGGGGCTTTACAATCAACTGGCCTCATATTTATAGCTGAAAGTAAAGTGAGGATTATGTGTATGAAATGCACAGAAGTGCCACTGTCAACTTGTCATGGTCCCTCTTTGGGCTCAGCAACAGTAACAGACTGACAGCCATTAGTGAGCAGCGCAGCTCAGATCAGAAGGAAAGATCCTCTGAGGCTGTTGTAGGGCATAAGGAGATTGTCTCAGAACCCAAGTGGACATGAGACAGACCGTCCTATTGAGTATCTGAGGATAATGAACTGGCCTCAGAGAAGGGATGTCAGGGTGCTTGACGCTAACAGTTTTCCTTGTGTAAATACAATGTGCGTATCTAACAATGGTGCATGCTCATTTATTATCTTTTGAAAATAATCTGCAATGTGAAGATAGTAATTATTTATGGTTATGAAGTCAGAAGCCAGCCTCCAGAAATAATTGTTTGCCTCATTTATGTAGAGACAATGCTACTATGTATATATTAGGCAAATACTTTGGGTCAGCATTCACAATGAATAATGAAAGTTTGGCAAAGGGAGATAAGATGGAGACCAAATAGTTTGATGTTGCTTACTGGAGAACTTGATTTCAATCTGAGTTAATACTTTACATGGTCTTGGGCAAGTCATTTTATTTTTTCATCTATGTCTTCTTCACAGTGCCCCCTATGTTATAGGAGTTCCTTCCTTCCTTCCTTCCTTCCTTCCTTCCTTCCTTCCTTCCTGCCTTCCTTCCTTCCTTCCTTCCTACCTTCTTTCTTCTTTCTTTCTTTCTTTCTTTCTTTCTTTCTTTTTTCTTCTTGCTACTATTTTAGCTTTTCATTAAATCCACATTAATAATTATTTAGAGCATTAATGTTTAATTTGATTTGTATAACATTATTTTAAGGATGTTTCAGATTCGTATTGAAAATATTTCACATATGTTTTAAAAGAATACATGGGCATTGCCTTACTTTCTCATTACTGTGATAGAATCCCTGGTGTCTACAACTTAACAGAGGAAAGATGTATTTAGCTCAAAGTTTCAGTCTCACACAGGGCATGTATCGGCAGCTTGCAAGGTTGGAAGCACATGGCAGAAGCTGGAGAGCTGTTTAAGGCATTGCAGACAAGGACAAATAAAGCAGGAGCCAAGTGAGCCTTGAGACTTAGGCAAGGATAGAGCTTTCCCAGAAAGAAGCTGTAGCAATGATTCTTTCTTCCTTTACTTAGGTCAAGCTGCTCTTTGTAACCCCCATACTGAGGCCCACATACTGGCCCACAAGTCAATAACAAAGACATGAAAGCCCAGCCCAGGCAACCCCCAATCTCGAAAGTTGATACAGTTCCTCCAGTTCAGGCCTCAAGCATTCTTCCCTTCCAGCTAAGCCCTACCTCTCAAAAACACATGGTTCCAAAGTTATCCCGCTGCACTCAAATGCATGAGGCTTTTGAGGGGTACTCCAGACCCAACCTATAGCAGGCATCATTCTGACATACATCTTTATTGTTTCACAAAGTTTTTCAGGTAACATATACTACACACACACACACAGACTCTCTCTCTCTCTCTCTCTCTCTCTCTCTCTCTCTCTCTCTCTGTCTCTGTCTCTCTCTCTCTCTGTCAGGGCATAATTTTGTTTAATCATTATTGATCGATCATTAGTGATTGTGATTATCGCATAATGACCAGGGAACCTTTATTTATACATCAGACAACTTCTGTGAACACCTGAAGATGAAGAACACTGGAGAACTTCTGTTCTCTTCTTTAAAGTTTTTGCCAGGCTGAATATCTTAGTCACTTCCCTGTTGTTGGATGCAGTACCCAACACCTGCAACTTAAAGGAGGGGAGATGTATTGTAGCATGCAGCTCAGAGGTCTCATTGGCTGGCAATGTGGAATGATTGGAACAGCAGAAAGGAAACAGACAGTGGGGAGAATCTGGGAGGCAAGGATATATCTTTCAAGGACATGCCCCAGTGACCCATCTCCTAACCACAAAAAAATCCACTTTCCTGGGTTAATCTTCTGAGGAGTATAGTACCCCTATGATACATTTGCCTTCCAAGCACATGAGACTTCTGGGAGCTATTTTAGATATAAACTTTAAGATCCCAGCACTGGCCACCTAAAAACTCATGTCCATCTCATTATGAAACATGCATTTAGTTCATCTCTTAGAGTTGTCAAAGCCTCAGTAATCCCACTATTGCTGAAAAGTCCAAGTTCAAAATTTCTTTAGAGACTCAAAGCAATCTCGTAGCTCTGATCCCCTAAATTGTTTTTTGAAAAGGATGCTTCCAATATATAGAGGCACATATGCCAATTCCAAAAGGAATGATTTGAAGGGAGGGGATAGGAAGAATTTTGACCAAAACAAGACCAAAACCCTGTAGGGCAACATTAAGTTTTGTAGCTCCATATCTAGCACCCAGGGCACATTGTGGTGAGATGTTAATCCCAAAGCCTTGGGTGGCTCTGCCTTTATAACATTGCCTAATGCAGATATGATGGTCTCTTTCTTGGGGTGACTTCACTCACTGCCTGTCGTTTTTGTCAGATGTGGATCCATGTTCTGGTATCTCTAAATTCCTAGAGTCTCCACTGCACCTGTGTCTTTACTCTTATACCTTCGTATACTGTCTTTTTGTGAAGTTGTCCCCAATACTTTTGATACCAGGAACTGATTCAGTTGAAGAACATTCTCCCAAAGGTGTGAGTAGGGGATTCTTTTTATGTAATAGGTTATTATTCACAGCAGCAGGAAGGAAGTGGGAAGTGAAGCTCCGCCTCCTGTTGCATCAGTGGAGACTTTGGAACCTTACAGGAGTGCGCTGATAGGAGGTGGTGGAGTTTTCTATCTTGTTGTTAACCTCATACTCACTGCTCATCTGTCCAGGTGGCCTGTTCCCTCTAAGGCTGTACTACTACTGCTCTGTGGCCTGGGGTTTGGGGACCATTACTCTCAGGGGCACAGTACCTGGCTTCCCAAGTCTTAGAGGAAATCTTCTTTACCCCACAACTCTTGCATTCTGTTTCCTGTAAAGCCAGCAACACAAGACTGATGGTATGATTTCCTGCTGGATTGAGCAGTAGTCTGACTGTGTTGCACCCTGGCTGCTAAAGACTTTGAATCCCTTGATGGCTATCTTAGTTACATTTTCATTGCTGTGATTCAATATCCAACATCCACAAATTTAGGGGAAGAAAAGTTTATTTTAGCTCACAGTTTCAGAAGGTCACGATCCAGTCAGGTACAGCCAGCAGCAATGGAAGTACATGGCAGAAGCAGAGATGAAGGCAGCTCTTCATGATATCACAAATAGGTAGCCGAGTCAAGGCAAGTTGAGGCTATTCTTCCAAGAAAGACAGGAAAAAGCTTATATATCCTTCCAAGTCTCATGCTAGTGATCAGACCCTCCTGGATCTAGGTGTGAAAGGTGTGGTAAACCTCCACTACATGCCTGTAATCCAGTTAACATGCTGTAATCCACCTCTCCAGGGTAGGCCCCAGTCTCCCAACAGCAGTGGTTCAACAGTCTATGACATTGAACTTCATGAGACTTTTGGGGGGACATTCCAGATCCAAGCCACAATAATGGCTGAGAACAGTAAAATAAATTTCAGAGAACCAATTTCATAGGTAGAACTTCTTGAGCAGAAAGAAGGTCTAGGAGCTCTCTTTTTCAGTTTCACAGTTTTATACTCTAGATACTGTAAAGTTAGAGTCTTACCAAGTTCCTGAGATGCCTTAAAGATGTCGTTCTCATTGTTTGTTTACGGAGCTCTTGGATTATTCTTTAATGTTAATCTTTTCAGTAGTCAGGCTTTCCATGATCCAATTGGCTAACAAATATTTGAGACTTTTGGTTGTACCCTAATCTCCTAATTTCCAGTGTAAATCTTGCTAAAACCAGGAAACAGTGGCAGTGCCCCAGCTTGACCCCTGGGCTGCCTTGACACTTTGTTTGCTGGATTAATTAGTTTATCACCCTTAAATCTCAGCACCTGAACAAAAGGCATATACACTTTTTTGCCAGAATGTGACACACATGAATTCTAATACAGTTGCCAGTAGAATCCTCTTTCCTATCTAAAAAACTTTTGGCCTATATGATTGGATGAAGGTCTAGGGGGCAATAAGGGGCCTCTTCTCAGATCCTCTCTATCCACCCCCCCACCCCCAAACAAAGTACTGGACAAGGCTCATTAATTGGGAGTTACAACTCTACTCTATACTATTATGCCTCCAAAAGAGGGATCACTAAATGATATTACAAGTCCTTTTCTAATCCTTTGTGATTCAAACAAATGGTTGGATAGAGCTCATAATCTCAGTTATAGTTCTTTTTCCAAACCTCTGTGTCCTGAACAGAGGATCAGATAGGGCTCATAAACTGGGGGATGCAGCTCTTTTTATGCCCTTCGTGACCATAACCAGAACTGGATATGTCACAGAATGAGTTACAGCTCTTTCCCAAATCTTCTGTGTCCCAGATAGGACACAAGAAGTGATGGAGGACTGCAAGTTTGTTGGGAGAGAAAGGAAAAATACATCAAAGGGTATGACCAAGTCAGAGACTTGTGTAAGCAGGGAATAAAGTAGAGGGACTTTCAAACTTTTTATACAGGGTTCTGATTGGTTCAG
This sequence comes from Ctenodactylus gundi, assembly GCA_004027205.1. NCBI lineage: Eukaryota > Metazoa > Chordata > Mammalia > Rodentia > Ctenodactylidae > Ctenodactylus > Ctenodactylus gundi. Next base: position 132,323 of record PVKB01000902.1, read on the forward strand.
GAGCATTGCCTAGCTGCAAAGGTCAGACTGACATTAGTGTCTCTGGATTGGCTTCTGTGAATGGGGACCTGATTTATTCAGAGTGGTGTCTAGATGCAAATGAAGGATTGCAACAGAGCCATTTGATTGGTCTCATTAGAGTCTGTAACCCTGATCTGCGCTCACTGATAAGGTTTTTCTTGTCACTTGTGATTGCTTAGTTCTGCGACTTCCCAGAGCTTTGTTAGGTTCGTATTCCTGGCAGCCCCTGAGCTAATCTAATACCTTATCTGGCTTCTATGATCTACAGTTTTATCAGCATTCTTGTTTTCTGAACCCTGACCAGAATTCTCTATGAGTGTGGCTTGTAATATTCTAAGGTTTATCTATCAAGCATCTCTAAATCTTTCCAAAAATCTTCCCACAAAATATTTCCAAAGATTTCAAAACCAAATGAACAGGTGGAGTCCCCAGCGACCCCATTATTGTTGCCAATTTACATCATAGTCAGGTTCTTGTCACTGATCACAGTATCCAACATCTTCCACTTCGATGAGAGGACATTTATTTTAGCTCACAGTTCAGCAGTCTCAATTCAGGCATGGTTGGCTGGCAGCGGCAGGACTTGGCATGGAAGAAAGCTGTTCCTGGCTTTGTAGGATGGTGGAAGAGAAGAGAGCAGCCAGAAGCAAGAATGTGCCTCTCCCGGCTGTGCTCCCGGAGGCTCACCCTTCCGACTCTGCAACGAGACTCTATCTTCTAACCACACATCATGTCATTAATGAAATAAGCTACTGACAGATATAGCACTGCCATGAGGCATTATTTTCCAAACCCATGAGACTCTGGGGGGCATTTTAGATGTAAACCATAACACTGAATTTTGAGAAATATTTTGATTACTTGTTGGCAAGCATTATTTTATTATTATAATTTTTTTGAGATAGGGTCTTGTTTTGTAGGTTAGGGTGCTCCTGAGCTCACTCTGTAATTCAGGCTGACCTTGAACTCACGGCAAACCTCCTGCCTCAGCTTCTTGAGTGCTAGGATTACAGGTGTGCGCCACCATGTCTGGCTTATGCGGTGCTGGGGAGTTGAACCTAGGCTCTTGGGCTTGCAAGGCAAGTGCTTGAACTGCTGAGCTATTCCCCTAGCTCTTTCCTTATTCTTTGTTCCAGGGTCAAAATAGTTACATAATTGATGTAATGATATTGGGTACCAGTTATACCCTGCCTCAAAACATTGGTATGTGTTAACGAATGAGGGTTAGGGGTGGGCATGGGAATGGAGGTATAGGTGATGGAGGATTAAAAAGAGTAGGAGAAAAAGGGTAGAAACTACATATGAGAAGACTGGCACTCAAGTATCAACTTTTATACTACTAATTTTATGATTTTGAACAAGACAGTTTACCTACTCTTCAATTTCTTAAATTCTAGTTCTGATTGTTGTGAATGACAAAGGCAGTCATAGAAAAGATAGCACCTCAGGCGGGGCCAACAACACAGAAGGCCCTTTGACTATATTTGGAGTTGGCAATTGTTGATGGTGATAGCAGTAGTGGAACTGTAAGGAGAAGCTCCTAGAAGGACTGGATTGATCCAAACTAGGAAGGTAGAAAGGTCTAAGAACATTGGAGAATCTCCTCTGAGGAATTATGGCCTTTTAACTTCACCAAGGAAGAGAGATTTTAAAAGGACAGGTTACTTCTTACATGCTTCTACTTCTTTGGCTTCTTTGCCTTCACAATCTTGATTTTGACAATTCTGATAATCATTTATTCAGCTGCAAATTCTTGTTGAGTATTAACTCTCATGGCGGATTCCGAGAGGTAGTGTAAGGAATGACACTCCATCCATAAAGGGCGGGGAGACAAATATTCCACACACGTCATAATTTAGAAGTAAAGCGCTTACCTATGGCATGGTCTTCAAGGACAAAGGCATTAAAGGAATTAAAAGGCCTTGTGGATTAGAGCAATTGAAAATGTTACTGTTGCTGTTATAATTTTTGGAGCTCATATTCATTTTCTCCACTACAAGACTCTTTTGCACAATGACAATTTAATCATGTGTTTAAGTCACTGCTTCTTCAAATCTAAATTGTATAATCAGTTCTCCTTCAATGAGTAAAATGCTTGGTAATCACCAATAAAGAAGCAATGAGAACAAGGCCAGTTGCTGGGTTTATCTTCAGATAAACTAATCGTATTTACAATTTGAGTAGCTCAATTAATACTTTGAAACTTGGGACAATTATGACAGGTTTTCTACTGGAAGAAAAGGGTAAGTCTCAAAGAATAAGTCCTCAGAGTGGAGATTTTCTCCCTCCTTTAAATTCCAAGTGAGTTGACCTCATAACTTGCTAGGAATATTGAACTGGATTACATGTGAGAGCTAGATAGTTGAGGTAGAGAAGTGAGTTAACCTGATATAGATATGTGAACAAAATATGAGAAAGGGTATAGGGAACAGTTTATGAGGCCATTGTCCTTGGAGAAGGTCAGGGACCTGGAGAGGGAAGAAGCAAGAGTCAAAGTGGCCATCGAATGAAGAGATTATGAAATGGAAATAAAGGGCAGGAAGACTGGATGCCTGGCAGTGTAGTTACAGTATCATACTGAGGCCCAGGAGGGTGATGGTATAAAATATTCCATTACGTTTGGCAGAAGAGAATCACTGGCCATATTCCAAAGAGCAGTATCTTCAGTGACAGGATTTACAGAGATGTTTTGATGGAAAATTGGACAGAAGGTAGAATTTGGAAGGTTTTGGCAGTCCGAAGATTAGAAAGAATTGGAGAGAAACCTGAAAAGGACAAGAAAGTCAAGTGAGAGATGTTTTGTCCCTTTCAAGCAGACTTCTAGCCTGTAGAGTCCTTGAAGGCTGCAGGAGACGAGCAGCTCACAGATACACGGGGGGAAGGCATCATTGCAGGCAGGTAGAGTATGAGATTTATGAGGTGGCTTTGTGTAGAGGGTAGAGGGTTTCTCTTCTAAGCCTGGAAGGAAAGATAGAAGGGTGGAACAGAAAGACCTATTAGGAAAATTGTGTGTTCTTGGAGAGCTCCATGCCCATGCATTCAGACTCTTATCTTTTCATTCAGTATATTAGATACAACATATTTCCCCGTCTTTCAAAACTCATGGAAAGCTGTTCTACTCTATGTTAATGAAACTGTTAGGTTCCTCCCAAGAGGAGCCTTTGAAATACAGTGTACACTTTATTGCTGTGTTTTGTTTTGTGGTGTTTTTCTCCCAGAGAATGGAGAGATCTGATGGTGTTGAGCAAGTAAATCTGAGTCGAAAGAGCTGCATGTATAGCATTTAATTTATATTCTTTTAGTGCTTTTGGGGAAAGTCTCATAATTGCTTTCTCAGTCTCCACATCTGTACAACTGGTATAAAACAGCCCTGGTCCTCCCTGGGGCTTTGGGGAGATTTTGAGGCTAATGTTTTATAAATCATCATAAGGTTCTAAATGTGAAGTGCTATCATTACCCACCTACTAGATATGATGAAACTCATAATGATATATTTATTGCCTCATGTTCATTTCCATGGCAATAGCCTGTGCATTTGTACAGAGTTTATGAATTCTCTGCCAGGGCAAAACTAGGGACAGATCCTCTTTCACCCAGAGGCATACTAACAAGAAAACAAAAATGGAATATACAGTTTGTTTTGACCTACATATTGTTTCGGGTGTAGTGTGTGCTGTGAACTTTTTCCTTGGAAACAAATCTGCCCCCTACCTTGCTAAGAAAATATTTAAAATAAAATAAGACATGAAAGCTTCTTGGGACATGCTGGGTTTGAGATGTCAACAAAGGCAATTTGAAATCCAGCTTCAAGTGAGCTGGCTTTATTTATGAATGCTTAGCAATTTTAAAAATTATATTCAAGCAACAATAGTATTTGAAATGTTCTGAATTTTAATGAGGAAGATATAATTTTTGTTCAAAAGTGAGGCCAGGGCTGGGTCTTTTCTCTTTGCAGTGTGAGATGTGTCTTTCAGTGGGGTTCTTGTGTCAAGGTTCTTGTGTTACTGTAGCTCCTGGCATGCAGGAACTATCATAGGAAGTATTTGGCCCTGTTTCACTTAGTTCATGTAATAGAGGTGTAGTTTCTCCTATGAAGTCCTGTTGTGAGGGGCCTGCTTGATGATGATCCAAGAATGATGTCTAGGACCTGGCTTCAATTCTTTATTTACATCTGTCTTTTCACTCCAATTCTCTTTCAATCTTGTTGTACTCATGAGATGAGTGCATAGAGTAACCTTGTCTTTCACACCTGGGGAGACAGTGAAGATCCTTCCTGAGAACCTGTATCCTAGGAATCTGGGATGAATATGGAATCTCCCACAGATACTTGTTCATGTACCTTAAAATCAAGAAATTTATAATAAAAAAAGAAAATGGATAATAGGGCGAGGACCGCAAAGTCCTTTACAAAAGGCAAGATCATTTTCTTCACAAAGCCTATGGTCTAATGAAGGCAATTAAGTATGTAAATTAAATCACGTGGTCTGTGCTATGCGATGGGAACATGAGTGTGAAGGTTTAATGAGATCACATCTGGAAAGCACTTGAACGCAGTGGATTATTAGACATGTTGGAACTTAATAACAGCTATTAAAGCTGTTAGTGTTTTTATTACCTTATTTATTAATTCATTTATTTACTTTCGAGACAGGATTTCACTCAGTAGCTCTAGCTGGTCCTGAACTCACTCATTATGCAGACTACACTGGCCTTGAACACACAGTAATACTCCTGCCTCAGCCTCCTATTGTGCTAGAATTACAGGTTTGTACCACCACACCTAACATTGTTTTTATTATTTTAATACACAGATACCTTGAAAGGGTATTCTGAATGTCATCTCACTTGACTGTCACCTAATTATTTCTGTTCAGATTGTCATTATAAAAAAGAGAGATGAAAATCAAAATCATTTAGATCGAGATTTTTAATATATTGCCAATTATTTACTGAAACAATGGCAGACTTCTTATTCATAATTATGCTGGTTGAGGTTTTATCAGATTATCTGTAAGAATAGTCTCTATTATCGACATTCAATTATACACATGAATGATTATTTTTATAGACCCTACAAAGTAGACTACCTGTATCCTAAGAGAGTAAGAAACTTAGTGCTTTGGAAGATTTAGTTTTTACAGATGATAGTCAATTATATCACTTTAAGAAATTGGAGATTCAATTTATTTCAGCTACTGTCTATATATACGTCCACTGGACACATAATGTGTTTGCAGAGAAAAATCTTGCTTGATTAAACTAAACTCAAAAAAAAAAAAACATAAAAGAATATCGTTAGAAAACTTTTAGTTCTTGATATTCAGTAAATTGTTCCTTCAGGGCACAAGCTGAAGCAAGCTGCCTTTCTCCAACTCTGTAGATGTCCTTTAAACCTTCAGAGCTGGAGGGTTGGCAATTTCTGTTGGTGTTTTCTCCTTCAGCCTCAAGGTGTGACCTTGGGCTAGCCAGTTAACCTCTCTGTGCCTCAGAAAATAGGAGCTGGCTCCTCTATACTGCATAGAGATGTGGTAAAGATGAATTATACTTCAGTGAATTTTAAGTAAGAAACCTGTGAAGATAAATGTATGGTAGTATTTGAGATTTATAAATTCTAAAAAGGAATGCTAGGAGAGATGATTAAGGAAACAACAGTAGCTTACTTAGAACAGTGGGAAACTGCAGGTACTTAGCAGTACACAGTGCAATAATGACATCAGTTATTCTTTTCCTATTTTTGTCTCATCACTTTTAAAGAGCCATCTTTCAAAGATCGAATGCTGCTAATCAGACTTCAGCTTGATCTCTTTTCCATCCTACCAAATTCTGCCATTTGGGGATATCTGATGGCCAGTGAGGGTATCCCAACGGCTGTTAGAATAAACTTTACATTCCTCTCAAGAAAACTGCCTTGAGTTGTACTGGGATATACCAAGAATTACCCTAGAATGACAAATAATGTGGGGTAGCTCAGTTCCCATTCCAACCTATATAGATACCTCTTCCTTTCATGTAGAGCCTGGGATGACAGATCTATATTTCTGAAATTCCCTTACTCTCTGGATCCCAAGTATGACATAGGGTCAGCTAAATGGGTGAACGCTAGTGACTTTGAGTAGAGACTGAGTTGCATGGAATGACAGGAAGTCCTAGCGATTTCCATGACAGAGGCATTAGGTCAGGTTCCTGCTGTATTTGCAGGTTTTCTGAGTTGACAATCTTCAGATTATAGCAGAGATGTGCAGATCAGAAGTACTGGCAGTTTTCTGACTTTGCAGCTTCCTTGCTGAGACAGTCACGGAGCCACAGAACCTTCCTTGGTATCTCAATTCTGTAGAGTGGTTTGAGTCCTATTTTAAGAGCCTTAGCCTGGAATCTATTTCCTTGCCCTTTCCTCTTACATCCTTTACCCCTGCAATAATATGCAAAGCCCAAAGTTCTAGCATCAATCTTTGATTATTATTTGAAGGTGGAATCTACCAAAAAAGATGGGAGGACAAGCTAAAAAAAAAAAGGTGCTTGGAACCCACTGGCTACGGAGCCAGTACATCATTTTTGAATTGCTTGTCTCCTGGACTGTTGTATGTGAGAAAGAAAGAAACTTCAGTAGTTAATCCCTCATAAGCTTCAGTATTTAAGTCCTCACAGTCAGTCACTGTTTCTTATTGCTGGACCGAATTCTAGCTGATAGATAGGCCCAAAGGAAAAAAGATAGAGTGTGGCATAAGTAAAACTGTCCTTGGGCACCTGTGAGTCAGTGTCACTCCTTCTGGGTCTTGCACTATATGCAAATGAAATAAGGTTGGAATATATACTAGTATTCTCCAGAGGCAGACCGAGTGGGATGCATGGAAGCGATGTGGAGAAGAGCCCCCAAGGGCGGGTTTGCAGGATGACTCTGTGCACGGAGTGTCCGGGCTGTACTGTCTCCTTGTGCTTTTCCTGGGTGCTTTCTGGCATCTGTTCATCATTAAGGGCAAAATCCAGATTACCCTTACGTGATTCACTAGATCTCAGGGATAGGTTTGGCTAAATTTTATGTAGCAGGAGGACCTTTTTATTGTCTTAATAACTGCCAGGAGAATTCCTCTTAGGAAAGTATTTTTGTTTAGGACAATAATCGAATATGGTCAGTGAATAGAACTGAGGGACTGAAAGGGAAAGTTAGAGTCCTGTGCCCTAGAAATAAACAGCGATTCGTAGGTAGTAGAGAAGAAATGAGAGGAGTGGGGGAAGGACAGCCGAGGAAATGCTGTGAAACTGAGATATTATAACTTAGCTTGGTGGCATACACCTGCAACCCCAGCAGTCTGGGACTCTGAGGCAGGAGGATGGCAAATTCAAGGCCAGGCTGGGCAGCTTAGTGAGAAAAAATATGACAGTGGAACATTAGAAGCTGGGGAACTTTCACCAGGGTAAGAATGAAAACTTCTGAGGAAAATGGTGGTAGATGTGCCTAACAATGTGACTATATGTAGAAAAACTCATTGGGACCCCCCCCCCCCCAAGTGGGCTGAAAGAAGGCTATTGTGGATTATGAAGGAAATATCTTAGGACAAGCTCCAGTGAAATTAAATTAGAAGAAACTATTATTTACTTGCATATTTACATCAAGAAGAATGCATTTCTTTCCTGTTTCTCTTCTGGAGACCTCAACTACAACCTGATGTATCTAGACCTTCAGGTCTTCAAATTTGTTAATAATGTGGAGGACAAAGGGAGTCAGAGGAAGGGCAAGAGTGAAAGTGTGTGTGTGTGAGAGAGAGAGAGAGAGAGAGAGAGAGAGAGAGAGAGAGAGAGAGAGAGAGAGAGAGAGAACTTTCATGTGTCCACAGCCAGTGTGCGCCCCATCTGATGGAGTCTCACATCAGGTGGAAGGCTCGTAGGCGTGAGGGAAAGAAAGAAGCAGATATTGGCATCTCAGAATCTACTGCTTTTAATGTGACTGACTCAGGATCAGGATGGGCATTAAAGGCAGTGGTCACAGAAGGTGAGACAGTAAGTGCCGTACTAAAATATACCATGAGCAAGAGAGAGAAAGGCTCACTGGCCCTGGAATTCAGAGATCAGGGAGTTTGCCATGACAACGACCGTCCTACCATGCTATTCCATGTTGTTTTTATTCCAGTTTCGGGAATCAAGCGGGTGTGTATTTTGGGGCAAAACATGTCAGTTACTCTCTATCTTGGTTTCTTTTCATAAAACTTAAGAATAATAACAGTGTCTACCATACAACATTGTTAAGACAACTGAGTGAGTAATTGCAAATAAAACACCTGTTACAGTGCCAGGTACACAGTAAGTGCTACAGAGCTACATGTTTATTACTATTATTACCGTTGTCATTTTCATGTGCCAGTACAGAGTGTAGCATTTTACTTGAACTATCACATTTACAACTTGACGGATAGCCATTATTATTATTATCTTCCCTATTTCCTTTTTTTCTCATTTTATTGATCTATATGTGTATGCAATACATAATGTTTATATTGAGCTTCAGTATTTTGTGCACATACGTATCCCAGCAAAATTACATAGCCTTCCTCTTTCACTTTCTGACCCTCCCATAACCGCCTCCTCTCTACTAGCTCCCATTATTTCCTTATTTAGTTCTATAGCAGCACAGCTAACTAGCTAAAATCTAGAAAGCTCAAAAATACCCATCAACAGACCAATGAATAACAAATTGTGGTATTTGTACACAATGTAGTATGGAGAAATTGAGGTATAGAAAGCTTAAAAAATTAGAGCTGATAAGTGGAAGAACTAAATTATAAAACCAGACAGGCCTAAAATGGAGCCCCAGGTCTTAACCATGCCAAAGGCAAGGTTCCTGATACGTACGTACAGACTAGCAAATAATAACTACTTCTTATAATCATTTCAAATGGAGTTGACATAGGACAGAGGGAAAAAATTAATTCCAACTTTAGAGATGGAAAGATGTGGTTTGGTAATACGTGAGACTAACCGAATGCCAGACACAGAAAGGAAATGTCAATATGGATTCCCAGGACTTAGAGCAGCTGCACTAATGGTGCTGCTGGCTTGTCTTAGTTATCCAGTTACCTGTGAGGTGCAGTTCAGGAGCTAAGCAACTTGATCTTAACCAAGTGTTGTAGTTATATCGTGGCAGGACAAATCAGGAAGCCGCTGGGTTAAGTCTGGTGGGTGGAACTTGCCTCTGTAAGGTATTCCAATGTCTGGGTCAGGGCGGTGTGGCCAGATGATCTGGCGTCCGATGAGTGGGAGTTCCTACTGAGTTTCAAGGAGGAAGGTAGAGGTCGGACTCTGTTTCTGCTTTACACTTCTTACATCTATTCCATTCTCAAGATGCAGCCCAGGACCTAGCAGGAAGGTCACAGAAGGTACCTGTTTACAGATGGATTACCCTGAATCTGTGTCTGACCCTTGACTATAAACCCAAGCAGTCTGTTTTATGCCCCTCAGTTTTGTTCTACTAACTTTGAAGATAAGGATAATGGTACATATTACTAACAATTGATATCAGGATTAAGTTTCCTAACATGTTCAAAGTCCTCTTATGCAGTTTATGGCATATGCAAAAGCATTTTTAGGTAACAGTGCCCAGTGCCCTTGCTTGGTCTATCGGTCAGAGTCTGACTGAGGGGAAAACTAGAATTCAGATCTAAATGGGTTAGTGAGACCGATGATGATGATGGGGCTGTTTACAGAGGCAGGGCTGGGATGAAGGGTGTGTAAAAGAGAGGCAAGACGAATAATGCTGCCTGCCTGCCTGTCTGTCTGTCTTTCCGTCTATTCTAAGATGCTCTCAGTACTGAAAGAAGGAAAGAGACAATGGTACAATAGTACTGAAAGAAAAGAATGTGTTTGTGGAGCTGAAGCTGCCCAGTGTGATGTGTCATTATGTCATCACGGAGGCATGACACTGCTGCCAGAGAAAGTGACACTGACCAAAGAGGGCAGGACCAGAGAACAGTTATCCTTGCTTCTTTACCCTCCTGCCCTCTGGTTGGGAGCCGGACAACAGGGAGCCTCTGAAGAGACACAGCCCAGGGCACAGAAGAACCAGGTAGAGGTGAGTGAAGGGAAAGGAACCAAATGGACAGTTGCCAAAATCCATAGCATACAGTAAAGGACAGTAATGTGGGAAAAGTAGAACTCACTTCTCATTTTTCACATTCAGGGCTGCACAGCTCCGAGGGGCGCCAACGCGGCGCGCTTCTGAGAGTAGTAGCGAATGAGTGTGCTCGGATCGCCTTCTGGTTGGAGCAGTGGCCGTCCTGTGGGGCTCTACCAGCTGGTATTTGAAGAAATGGTTTTTGGGCTCCAGTGAATGTGGGAAGTTCTGAGGTGAACGTAATTATCCAGATTTATTTACTGAAAGTTTCCCACATTGTCTTACTAAGGAGCATTTTGAATCTCTTTGTAAGAGACATAATTTTAGGCTTCCCCCACATCTGTATTCTTGGAGCATTTCATGGGTAGATATTATTTGACTTATACTGGAGGAAACTCTGGCTTACAGGTTGTAGTGCAGGAGATATTCATAACTCTCTCGCCTCTCTTCCTAAGATGAGAGCTGGGGTTTCCCTAGATGGGGTCGTCATTTGGTGGCAAATGCCTTTCTGTGACTCATCCTTCCGTTTTTCTGATACCTTACAAAAGCAGTCGCATTGAATTTATTGGGCATTAGCAATGGTACTCGAATGAAAAATTAAGCTACACAATAGTGGTCTACCACCGAAGACCCTTACTGACAAGGATTTTTTGCTGTTGGGCCTCCTAGGGGCAGGACAGTTATGTTAACAGTGCTACCATCTAACAAGTGTCTAAAGTATGTATGCCACCAAGGAAAAAAGGAAATTCTCAACCATGTCTCTGTTGTCAAGAAAATCAAAACATTGCTGTACTGGGATATAAGTATGTAAGGTATGGAAAAAAACCTTCATACAACCTTTGATGAATTGCCAACACTCACTTTAGAAATAAGGAATATTTAATAATTGGTTATGGTTCTTCATGCGAACAAAAAACTCATGGGGGGATTTAAGTAGATGAACAAGGAGAGGGAGAAGGAAAGAGAGAGATCAGTATTTCAGGTGGAAGGATGAGAACTGGAAGGATGTGATGAGCAGGTGCTTATTGGAAGGAAAGGACCAGGCTCTGACCTGTTCCAAAACCAGGCTGGTGCTGCTCTGGGCAGACTGCAGTTAACAGAGGTTTAGGAGCCTCCTTCGTTCAAGTTCTTGAGTAGCTGATGAACAGAGTGGCTCAACTTCTCCCTGTAGGCTATTAGTATACTTTCCCCCACTGAAAGTTAATTAGAAGAAACAACCCCCTCCAACCTTTCACACTGACCCAATCTGTAAGCAGCCACTAAACTGGATTGGGGACCAGGCTGATTTCACTTAAGGTGATTTTTTTTCTGCAGATCCATTGCTAAAATAGAAAAGGTGTACGTTTCTGAGCCAGAACAGGTAGTTTTTCTTTTAAAATTTTGTACATCCTATAGAAACCTATGATAACATAATTATATTATATTATATTATATTATATTATATTATATTATATTATATTATATTACCTTAGGGGTCATGTTGTGGTCCTGGAACATAAATTCCACATACGGTAAAATAACGGCTCGTTGGTAACGTGGTTTGTCTAGTTAGTTTTCTACTCTTTCTTACCATTTTTCTTTCTACCACCAACCACGGTGTACAGACAGGAGCACCAGGGCAAAATCATGACTTTTGTCCCAGCTTACCTCTGGCTTTTTATACTTTTGGAAGAAGACCACATTCTATAAATACACCATTGTTAAGAGAACAGATTTTGCTATCCCATAGATGTGAGCAGACTTGACTGTAGTTATGGCCTGTCAGTGAAGGGGCTTTTATTTTATGTCTTTGTATTAGACACTTCCCTTCCAACTATAGCTAGTGGTTTTGTTTTTTCTATCTTTGATTTTCTAAAACCTAACTGAATAGTCTTGTTTTACCTGTATTCATGTTTTTATGATTAATCAAATTATTCAAATTGAGTCCCAACCGTGTGCCAGATGCTGTCATTAGGGAAATAAGTGTAAATAAGATGCATAAAATTCCAATTATCATGGAGCTCACCTTCCAGGTGGTAAGAGGAGGCAGGTAAGCAGGATCAATGGTTTAGTGCATATCTGTTGGGGAGAAATCCTTGGGCAAAACCAAGCAAAGTAAGGCTAGCAAGTTACCCCAGTTAGGATGAGGACCACATTACAATGGTTGGTAAGAGAAGACTTGTCTGATGATGTGGCTTTTGAGTAGACTGGAACCCATTATGCAAAGACAAGGCGAATATTTCAGCAGTAGCAAACTGCTTACCACATAAGGATGAATTCTGTTGCAGTTTGGCAAAGAGTAGTGGTGGCATATCAGTCTAGAGAAATGTTACATGGCTCTCTTTGAACTGAAAGGAAGGAGGGCTATGCTCAGCATAGATGGGTCCACACACGTCAAGGTCTAGCTTTACCTCATTTTCTCATAAGTAGGTAGCACAATTGTCAAAATGCAACTAAGAATAAAACTTTCCAGGTTGGCATGGAGGCACGAAACCTCTGTGTCTGACCTGATGATGAAATGGCTTCCTGGTTTTGTTTAGTTGGTAGTTTGATGCTGCCCATGAGAGTGTGACTTGGCCACTTTCTCAGCAGTCCTCTCCAGTTCCTATGGAGCCAGCAGATGGGCATGGGGACCGATAGCTTGAAGGGAGTGGGCTTACTGAGCCATGGCTACTTCTTCCTTAGTCGAGTTGATTGGTTAATGGGCTTCATTTGATGCTCAGGCAGAAGGTCACTGAGATCAAGTTATGTTTGGAAAAGCAGAGAATGTATATTTGGATCATCTAGAATAGGCAGGTTTTGGAATGGAGATCCCATGACCCTATCCTCCCATCTCATGATTCCAATTTAATAGATCTAGAATGCGACCTGGACTTATTTCTTTTTTCCCGAAGCAGCCTGGTTAATGTTTCCCTGTTCGAAAGGCCAATAAATGGCTTCTTCACTTGTTTCTTTATTTTTCCTGATATTTTTCTTGCTATTGGCTTTGTGACTCAGGATCCATGATTCAATTATAAAGATGTGCACCTCAAAAAATAGAACGATGTTAACATTTTAGAGACTTGTGAAAGCAGTATATAAAAATTGAGTGTGTCTGTGGTGTGAGAGATGTGTGTTCACGTGTGTATTCTGCATATTGATGCCTGTGTAATGTATTCCTTCTCTGTGTTGATACTTGTATGATAAATTCATGACAGGAATCATGTGGCGATAGGTGTGTGAATGAACAGTTGTATGCATGTCTGTGTATGCGGTATGCTATGCATGTATGTGTGGTGCATATATCTGGGTGTGATGTTTGTGAGTAGGATGAGTGATGTGTTGGTGTGTACATACATACTTTATGCTGGTGGTGCATGCAGTGATGTGTACGAATTTGAAGTAGATTTTGCAGAGTACCTCAGCCATTTATCTTATGTGATTGATTAAATTATATTCTTATCTGAGCTCCAATTGCCATATTGGAAACTTGGTCTGTCAATGATAAGTATGTCTGCTCATGTGTACATGTTAAGCATTAAATGATCAACTAAGCACAGTCTGTGGCACTAAGCCATTCCAAGAAAGTTGCCCATGGAGATGAAAACTTGATCACTTTGCCCAGCCTCTCTGAGCCCTATTTTCTCTAGCAGTTAGGTGAGAATGACCATTACTAATGGACAATATTTTAGCAAAAGGAAATGAGAGAGTATTTTCAAGCATGTGTTTTAATTTAAAGCGCTACATAAAGTAAGGTGTGTCTGTGGGCTTCACTTTATTAAAACATTTTCCCTCATCCATTGTGCCTGTCTGAATTCTTTGTTGCTCCTTCCCATCTTAACTGTAACACTGTGACAACATAGACGTAGGTGTGGATACCAATTCCTGGAGGTAAAGCGCTTGTTTCGGTGTCCCTGGAGTACTGGGCCCTTCAGGCTACTCCTGGGTGACACAGAAAATTGGTTACTAGTGTTCTGTTGTTCCTAGTAACCATTCTGCATGCTTTCCAGCGATGGAAGCTGGGGGAGGAGCTGAGGTAGGGAGCTTTTCATTTGTTCAAAACATTTGTTGTCCAGCAAGGTGGCACAACATCGGTGTGTTAGAGAATATTGATATTTTTAATCTACTTTCTGATCCCAAGTCTCCCCCTTGCCACCTCTCCTGTCTGCCAGCTTTTCCCGGTGTTGTCTTTTGATAGGTGGAATGTTTTTGCTTGACACTGATTAAAGTTCCAGAGGAATACTGAATGTCAAACTAGCAAAGACAATACAATTTTGAATGAGACACATCATTTCAAATATGTTTTTGAGAAATTCAGTCTGCATTTTTTTTTTCTTTCAGAAAGGTTCTGAGGACATTAAGGATGGAGGAAAGAATGGTTAAAGCTAGAACTTGAAATGCTGTTGACTCTGATGAGTTAGAATAATACTAGAGGCTCTTAGATTTAAAAATAGTAGCATTTTCATTTTATCAAACTCAGCTTTTGTATGTGTGCGTGAAAGTGACTATTGTAGAGATACTCCTTACAAGTGTAATGAGTTTTTTTAATTGAACAAAACTATGCAAATAGGAAATTATAGGAATTTTTTCCCCCTTTGACAATGAGCAAAAAGGGTAAAATATTTCAGGCACAAGTTGCTTCTTCATTCTTTTGTATTTAAAAAAAAAAAAAAAACTATGCCCAGGGGCTTTTACCTAATTATAACCTGAATGACTCAGAGATTTGGCTTCAACTGTCTCCCTGTTTTTCTGCATGTATATAGACTTCCTCAAAGAAAAGCCTGATCTTATTCCAGATTTATTTTCTGTAATTTCCATTTATGCCACCTTTTAGCACCATAGAGTGACCTTTCTAAATTATTTTTCTAAAATTCATGAAATGCCTTCTTTCTGTCGGTACAGATGGCACCTAGATAGTTGGGTCTTTTTATGTTCCTCTTAACCTTCTTAGAGTAGATGAATTTTAGTCTGGGCATTTAAAATGCAATTGTGTTTTTATCAGGTATTTTATAAATCATAAAATTGCTAGCGTGTTAAATAGACATTTTTGATTTAACCAGATGGCCCATTCATTAAGCCCATCTGAGGTCTGCAGAAAGGCTTCCAAAAATGGGCAGCTCAGTTTGGGGTCTTCTGTGGAAACTAATGGGGTATATATGCATGCCTGCATGCATGTGCATGCGTGCTTGCATGTGTGCGTGTGTGTGTGATACCAGTGTTGTTGGGAATACATGAAGATTTGTTTTGGTGGAGACTTATAAGAAAATTTGATTAATAGTTTTGTTAATTTTTTGAGTGCTTGCTATGTAGTGGGCCCTGCATTACACACTGTAGATAAAGGTGGGTATACCTTACATGGTTCATTATTTATAGGATTTGTGATATGAAACAAAGGGGAAAGAAAAAAATAGCACTTATTTAGTATCTGAAACTACTAGTCAATTCAATACATCACATTACCTTATTTGCCATAGTTTCACATAGTAAGTCACTGAGGTAGACACTATTCTCATTTAACCAGTGAAAGGAATGGAGGCTCACAGATTAATGTCAGTAGCTCAAGGTTACCCACCAGTAAGTGGTGCATCTAGGACTGCCTGGCTTTAAATATTATACCCTTTCTATCACATTGTTCAATTTCTCTTTAAGAGTTGGGAACGGCTCTTACTCATTAGAAATCCTACCCTTGATCACTAGAGACAGCCATTGATTTATCCAGCCTTTTTACTAGGACTGAGAACCGTGCTCTGGGCGATGTTAAAGAGCTCATGTGTGACAGAACTTCTGACTCTGTCTTCCCTTCTAGTGGATAAGAGAAAAAGATCTGTGAAAGTAGAATTAGACTGTCCATGTAGCAGACCATACAGGTCTGTGACTTTATCTGAAAGGTTTAATTGAGCTGTGAGCTGTTGTGGGTAAGATGTTAATCTCATGGGAAGATTGCTTACTGAACCTTACCTCTCCTGATAGTGGTGGTATTGGTGAGGCTTGGCCTTCCTTCTGCATCCCTACTTCAAGATGGCATCCTTAATCTACTAAAATGACTGAGGACCACAAACAAATGCGTATGTATCAGAGAATATTTTCTTACTATGGACATAGCGACATTGAGATGACTTGCCTGAGAATTGACATGGCAGAGGATATCTATTTTTGTAGTCATCCCTTAAGAGCAAAACTGATTGCCTAGGAAGCCGAGTCCTGGGTTTGATTTCCCAGCAGTACATAAAGTGCACATGGTAGCACACATCTATAATCCCAGCACCGAGAGGCCAAGACAGAAGTCAATTGCTGTGAGTTTGAGGCCATTCTGGGCTGCAATGTAAGTTCAGGGCTAGCCTGAACTACAGAGCAAGACTCTCTCCTAGAAGAAAAAACTGAATTGTGAAATAAATCTATTGCATCTATCAAATATTTATTAAGTGACTATTTTTCTATTATACTTTATTCAGAGGTGGATAAACTATAATTTTTTAAAGAGGCATAAGTCAACGTTGTGAGGCATGCATGTAAAAATGTATATTTTCTTTCAAGGTGATCAGGACAAAAGTATACAAATTTCTTAAATAGTCACAAGGAGGGAGAGGTTAACTCAGGGGAGTGAAGTAATGGTGAGCATATTTCCTGGTGAAAGAAGATATTAAGCTGGGTCTAAAGGATGAGAAGAAATAGACCAGGCAGTCCTAGGTAAGGAGTTAGTCTGAACAGTGGGACAGAATTTGCAGTAAGGTCCACATAAAAGAAGTCTGAGAAATATGTGGGATCGTGTGTTGTTAGTATGTAAAAATGGGAAAGGAGAGAACAACATGGTAGGAGATGAGAGTTAACATTAGAGGCTGTGTGAGTCAGTTTCCTAGTCCTGTATAAAAATGCCTGAGGTGGTCAACTTAAAAAGTTGGAGGTTTGTTTTGGCTCACAGTTTTAGAGGTTTTATTCCACAATGAGCTGGACCACAGCTTTGGGCTCTGTGACAAGATGGTAGAACACTGTAGTGGGAGTGTGTGGCAGAGCAACTGCTCACCTCGTGCTGCTTGCCAAGCAAAGAGGAGGGGCCTGGGGTCCTTCTAGGTACTTCACAGGCATGCTCCCAAATGGCTTAAGTTCTTTCCACTATGTCCTGTCTCTCTGTACTGCCACAGGCCAAGTTTCAAACCTTTAATATGTAGACCTCTGGGAGCCATTAAAGATCTAAATTATACCATAAACAATATCAGGAAGAATTTGATGCAGTATAAGGTTGTATTTACAGGACTGGGTTGTATATTTTTGTATAATACTGAGTGCTCTGTGGGTGAGATGCAGCCAAAAGACACATGAAAAGCAAAGGCATTATTTCGGGTCAGATAGAGTGGACAGAATCAAGGCAAGAGGAGAGAGGGGGCATTTTGAGCTAGACCCTATCCCATAAAGTATTAAGTGTTACTTTTGGCATGTGTGGGTATGGAGGGGGGGAGGGCGGGGAGGGGGGGTGCTCTGGCATGCATGAGCCCAGGGCTTAATGTCCAGCCTGTCAAAATATGAACATTTTAGAACTTCTGTTTGTGAGAAACACAGAATAGAAAACTAAATAAGGCAGCGTCTAGGTGATTTACCGGTGAGTAAGAGTACATAGGCCAGAAAACTAGTAAGTGTTTAAGAGGTTAGGAAAAATACCAGGCAAATGTTATTTCGAGAGAGACATATTTTTCAAGGAGGAGATGAGTGGAAATGAGAAGTCAAGCAATGTTCAAAAATGGCTTAGGATTTGGTGTATGGGAGTATGTTGTGGTCCTTTCCAGGGGCATGCTGGGAAAAGGGACAGAAGTCAGTGGGCTATATAGAAGGGTGTGGGTGAGTGATTA
This sequence comes from Ctenodactylus gundi, assembly GCA_004027205.1. Taxonomy (NCBI): domain Eukaryota; kingdom Metazoa; phylum Chordata; class Mammalia; order Rodentia; family Ctenodactylidae; genus Ctenodactylus; species Ctenodactylus gundi. Next base: position 150,245 of record PVKB01000902.1, read on the forward strand.
GAGAGTAAAGATAGTGCTTGCTTTGGCATCATATATACTAAAATATGAAGTAGAGACAGAAGACATATCAATTTTTCCAAAACAAAAGGAAATGATGTCAGCAATGGAGGGCTGTGAGGAGAGGGAAAAGGAGGAGAGATGGTCACTGATTCCACAGGGAAAGACTCGAGTATATTTCAGAGGAAGACGTGATTTTAATAACGACACAGACTGATGACCAGTGATAGGCTTGAGTAGCGTGTAGATACGGTAGTCCACTAGACAGTGCTGGGTTTGAATAGAACAGCACTTTTCCCTGTAAGAATTAGGATGAAGCAGAACATTGATCTACCAAGGAAATGGAAGCTTCTAGTCGGGTCAGTGGTAGGGATGTTGAGAGAGTTTACTGTTTCAGTTCACTGTTAATAAGTAATGTTGGAACCTTCGGGCATCTACTGAGAATAGAATGAAGATTGTGATTGATGCTATAAACACAGAGTTTTCTCCAAAAGTTTTTTTTTTAGGAAAAAAATTGTTTTGATGGTTACAGATACATACAGAATTGGAAAACACACGTTTTCAGACAGGACAGTCACCCGAAGATGATGATTTGATTCCGACAGTGTAGCCATTGCCTTTGCTGGGACAGAGGGTTGAGTCCTGCTGGAGGAATGAAGGTGTGCTGGCTGGGGGGGGGGGGGGGGGGGCAAGAGTGTGACTGATCACCAAAGAGATGGAAAGCAAGAAAATAATAGATGACACCAAAGTTTACAGGGGAAGAGCAGGGATAGCAGAGATGGGAGGAGTGAGTGAGTTGGAGATGAGGAAGGAGAGAGAGCTGAACTAAGGAACCCGGTACCGGAGTTTAAGATTCCTGATGTGAGCAGTTCAGGGTCATCCAGTGCTCAGTGCTGACCACAAGAAGGTAGTAAAGCCTAAAGGAGGCGAAGATTATTAGATTTGAAGTGGTCAGAACCTGACTATATGGTGGACAGAGGCTCATCCATAAAGACGTTGAAATCATTTAAGATAAGATTCAGTAAGAATTGAGATAAAAATCACTGGAGCACCTATTCATATATATCAAATTAAAGAAAAAATCCCATCTATTTTAACTATTTGCCCTTCACGGATATTATAGCCGTCCTTCCTGGCTCATCCAATCTGAATATTTCTTTGGTGTTTCATTTTCCTCTTTACATAAATAGACTATGCAATATTAGCTATGTATATTTGTAATGGCAAATTACACACGCATATTGCAATAATCATTGTATATGAAAGCAAGTGTTTAATATTTGTTGAATGAATTAAAATGTTTACCATTGACTTCTGCGTTTTTGAAAATTGCATCCTGAAGATTGACATAGTACACACACTTATCTCTATACTTCTTGGTACAGCAATTCTTGCTGAGACATGAGAAAGCAAATTGTCTTTGCTTCAAATGAAAATGGCCACCCTAAATTGATTATACATGTTGGTTGTTCAATTTTGAATTCATGTTTCTGACATCTTTGCTCTTCAATGACATTTTTTTTCCCCTCTTTGAGCAGCAATATGACACAGTAGTTTAAAACAGACTCTGGAGCCAGGCTACTGGAGTAGGAGTCCTGTTTGCAACCTCTTACCTGGGGCAATTAGTTTAACCTTTCTCTGCCTCAGCTTTAGCTGTGAAATGAATTTACCATCAGTCTCACCACATTGCGTAGTTGTAAGGATTCAATAAACTTAAGTGAATTGTGAGGATTACAGAAAGAGATTAAATGAATGCATAAAACAGTACTGACTACTCTAGAAACATTACGTGTTATTATTTTCCAACTACACTTTAAATGGATTATGATCACTTATAACCATACAAATTCTAGAATCATTCCTGTCATCTGACCTTCCATATTTTTTCCCTTTTGCCCTTCATCACGCTATGTAATATCTTAGAATCTCCAACTTTCTCTTGTAGCATAGCTTTTATCTGTATTTGGAAAATAAATTTTCAGCCTTCATATCATATCTACATTTGACTCTAATTTTCTATTAAGTATGACAGGGCTAAATGGACAAGCAATTTTTTGCTTAGCTGCCTTTATTAAATTCATATTTACTTATTTATCACATAGTAGTATAATCTTACATTTCTATATTTTCCCCATGTTTTCAGTAAGATTACTGTTTTCATGTGTGTGACTCCCTTTGTTTTCTGGATGCAGGCCTGTGGTTAAAAACATTTTTGATTGACAGAAATTAAGAAGCTGTCTGAATTGTCTAAGGTCTCCGGATGATTAGCCTGTTCTTTGTGTTCAACATAGCATGTATAATACTGCTGACCTTGCTTTATCTTGTACCTTAGATCTAATTCTTTTCTTTTTGAGACAAGGATTTTATCTATAACCTAATTCTTTTTCCCCACTATTGTATTAATATACAAATGTAATACATAGTATTTACAATGGATTTGGGTGTTTCGTTCACATATTTATCATATTGACTTTACAATCCCTTCCCATTTTTGACCCTCCCACCCCCTCCTTATCCCTTCCCCCAACTCCGGCTATCATTTCATGTGGTTCAGTAGAATGTCTCTGTTCTGGGTTTTCCAAGTCAGAGAGACTACACAGTACTTAACTTATTAATCTTCTGCACCTAAGTTATTTCACTTAAGTCACCACTCTAACTCAGCTTCCTATTCCTTGAATGAGTCTCAGTAGTTAAATCTTGATGCCTCTTCTCTGAATCCAACCAATCCCTTTATTGGGATATTTGCCAAAAGCTTTCTTTTCATATATTTTGTTGTATCTTTGTTGTTATTGTTAAACCTGGCCTTACCCACCAGTTCACATTAGAAAATGACTACAAGCATGTAGTTCAAAAGACTAGTAAATGTGGGAAAGAAGAAAAAATGTTAAATTTCAAATGCCTTAGCTGCATACTGGAAGGCACATACTTGTACATTCACAGGGTTATCTTCACATCAATCAGTTTTCTTAGGAAAAATTTTCATCAGTGACCTAATAAGTGAATTGCTACAATAAAAGAAAGTTAAAACTATCTGTTACTTTAAGTATATTTATGTGGTAAAGATTTAAGTTCATTTAATATAACCTAATTCTTTCAGAGCCTTTATTTAGATAAACTTATGTGTGTCCACTGGAATTGAACTTCTGCCGTATTCTAACCATCACTCGTATGACTGATTTACATCCTTAGGGTTTGGCTCAAGACTTGGAAACCGTGACTGTTGACCAGCTTCTCTGAAGCTTTTCCCTTTGATGTCCAACTCAAATGTCCTTCTCTGTTTTCTACTGGTTTTAATCAAATGTCTGATTATGATCAATGTAAGCTACAATAAATGTACTGGAAGGACATTGAGACATTATGTGAAGTATGAACCAAGGAAGTAAATTCACATCCGTGATGATGCCTCAGAAGTGAGTGGATTGAGATTCTACTCTAGTTCAGATGTTGACTCTCCCTCAAAGTTTCATATGTGGAAGGCTCAGTCCACAGGGTGGCGCTACTGAGAGACGGCAGGTTCTTCATTAGGCTCGAAACTGAGTTAAATTGTTTGGCTTTGTAAATTAATTTTCTTAGGTATTTCATTATAGTGAGGGAAAACTAACACAGTTTCCGTAGAAGGTGTTGTTGCCCTTGGGCAGTCAACCACTGTACCTCTGATTTTGCGAACCCTAGTCACTCACCATCATGTTCCTGTTACAGTGGATAATTTCTCATTGACGAGTCATTTCACACCACTTCCCAGGAGCTAAAGGCCCTGGAAGGTTACCTGGCTGTGGTGAAGTCACACATCCCTACACTTGCTCTCTAGATAGCAGGAGGGAAAATACTCGTTCTTGTTGGCATTTAGAGCACAAAGCCAGACTGCCAACTGTTCAATCTTGACACTATTTTCAAGTAGTAAAGATTTAATTGCTTAATCAATTTGTTGTACTATAACATATAATAGCCACAAGGTACTTTATAAAGGAGAGAGATTTATTTCTCATGGCTGGGAAGTCCAAACCACACATTGTTGGATTTAATCAAAGTTTCCGGGCTGAACATGGCAAAGAAACAGAGGGGAAGTGGACAGATGCAAAAGAGACCAAGTGTGAGGTCTGGCTGCCATTTTATACTCCCTATCAACGTGTAGGTAACTAATTCAGTTCTGAGAGACTCATGTGACTTGGGGCAGGTGATGTCCCCATAGATTAATTATCTCCTTAAAGTATTCACCATCTTAATATCATTAAACTGCAGAATTAAACCTCAACTTGAGTTTTGAAGAGGACAAACCACATGTAAATCATAATAAACTCTTAATCATTACAACACAAGTCAAGTGCGTGACCAGTGAGTTACACCAGTTACCCATTTCGCATTGCTTTTAAGACTGTCATATTCCTCTTACCTGGGACACTTGGTGTGTTCAAGTTTAGGATTCAGACTTTCTTTATCTGATGTGTTCTGTTTTGGTGAACTTTCAGGACCACGTGGTTACCCAAGATTCCAAATCTGAAATGCTTGGTAGTGCTTACTGATGGTTTTAGCCTTTTCTTCAGTCATATCCTGTCCCATTAAGCTAACTTATATGTAACCCAAAGGACAGCCATGACACTATTTCCCCCAAGGATTTGCATTTGGTTTTCATTAAAGAGAAACACATTCATCTATTCAAAGAATACAAAGAAAACATATGTAGGCTTGTTTCCTTGTATTCTTTTCAAAATTTAGGCCAGGTGAAAGCTCCAGGGACTAATTTCAAATCTCAGAAATGGAAGTATTGTACCATGTGGGAAATACCAAATTGTCCTCAGCTGCTACTCTTCTGTTTATTGTTTGAGGACATTTTCTCAATATGTCTTTAGACCCTGTCACAAAGCCCATGTATTGTTCGAAATGGCTGCTACTTATTTAAGATATCATCTGGCGTGGTGTTCTCTAGGTTAATTATTCAGAAAAGAAAGAAATTTTTATTTTAAGTCACTTTTCAGTGTGTGTTCTGCTTTAATTTCATTGTATGCTCTTTTGTTTCTGCGTAATAGATAAAAGGATTTTTTTTCCTAGCTACAGTATTATCTATTAGCAATTTGTATTTTTTCTGATACTCCACAAATGTCACTCTTTCTGTGTGTGGAATCATAACATTTGAAATATCCCATCTTTTGTTTAAAGGAAACAAATAGAGCTTTTTTGGAAAGTAATTTATTTGTGAATATTTTAGCTAGCTTCAAGCAAGGGATATTTTATTTCGAGGCAAAATAAAATAGATGGTATGTTCTCAAGGAAGCACAAGAAACTTACACATTACTGTTTCTATAATATTTGTTACTTCATTCGTGTTGTTTTAGTTCTGTAACAAATTGAAAGGTCATGTTTTCTTCCCTGCATGCATTACTGCAATCTCTTTGGGATGTAAGATCTTTTAGCCCTGATATTCTGGTTTTTAACACCTTATTCACTTGAAACATGTAATGTAGTGTTTAAATATGGAGTATTTTTATAGATTTGCTATTTTTAACTATGATTTTAATCTCTTGTTAGCCTAAACACACACACACACACACAGAGAGAGAGAGAGAGAGAGAGAGAGAGAGAGAGAGAGAGAGAGAGAGACAGACTCTGATGTTTGTAATACTTTAAATTTAAAATATATCCAAAAATATTTCAAGTAAACTAAGGCATAGGGAAACATAGCTTCAGCAACATCCTTCAGAGAATGTCCACCATTTCCTCCAGCTCTGTGGTGACAAGGACCTCTTTCCTTCCACCTGTGTATCGGTTTTTGCCTCCAGATCATTTGGAATTCCTACTATCTTTCTCTTTTTTCTTAGGTTCCCCCATAGGACACCAGTATTCAAATATTATAGGAGACATTTTTATAATTTCAGTTTTGTTAAGCAAATTTCTAAAGGAAAAAAGGGACAACTAATTTTAATACTATACTTCATTTACTCCTCTGTATAAAAATCATTTCAATATGTGATTAGGTGAGGTTATTGGATTGTTTTACATTACGTTTTCATGAAATCTTTGAAATTCAGTTTGTGGATTTCCAATCCATTGTGTAAGTCATTACTTTTGTTTGTTTTGCCGTAAGGTGATTTAACTGCATGGACTGAGGGCCTCAGCAGAGAAAGGGTTGCTGGTGAGATGACTTGTGTTATGAGTGAGAAAAATGAAGGAGCAGAAACACTACTGAGGATATCTAGATTAATGTACTTGAAGATGTAATTTTTCCAGGTGGATTTTTACTGGTTGGTTTGTCTTCAGGTGGTAAATATGCCTGTACATTTATGTCCCAGAATAACCAAGTTTTATGATCCACACGTCATGTTATGCTGCCAGGATTGCACAGGACTTAGTTTTTGAATGAAACTAGTAGAATATGACCTTTAGGATGTTGGGTCAGACTCCTTAGTGAGAGTCGGGAGAAGTGGTGTCCCACACAGAGGCTGAACATACCTGAAGACCCTTCCACATTTGAAACCTTTGAACATTGAGGTCAACAGTCACTACTTTAGGAATTAGTGCAATGGGTCCTATCTTTCTTGTACTTTTTGTGTTTTAAATCATTTGATACCACAACTTAAGACACGTGTGTTAGAAGGGTATATAACACAGCTGCTGTTGACCTGAGACGTTATAGCATATGCAGAACTGTGAAAATTCAATGATAGACATTGCTTTAACTCAACATGACTGTACTGAGAAAGGATTGAGCCATTTATGAGACATTTCTGAATTAATGATTATGATGCCTGAAGTTTGAAAAGGTAACAGGTGCATAAAAAATGAAAACATACTATTAGTTCAGGCAGAGGAGTCAAGTGGGGAGCAGGAGGGCCATCTCACATTGTTCTAAGAGAAGCAGAATGTGTCAAAAGGAGGGGCAGGAAGTGAAGAGGGAAAGGGAGATGCACTTAGATGCTCAGGCACTTGCCTGCTGTGCTAGGAGTTTGAAACTTAACTTAGAGCTCAATGTGCCTGCGATCTCCCCCTCATTAGTCTTCCCATTCCTTCTCTCATCCCCCCCACTGATTCCCACTATCACACCCATTTGGTTCTATAAAATGCCTGTATTCTGGGTTTCTCATATGAGAGAACACATGTGGTATTTAACCTTCTAAGTTTGACTTATGTCATTAAACATGATGGCCTCAAGCTACATCCAATTTACCTATAAAAGCCTCAGATTTATTTGTCTTTGTGGAAGAATAATAGGGTTAGCACTTTAGCCTATGAATTTCAGAATGCATAATCATTCCTTTCACGACAGAGCTTCAGAATGGGGCCCTAGTATAATAGGATTGGTGTACTTAGGAGAATGGAAGCAGACAACGTGATCCTGTGCTAATAGAGAAAAAGATCATGCAAGGACACAGAGAGAAGATAGCCACCTCTAAATCAAAGAGAAAAGCTTCTAAAGAAATACATGGATAATTTTTAACTTTCACCCTTTAGAGCTGGAATAATTTTTGTTGTTATTTGAGACTATGGTATTTTGTTTTGGTCTTTCTAGAAGACTAATAAGGCTGAGCTTAAGTCAGTGTAAACTGTAAACTGTTTGTTGGAGAAAAGGCCTCTCTCTGTAGTCCACGATGGTCCTGAGCTCACTATGGAGACCAAGCTGACCTTGAACTCACAGCATCCTACTGCCTCAGCCTTACAAGTGTGGAGATTATGGGCCTGCATCAGCACACACAGCTATTATGTGGTACTGGGGATCAAACTTAAAACCTTGCTCTTCCTAGGCAAGTGCTCTGATCCTTGAGTTATGTCCCAGCATTAAATAGTTTCTATTTATGGACTTTTTTAGTGTTTTTGCTATAGTCTCTTTATTTTTTGGGAAGCTGTAGGTGCAAAGTTACTTAATTAACCTGTGTAATTTAAAGGAATAAAATGGCTAAAGTAAAAGAGTTAATTGAATACAAATGTGGCTGTGTGTGCTGGTCTCAGTATTCTGTACGTAACTTTTCTACCATGCTTAGGAAGCTCATGACGTCCTCTGAATGTCTACTATGGAACCCTGGCTAACCATGAGGGTATTTGTTCCTTCATCGACCTACTTAGTCTTAGTGACTGGCATTGGGTGTGTCCTGTTGTTTCCTACTCTTTATATTATGTTCAATAGGTATTATATTTCTTTTCTCTCATCCAGAGTACACCAATGTTTCTAATTCTGAAATAGATCACGGTACTATAAGAAGTACATCAGTTATTTTGACTTCTAAAACTGAAGTAAGGTCAAAGATGCTGCATTTCTTTTAGAGCACTCGAAATTTTCTGCTGTGGTATGGTCTGGTCAGTAGGTTGGAAAAACTACAATCTTCTGAGTTGTGCTTCATTTCAGAGTTGACTCTTTCCTTCATAAAGGCAGCTATGGGTTGCCTTTTGTGTGAAGTCATACTTTGGGCTTATTAGTTGTTCCTTCTTTAATGATTTCACTTTTAGAATGCTTTCCTCACTGGGAGCTTTTCATTTTCCTATTTGTATTCAATTCGATTACTTTTTTCACAAAGCCTTGATTACTTATCTCAAATGATCTGGCATTCAGCTCTTTTGAGTTAAGATATCCCTTACATAAAGAAAGGTGGTTGGATTCAGAAGGTGTTACAGTGCAGTACAGCAGCCTCATGGTACCAATATCAGCAGCAGACTCTTCTCCTGTAAACTCTTCTCTAATTGCTTGTGATAGGCCCTACAGTTTTCTGTTTTTTATTCCAAACTAATGAGGAATGGGGCAGACATGTCTATTTCTTAGATTAATAGTAGAAACTTCCTTACCTTGGTAATCACACATAGTCAAGCATCTTTAATACTATGTTTGTTGATGACCTCAAAATCTCTACAGGTAACCTTAAACCCTTCCTTAACATTTAGTTTTCTAAATCTGGCTTTATATTCTCTCTCAATATTAAATAAGTATTTTAGACTTATCCTTAAATAAGCTCTTAGCTTGCCCCAAACGAGTTTCTTCTCTCATATTTCCTATTTCTATAAATATCATCATACTCTGTGTGGGAGATTAAGTCAAAAGTTTTGATCAAATGAAAGAAAAAAAGGAAAGAAAGAATTTGCCAATCTAAGATACTAAGGGGACAGACAAAGAAGCAAATAAAATAGAGCAATTGACCACTAAGTATAAAGCAGGAAGTTCTGTTTTTACAAGAAGAGAACATAAGACTAGTTTAAGAAAAGAATTCTGTTTTTACAAGATCAGAGAATACAGACTACTTTAAGAAATGAAAAAAGGAAAAAAAATCAATTATTCAACAGATCATTTCTGTCCCTAGCCAATAAGTACTCATCAGCTACCCTTTCTTATAAGATAAATGTGAGACCCTTATCCTGCATATTAATCAAGGTGCTTTATATAGGGAGGCCTAGGAAACAATTCAACTAGATTCAACAGTAAAGAAATACATTGACAAGTAACTTGGGAGTCCAGATATGAGGCTCACTTTAAGAGAGACCAGTCCCTGTGATTCAGTGATGTTTTCATGACTGGTTTTCTCTATTTCTTGGCTTAATGTTGCCACCGTGACATATAGCATCTCTTTAACGTAAAGCCAGGATTTTGAGAGGCTGGACTCAATGAATCAATGATATTATGACTAGCTGTTCTCTGCCTCTCCTAAGCCCTCATTTCTTGCTTTACTGTTGCTGCAACCTAGGGCACAACTTTTCTTTGTGGTCTTGGCATGTGAGTGATAGAGTCACCCACACTTTAATTTTATGGTCTTGAAAGAAAGAGTCAACTGGTCCAGGAACAAGTGAAACAAAATTTTAAGAACTGTGTTACAGACCTGGAGAGACCTGACAGGTTCTGTACTTTTTCATAATTACTGTAGAGAATGGGATAGAACGTTGTGTTTCTCTTAGGCCAGTTAGGATGTACTCTTCCCAAACAACAAGAACATAAAACCTAAGATATTATGAGGGCAGAAAGAATGGATAAGTTGGGATGCTGGCAGTTGATGAGTTTTTCCTGTCCTTGCCTTTGTTAGGTCCTAGCTTACTAACTTTTTCATCACTGTGACTCAATACCCAACATCCACAATTTAAGGTGAGGAAAAAATTTATTTTAACTGACAGTTTCAGAAGGTCACAGTCCAGTCAGGGGCAGCTGGCAACTGTGGAAGCACATGGCAGAAGCAGAAGGGGAAGCAGCGCCTCACAACACTGTACACGCGAGGAAAAGCCAAGTCAAGTCAAGTCCCACAGGAAGGAAAGGAAGCAGCATACATCCTTCCAGATCCCATTCCTGTGATCTGCCCCTGTGTGTCCAGTCTCAGTGTTCTGCCCCTTCCAAATTAAAGACCCTACCAACTGGCCTTGTAATACAGTCTACACACCCATCTTCTTCCACAAGCCCATAGTCCAGCCCTGCAAGTCAGGCTGCGATCTCTTCACGGCACACATATAGTTACATAGATATTCCATAGCATCCAGATACGTGAGACTTTGGGTGACATTTGAGATCTGACCACAAGGGGCCCTAATATTCTCCCTTAGTGTTCTCCCATCGCGTTGGCATTCTTTTCATTGCTTCGTTGACGTATTTCTTGAGTTCTATTCTTGGTTCAGGGCATTGACCATCTGTTCCTTTTGCCTAGAAGTCACTTCATCTTACCCTTGGCATTTCACGTGGCTGGGTCCTGCTTATTCTTTAGGTCATAGGTCAAAAGCACATTAATACTCTTTTCTTTTGATCAAATTATGCCTTTTATGTACCCCTACTGCCCACCTCACTTATTCAACATTATCCTTTTGATTTCCTTAATAGTACTTACTAAAACTTAAGAGTTTATTTACTTGCTTAGTTTTTGTTATTGTTATTTCTTGACCATATTTTAAGCACTTTGGGGGAGGAGAAAGAATATCAGTTCTTTTCTATGATAAACCTTTAGCATGAAGAAAAACTTTTGATGATAAAGATCTAGTATGAGACATTTGGTGCCCAATAAGTATTTTTAAATTAATAAATGAATGGCCTTCTAATACCATAAAAATGTCCCTGGGTTGCAAGGAAATTAAAAAGTCATTCCTGACAAATGATATCTAATCTCTGTTCTACCAACCAATCTACCTACCCAGTGACATGGAATTTATAGTCTCTCCAGGCCTTCCATTCCTCCTTTAGGTATCTTTGGCCATTAGAATGCCCTTTCGTTGTTTTTTTTTTTTTTTCCTGAGTTAAATAATATCATCTCACTTTGACCCGGGTATACTTATGCTACTTTTATTTCTTAGAGTTGAGTTTGCAAATGCCATTCTTTCAAGTTGTTGAAGCCAGCTACCCCATTTTCATATGTCTCTGGGTCGTTTTTTCTTTCGGCTTGAATTTCCTTAATTTCTTCATTTATTTCTTGTCTAACAAGATTTTCTTTGCCAGGTTAGTGACTCATTCGTTTACTTGCCTCAGTTTGTCCCTTTTCAGTGTCCTCAGTGGTGAACATTCTATGCGGCATTTGTCATTATCCACTGCCTCGTTTTAGTTACTGAAATTGTCTTAATCTTCCCAAATACCCCGAGCTATTGATTCAGATTAAGCCTGTTTCCCGTCAAAGCCTTTTCCTTATGCAGGTTATCAAGTGTTATGGCCGGTAATTTAAACAATTATGCACATTTTTCAAGGACTAATCTTTGTTTTTGTTGAAACAGGCACTGAGTTGTTGGAGGACAGTGTTTTCCAGAGGTCATGTGACAATTCAGGCAGGTACACCCGTAGATTCCTTTAGTCCAGCAGAGGTCTTCGTTTTTTCCCAGATACCTGTCAGTGCTTCACGACTCAATTATGTAGTGGTGTCATAGTATATCTGGTTTCTGAATTGTGATACAAGATAAAACCTTGGCAATGCTGTTAGATCTTATAAAAATGAAGAATTGCTTAAATAATATTCAGTCCATCTATCACCCAAAATATCCTAAATTATACCTGTTAATCTTGCCAGTTCACTGGAGCAATAGCTACTGGGACCTTGGTAGGTTCTTAGTCCTCCCTCACAGATGACTTGTGACAGTGATATTTTGTACTATATTGATCCCAGTAACAAATGCTGGGAAGTATAATAGGAAACATCTTCATGAAGTCTGTGAGCCTAAAGATGTTGTTAAGGATGCTGGTCAGAATACCTCACAGAGTACTTCCCTAAATTATTATGAAGTCATAAGAGAAAAAAATTCTCTCATGTTTTAGTATCAAAGTGAATGAAGGCTGAACCGTTTTGAAAAAATGGCTTGTTATTTTACATGTTGTGCATTGAATATCTGTATTTTCTTTTCTGACTGTCAGGCAACTTAGAGTTACATTTGGACTTGCACGTAATACCTACTGTGTGATATGCATTTCCATTGCTGGCATTACTATTGGCTTGATTATTCTTTTTTAACATTGAGATACAAGATTTGGTTTATAATCATCTATTAGGTGATGAATAATACTAATTGAAGCTTTTTTATTCCTTCAATCTTTGCCCTTTTTCTTCTGTATCTTTGGGAAAACTTTTCTTTGCTCTATCTGCCCAGTGTGATTGTGCATCATAATTTCTTGGTCACTTTAGGGCATGTATGTGGCCATACAACCATCCTGACTCTTTCAAAGCATAGCTGTACGTGAAATCAAAACAGGGTCATTAGAATAATTCCAAGATTTCTTTACTGGAGACACTGGAGAAACTTTTTGTCTTTATTTTAATAACTGCATGATTTCAGATTTTTTGTGGTCATATTTCTTTCCATATGGCTCTCTTCTGCATTACTTGTATAAATGCTCTGGTGAGAGAATTATGCTAATACACAAATAGAAGCAGAAGGAAACAGAAATGAGAAAGGGAGGGAGGGAGAGGAGGAGGGACAGAGGTAAGGAGGGAGAATGAGAGGGGATCAGTGCGAAATGAGACATCTTGAGGTAATAATTTTATTATATATGCTGCCAAAGTGAGCACAAGATTATAATTTTACAATTTGAAAGGTAACTGGAACTGAAGACAAACCTCCCTTTGCATGTTCCAGGCTGTGCAGAATTACTTTCCTACTTTTCCTTCGAAAAATTATGACAAGGTTTTATTGCCTTTATAGCATATGATATTGTTCCCTTTCTTTCTCTTCTTTTTCTTTCTATCTGGATAGATACAAGTATCTATCTACACCTGTCTTTATGTAGAGTCTATGTACAGTTGCTTTCATAAACCACAAGGGAAAATTTTATATATATAACGATAGTTTGTGGCATTTGTCCCCATCTTGTTAGCCGGCTATAATCTTTTTGGATTTATGTTCTGTTATATTCTCTTATACTTTTCTACCTGCTAACATATTATATGTCACCTGTGTGTCTGACAATTGAAAAATGGATATCTTCATGTAAATCGTTGTTCAGTAGAGTGGGCAGAAGCACAGGCTTTGTGTAGATGCCTACTTTAAGAGACCATCCGAACGATGAGCACAGACCATTAGTCAGGACTTAGGTTGGAGTGTTTTGTGTGTGCGTGTGTGTGTGAGTGTGTGTGAATCCAAACTTAACAGAAGTTGTCCTGGCATTCTGAATCATGTGCTTTCTGAATTTTCCCATTCTACTAACACCTTACTGGATTTTGATTCCAGTTCCTTTTGGGCTTCTAACCTATGATCCATATTTTGTTTGTTTAGTTTATTTGTTTGTTTGTTTGTTTGTTTGTTTGTTTGTTGCTCCTGGGCATGAAACCCAGGACCTTATTACTTTGCTACATTCCCAGCCCGTATTTTGATTTTTGATTTTGAGACAAGTTTCAGCCAGTTCTTAAATCATCCAGCCTGGGCTGGAACTTACAATCCTTCCACCTCAGCTTCCCAGAGAGCGTGGAATTAGCAGCTTGCACCACCAGGCCTACCTAATAATACATATTTTAACCCCATTGTTTTGTATTTGTTTTTCTGATTGTGAAAAAAAATGAAGCTTTACAGTAGAATTTTTGTATAGTATAAATACATGAAAGAAACAAAAATTAACTTCAATCCAACTATCAGAGATAACCAGTTGATGTTTGGTACCTAAACTTTATCTTGTTTTATGCATAAAATAAACATGCCTTGTTATTTTTTTTATCAAAGCCATGATGGACCTTATTACGCAGTGCTCCCTTTATCTAACAAGCTGTGTTTCTATACTTGATAAGCATTTTAACGCCATATGTGTTGTACTTGTTTTTGAATATGTATGTAAGCAGCTTATATGTCTTCAGCAGGCAGCTTTCTTATTGCAACTTTCGCCTTACAGTCTAAAACCACTGAGGTTTGGGCTTGTTTGCATTTCTGAATTGGGATATATGTATTGCTCTAAGTTTATCCTCAGGAAACCTATCTTATTACTGCAAGGTGTTTCTTAGAATCCAAAGTGGAAATTCCCTCCATCAAATTCAATAGTACAGTGCACTCCTCTGGGGCTCTAGGGTGTGAATTTGAACAACTGATGCTTTTTCATTAGTTTCCTGTCCCAATTTTTCCCTAAATTAGATCAATCTCCCTTAATACTTTGCTATTGCTTTTTCACAGATCTTTCTTAGTAAGATATTTTTATTACAATAAAGGTAACAACACTTCTCTCATGACTTTTGCAACTGAAGGTCCGTCTGCATGTTTCTGAACTTTCTTTGAACTTGGCGAAATGTACTGTATGTTATCTGGTTTTCAAATGCCCCAACAATTGTGTTTCAAATTTGTTTCAGCCTGTTGTCTGCTGGAAAATCTAAAGATGTTTTACAATTGTACCCAAAGCTGGTTACTTAGATTTACATCTGGAATACCATAGTCTTAATTTTAATGTGACTTATGTATTCACTTAGCTCACTTTAAATTTAAATTTTGAGACTCGTTATTACTCGTCATTACTCGTTTTTAAGCTAGTAGCAATATCACATCTAACAAAGTATCATATCCATAAATTATGGAGCTAAGTTGTAGATTAAGCTTGTGAACTTGCAGTGGTTTTCTATTTAGGTTCTAGATACACCAATATGTAGACGGGTGGGGACAATGCTTAATAGGTACAGTGACAACAGGCTGACTCTGCTGTGCTACTTTCCTGTGTAACGTGTTTCTTCTCCATGATAATATGGTTGCTCCCAGTTCTAAGCCCAACCCTTCTCTTAATCTGCCTGGCTTGAAAGAAAGTATCAGTATTTCAGAGATTATCACAGACATAGCTTTGGTTATATATATATATCTTATCCTGGATGTGTTTCACAACCTTTCCTGGGGGAATTGTCTCAGGGCCTATTTTTAATTTTTTTCTACGCTTTTTATTTAACAAGGGTATCATTACAAAGAAAACCCTGTGTGAAGTATTTGCTCTGTGCCACACATGGTGCCCAATACTTTTGTGTACATGTTCAAGGCTGAGACTATTTCTGTGCATTCTCAGAAACATTAATCAAAAAATTCCTTTTGAAAACCAGCATTCCATTTGGCCTAGATATTTCTGGGTAAAAATGATGGAGAAATTGCAGGTATTTTCATGTTGGCGGTTCACGGAGCTTATAAAATTTGGCTTATTTTCCTGTGTGATTGTGTGTGTGCACATATGTATGTGTGCATTTGTGTGAGAGAGTGGGTGCATGATTAATAGTATTTTGCCTTGATTTTGTAGAATTTTTCCCTGAAAACTCAGATTTAGAAACAGTAGGAATTGCAGAGGGTGTCTTTCTTTGTAAATATGTTTACAATAGAACTCGCTCTGGGCTGCTTCTAAATAGCAGGTTCCTTTATGAGTTTAAAATTTGATTAGATTTGCAAAAGTATGATGTACCTACAGCTTCTCGGGACAATATGTGTAGACGATGTCTGTGGTGTGAGACGTGCCCTGCTCCAGGAGTCCTAATTTAGTTCAGTTATTTGACAGTAGAAGGAAAATTGGGTAGATTTCAAGCCTGACTTTCGAGGCCAGTGAGGCAAAAGGCAAATTATAGACTCTTTGACATATTTGCTGGGAACATCGCACCAACACCCAGGTTTCTGCTTTGCTTGTAACTGCAAAGGTACAGTGCGCTCAGGTTTTACAAAGGAATTTCATATTCTTTTTTTTTTAATTTCACAGCTTATGTGTCTTGTCACATGGAGAATGATACTCTCTCTCCTGCCTATCAAAACCTTCCCACGCTGTAGTACCTGCTTTTTTTCTCGTGGTTTTCCTTACTACTTCAGGGGAAAGGCTGTCCTTTTTCTTCTTTTCTGCTTGCATTCTGGTTTAGCAAATATTTATATAGAGCAAACTATATATTAGGTAAGAGGTATTGGATACCTCCTCTGTCTTCAAGAAGAGGCAAGCCCATAAACACATGAGGTCACTGCTTGGCACTGTGTCTGACACATGGTGGGTCACATTCATTAAGTATGATGTGATTTGATGGCTGACTACTACCCTTGGTGTGTGTGTGTGTGTGTGTGTGTGTGTGTGTGTGTGTGTGTGTGTGTGTGTGTTAGGCTTCTGTAGAAAGGTAACAGAAAACCTGACCAATGTGCATGTATGTGCTTGGATTAGGGATAGATTCCAACAATTAGCATAGTCCACGTATGATTTGTGCTTTGAATGCTACTATTAATTGTGGTTATGATTACATGTCAGGCATTCTTCCACATCCTTTACACATGCTAATTTATTCAACATTCACAACTCCAGAAAAGCAACTAAGTTCCATTCTTCTTCTTACTTCACAGATAATAAAACAAAAGCTCTGAGAAGTCAACAGACTTGCGTAGGGCACATCTGGCCAAAAGAAGCTGGTGCCAAGCATAGAATCTAATTGACCTCACTTTTACAGTGTACCATGTAGTTTCCGTGTAAACTGAGTCACTGCTTATGGTAAAAGAGGGTGATTGTAAGTAACTAATATATTAATTAGTAATAATTGCCCCTGTTACAAGAAAACTAAGATATATGACCACCTTACCCAAAAGTCTCCACTTACTGAATTGCACATTTTTCACAAACAAGCGGTAGTTTGCTAAAACCGTATCTTAAACATTCAAGGTCATTCTTTCCCACCTACTCTATCACTTGGTGCTGCTGTAAGTAGTGAGTGGAATATACTATAGTATAAATAACTGAAATATAACTATGGACCTTAATATCAAATTCAAGGAATCAAATGATCTAGATCAGTACCGTTGCTTGAAATTGGTGATGTAGATGACTAAATATGCTCATGATCATAAGTAATAGAGGGGAGGGGTAGATGATGGAGAAGGAAGAAGGAGAAAATTGCTATAATCATGGAAAGTCTTGTGGTAGCATATGGAGATTTGGAGGAGGGAAAGATGAGAAAGTCAGGGGTAATTCATTTTGTTCATCCAAGGGTAGTGGATTTAAGACTACATTAAACTCGTTCTGAGTCTTTCTCGTGTCACAGTTTGCATGGTTCATAAATTCTCTGAATGTGCTCAGATTGGTTAGAACCCTACAGCATTTGCAATTGCTCAGTATGGGCCTCAGCATAGATAAGCAGTAGGTTGTGGTAATTAATTTGTGTAATCCAGCTCCACTGCCTCTACTCCCTCTCCAGAACAGAAATATAAATGAATGAGAAAGACTTTATGATTGGGATAAGCTTGAGTTCATTTTTATTGACATTCAATGATTAAATTATTCTAAATTTCTGTACCCTAGTTAGGAATAGTTGTAAATTACTTGCTACTCATTGTCCATGTCCTGAAACCGTGTTTGAAAATCGTCTCCAAGCCATAAATAATAAAAAAAAGACTTGCATGTGATTCAGGTTTATTGGATTGCTGTGTATAATTGGAAACAGTGTAACTCTAGCCCCCTTCTATTTCCTCTTCACTTCCCTATCAATTCCACATTCTGCGTGGGTTTGTGAGCTACTGGCTGCATTAGCACCTACATATGACATCTTCTGTTTGGTGTGTTTTTTGGTTTCCAGAACTTTCTCTGCATGACCGGATTTCCATTTCCAACCATTCTTCAATTTCATATTTGCTCATTCTTTTTCTCCAATTGAAGAGTCCATGTAAGAGTTCAATTTTATTGTGAATGTGCATGCATTATATTCTGATACAAAGTGATATGAGATGGATTTTTTTGCAAAACATACTTAATCACTGTAAATATTTCCTGTTATTATTCAGATTTGTAATGAATCTTAACCAGGTGGAAAATATCCTTAATTGATCCAATTTAGAATTCAGAAGTAATCCACTGAAGGCATGCATAGCAATGCTGGGTTTAAATCTATGCTTTTCTCATCTTTAACGTGAAAAATAAGTTAATAGATTTTTACGTATTAGTCTTTATTGTCTTTTCAAAAATAGCTGAATTTTGTTGGAAGCTCAAATAATGTAATGTAGGAGAAGTAATCATCTGACAGTCGGACCTATCACTCGTTACTTATTTCTCTGACGATGGTTCATCTTTGAGCCCATTTAAATTTTGAACCTAGTTTTAAAACACCTCTTCTCGGGGAAGACTGCTGGCACAATGAATGAAGAAATTTCAGGCTTGTGGAGTCTAAGCATGTCATCCAAGGTGGGCACTGAGGATCTTCTGTCCATTGACCTTTCATGCTGATGTGACCTAAATGCTCATTTTTGTCTTGCATGGCAAACAACTGTTGCCTTATGTATTATGTCTAGTTCAGGGACAGGGTCTTTGCTGCTCAAATCCTCCTTGTTAGAATTCCCACGATCTCCTTCTTACTAATTCTAGGTCTGCATATTTATATTGAGAGGGAAGTGACCCTAGATTTATTCATCTTCTTTGTTACTGTGAGGCTTAAATAAACCATGTATATAAAACCGTTAGTACAGTGTTTGTCACAATGCCCGTAAATGACAAGGTCACTGAGTACCCTGTCTCTGTCAACTTGCTGCGCCACTGCTCAGAACTCCAATACCTTGTCTTGCCTCTCAGTTGTTCTACTGTAGCAAAATTTGTTCCTCCAACTAGATGGGGTGAAATCTTTCGCAGGGTTAGGAGCTTGTGAAGACTTTGGAGACCCTAACCTCCAGAGTTCCCTAGTCTGTGAAAGTGGCATTTGATAACTGATAAACGGTACTAACTAAGTCGGGGGCGGGGGGGGAGGGCGTCTAAAATGCTGTGTCTAAGGCAACTGTAACTTCTCTGAGATTTTATACACATCCTGTTGTATGACAGCTTCTGCAGTGTACTACTTGTCTACTCGTGTGTGTGAACCAATTAACAATTGCCCTTGATTTAGAATAGGCATTGCAGCATTTTAGGCCTTGACATTTGAGTCCATTATAATTGCCTCACAGACTGAGGAAAAAAACCTAACAATTCTTTATAGCAGAGAGATTAACCAGATTGTCTTTTGTGGTTGGCCCACATTTGCGACACAATCAATGAGCATAGAGTGAGTGTGGGTCATTTCCACTCTGTCCTGTCATCAGTCTAAAATTTAGGTGGTGTCACTCACGAGCGTGAATTTCTGATTATGTAGATTCTTACTGGAACTTCAATTCTCATGCTGCTGCCTGTGTTTAGAGACTCCAAGGAGTGACAGTAGGAGTGAGGACTTCCCAGGACTGAGAAATTCAACAGCAAATCCAGGCTTAATGAGCTTCTAGGCGGAAATAGAATAGGATTTGCCTAAAATTGTTCATAAAACTAGTAATGACAATACTGCCAAAACTTAATTTTTCTGCCCAGAATTTTGTAAATATGTATTTTTCCCATTATATATATATATTTCTGTGTGTGTGTGAGAGAGAGAGAGAAATGCATAATGTTTACATTGAGCTCGAGTATTTTGTACACATATGTATGTGTCAAAATTACAATCCTTTCCCCTCCCCCTTTTGGCCTTCCTTCACCCTTCCCAGCCCTCCTGACTCCCATTATCACCCCCATTGCAAGTAATGTTTTTTATACTACTAGTCGAGTTATTGATGTGAGATAAAATAATGAGAAAGATCAAATGATGAGAAAGATACCTGTAATAAGGAAGAAACCTTCCCTCCATTTCTTTTCCCCCAATGCCACAGAGCCTTGCCTGTAGTCCGTGTGCTTTAATAAATACTGTAGATCTCTTACAAATTATATGACTGGTCATCGTGTCAGTACTGTGGAGGCTTCGAGGTGTATGCTAATCACACCTAGAGAACTTGTTGTAAAGGCCATTCTGGAGCTTCCTTCTCACAAATGCAGATCTAGTAGATCCAGAATGAGTATTTTTGCCCACGTCATTATTTTTGTTAGTATTTATTTGCAATGCACAATAATTACATTACACCTGGGGAATTGTTGAGGATACATCTCAGTCGCTGTGATTCCCTTTCCTGCTCTGCCATCTCCCCTTTTCTCCAGGACCCTTCACCTCTCCACAAAGTCCTAATGACTGATGAATACATGAAAAAAATATTTAGCATCTTTGGTTATTAGATAAGTGCAAGTCAAAACAACACTGAGACTCCATCTTATTCCAGTAAGAATGGAATATTAATCAAGAACTCAAGATCCATAGGATTTTTTATGTAAATGGTCCACTTTGATAATGACTGTGCTGAGAAGTAGGTAGCAGTTGTGATATTTGCTGGGTGGGAAGCACAGGGGTGTATTTGTCGGCTAATTTGATTCTCTTTTGTTCAAATTTGTCTCTGACCTTTATAGAAACCTTGTAATCTCCTGGTGCCTCAGTGCTCGGCACAATTTTCTAGCCATGTGGCCCCCAGAATTCTTTTAGGCTATGCCTTCAAAAAAACAGGTGTGATTAACCTAAAGTTTGTTAGAAAATTAGAAGTGACAATGCCACCAAAACTCAGTTTTCCTGCCCGAAACTATTCAAATACCTATTTTTACCTGAGTAGCAGAGTCAGTGACATAATGAATGAGATAACTGTGGGTGGGGGGAAGCTTGTTTGTTCACTAAACTCAGACCATTGGTCTCATTTGGTATGATGTAATGATTTTCTTTGTTATTTAGTCCAATGAACATGCACTACAGCATTATGAAATGAACAGTACTATTCCTGTTTTGCTGATCATGAAACAAGTTCATAGAAGTCAAGATCATCTAAATAATGAATCACGGACTGAAGATTCAGATCCAACTCTCTCCTACTGTAAAGCCCACCCACATCTTCCCTTATGGAGAATGTGTAACAGAGTATTTACCTTCCTTTTCTCCATCCTCACCTTTGCTCACTCAAGGTCTTAGGAAAGAGTTGCTAGGGACTGACAATTTATGCCCTTTCCAAAATCTATATACAACAGCTCTGGTGGTACTTGGAGGGATTGCCCTGTTCTTGGGCTGGAGGCATAGCAAAGTGGTTAAGGCTCTTGCCTAGAAAGCACAAGGCCCTGGGCTCAATTCTCCAGCGCCATATAAACTGGTTTTGGTGGTGCATGCCTCAATCACAGCTCTTGAGAGACTGAGGCAGGAGAATTGATGTTTTTTTCAAAACCAGCCTGGGCTACACTGTGCGTTCAGAACCACCCTAGACCATAGAGTGAGTCCCTGTCATGAAATAAAAAGAGAAACAAAATTCCTTCTTTTACCAATTTTGAAATTTACATTATGAACTGTAGTCACCATACTGTCCAATAGAGCACAGAGTTTATTCCTCCTGTCTGACTGGAATTCTATAGCTTTTGACTAGCATTTTTGTTTTCTCAATCTCTACCTGACACCTTCATTCTCGTGACCACCATTTTATCCTTTACTTATGTGAAATGGGCCTTTTTTGATTCCACATAGTTGAAGTCATGTGGTATTTGTCCGTTTGTGTCTGAGTTTTCCCACATAACCTGATGTCCTTTAGGTCCATGTGTGTTGCTGTGAATGGCAGAAGGTCATCCTTTTTATTGGCGGAGATGTGTACATCTCATATTTTTTTACATTCATTCATCAATTCACATTTCCATTATATCTTCATTTTGTCTGTGATAAAGAATGCTGCACAGGACATAGGAGTGCAGATACCCCAATTTTGTGACCTTTGGCTATATTCCTAGTTACAGAATTTCTGGATAACAGACTGATTCTAGTTTTAGTTTATACAAGTGACTCTGTACATTTTCCACAGAGTCTGTATTGATTTCTATTCCCATCTGCAGTATACGAAGGTTCTCTTTACTTGTACACTTGGCCAACACCTGCTCTCTTTTTCCTTTTTGTGAATTATTTTAGTAAGTATTAGATAACACCTCACTGAGATTTTAGTTTGCATTTTCATGTTTATTAGTGATATTGAGCATTTCCCATATTTCTGTTGATCATTTGTTTGTTATATTTTGAGATTTTTCTTCAGGTACTTTGCTCACTTAAAAAAATCGGGTTATTTGTTTTCTTACTATTGAGTTTGAGTTCTGTATATAGTTTTAATATCAATACACAATCAGGTGTATGATTTTCAAATATATTTTCTCTGTCTGTGTATGTCACTTAGCAAAATGTTTCCTTTCCTGGGAAAGATTCTTTTATAGACATTAATATGAATTTCAAAAATTTAGCTAATGATAAATGAAGATAAATTTTACTACTAATAATAGTTCTATTTTCCTAATAAGTGTATCTTTTTCATATTGTTCCACAGTGTTTATAAAAATATTGTTGGCTTTACCTGAGGCCATCACTCAATATTTGATGAGATTTGATTCTCATTTTTAAAAAAAGGTTGCATCTAATTGAAGAGACAAAAGTAATTATGAAATCATTTAGAGAATTCCCTCTTTCTCAGCAAAGGTGCAAGGAGTATGTTGGATTATTTTAAGAGTAGTTGAGTAGGGCATTAGTGAAGAGTTTGAATACAAACATGATAGTAAGAAATTCATTTGTTTTTCAGTTCTGAAGGGTTTTCCTGTTGGGCACATTTAGTTACCTAAAATGAAAAATTCAATTATAAGAAAATATTGTGTAATGATCTTTGAAATTTTTGTACAGGGCAAAAACTGGAGGACAGCCCATCCCCAAAGATAGGAAAGAATGGTTGTAGTATTATGAGTGGGGGGTTTATGAAACGCTGGATTCTGATCAAGTTAGGGATTGTAAAAGGGCAGAACAATCACAGGCACCTGAAGAGACTTTTTTCAACTGCCTTGAGCCTTCCAAACTGGGAACTACTGCTTTGTAAAATAATACCTCTGTTGTTCAGAATTCTAACCTTAATCATTAGATAATTAATTGAGGGGTTCATTGTAGAAAAGTTGAACTAGATCTTAGTCTTGAAACAAAACATTTTCAATACAACCTGGTGGAGAGAGCATATTCTAGTCAGGTTTCTTGCAGCAGAACAGGCATAGAAGAAATTTTATTATAAGGGTTTTGAAATACAAGGAGAAGGGGTCTGATTATGAACTCTAGGTATTGTCACAATAATGATACATGGCAAACCATCCCCACACTGAGTGACAAAAAGAAATCATTGATTCTCACATTGCCCGTTGAGTCAGGTTGATGCTAGAGAGCTCAGACCAGGGATCTTGTTCTGTCGATGTTGAAGAATGAACACTGCGAACGAAGAGACAGTTTGGAAGTAGAGAGTCACTTTGTTGGGAGAGGCACAGAGGATAGGTGAAGAAGACAGTTGGAAATCCATACAGGGAGGGGCTAGAGTGCCAATTATTCAGCAGTTAGGGCCATTTTTGTAGTGTTTCTACTGGTCATGCATATTTATTTCACTATACCTAGTTGGTCTTTACTGATTGGTGGCGTGAAAATTACTAATTGGTACAGATTAGCATAAAACTAATTAATTGGCTTTAAATTTAAGATGAGTCCCAAGACTGTGTGCCAACAAGTATGTCAGAAGAGCCCCTAACGGCCATAAAAAGTTTGGTTACCATAGGTACGGCCTCAGTCCCACTAAGAGTTTCTTTGTTCTGTACCATCTGTCCTGCATTCCAAGATACCTCGTCTTTTCGCTGTTCCACTCAGAAATCTTAGGAGAGGGTCCCAGGCCCAATACCGCTGACTACTCTTGCCTGCCTAGCACAATTGTATCCTATTCTTTAACCCTCTATCTGCCTAACAGAAAGTACCTATGGTGGCCATGCTTCGTAATATACAGCTGTGATTACGTGTCTTTCATCCTCTTGGAGTGGTAAGTGAGCAGTGGCTGTGTTTTTCTCATGGCAAAGGAAATAGAAGACAATACGCATCTACAAATATCTACTTAGTCTTTGCTTCCTTTTATCTATTAACATCATTGTCCAAAGCAAGTCAGGTGACTGAAAACAAAACAAAGGGTGAGGAAATACAGTCCACCCAAATTCTTAGACTCAGTCTGACTACACTGGAACTTGTTGTAAATAGTTTCCTCTAATAGAGCTTTATTATCCCAACTCGTTTTTTACCCAATGTGTAGGAAAGTATTTGCATAACAGTTAAGGACAACAAAAACTAGAGAGAACAAACTTCCTTTAAAGGAACAGATAGTAGGTATAGTAGGCCTTAGGGCCCACAATGTCTTAGGAGTTGTGACATCTAAGGTCTTTGGAGCAGCCATGCTGCAGATGGCATACAGCAAACATATAGGTGTAGCTGTATCCTAATAAACCTTGACTTACCACTAAAAGGTAGCTGGCTGGAGAACTGGACCCGGTCTGAGGGCTGGATTTGACCTCTACGTTCTAGTCCGCAGGGAAAAAAAAAAATTTTTGGAGACAATGCTGTTTAAAATTGTTGCTGACTTTATAGCATCAGATTAACCTATATTTATATCCAAACTGATTTGTAACCTGTAATTTATATCTGATCATTCAGAAAACAAAACAACAATATCAGTTGTTTTCAAAGAGAAGATTATTGTCAGTGCTTCCTTTTTGTTGTGTAAATCAGCAAGTGTTAATTATTTTTTGGATGACTGAAATGTGTGTGGATCTGATATAATTAATTTGCCTCTCGATTCTGTTTGGTGCAGTCTTGCTCATGATCCTTATCAGGGATTTTACTTAGAGATTCTCTTTTGGTCTCTGATGTGATTTCTGAGCAATCAAAAAGTACTTTAAGATGTAGAGTAGACAGTTTTCCTTTCTAGGGAAGAAAAATAAATTGGCAAGGTAAGGTGAAAAACCGTTCATTTCTACTTATTTACAGCTTGGAGCTGTTTAGGATTCAATTTAGAATGTAGATTTTGTTCCTCCCCTGACTAAGCAGCAGACATTTTTTGACTTACAATTTCTTTACATTTTGTCTCAAAAATTTTTGGCTGTCTTCTGTTTGTCTGTTGGATATTTTCTCGTTGCTTCCCTGGGACAAGGTTTAGCACATCACTGTCAGGGTCAGGTTACCTGCAAGCACTTTAGCTAACCCACTTTTTAAACATGACATTTTCTTTTTTATTACTGCATATTAATTATACAAAAATGGGTTTTATTTAGGCATATTTACCTACTCAGTTACCTCCCTCTTCCCCATGTCTTCTTGTACGCCCCCTCCTTATTCCCTTACTCTTCATAAGAGTCTCCCTTCTGTCATATTATCCCTTTTTTCCTTCCTAGATTCCCCATATGAGAAAAAAATATGCATTTCTTGGGTTAGGTCATTTGACATGACGTGGCCCACTTCTATCCATTTTCCATGAAATGACGTGATTTCTTCCTTAGGAGTCTGTTATATTCTATTGTGCGTATCAATGATTTTATTTTTTTTTGCAATTTGATGTTTTATTTCTGCTTCTTGGTTCTAGATTTCTTAACATTCCTTCTCTCTTTTTTCATTGATATTTTGCTCATAATTTGACAATATTGAGCATGGAAAAGTCAGTAATGACTTAAAAAGCATATAATCAAAAATTATACAATAATAAAAATTCAAATGAATCTCAGACTTCAATACATTGAGGGGTACATGATTTAGGAATTTAAAAATTGTATTATGTATGCAATTTTAGCTTTCTTCTTGCCTAATCATATATATATATACTATATATATATATACACACACTATAGTATATATAATATATATATATAGTATATATATATATATATACACTTTTTTGTTCATGCCTACATTTCAAATTCTGTAACACCTTAAAGACATGAAATTTGAGGACTCAGGGAGCATCTCAGCTCGCTCCTTTTTTCAGAGGTTCTCCTTTTTCATAGCCAATGATTGCCCCTCTTCCTACCCTGTCACTCATTTGGGACCTTTCTATGCTTTCATTGTGTGAATTCTGCTAACCTATTGTCTAAATTTTAAACTTTTTCAATGAAGCCTTTCTCCATGAATAACCTTAATGAATGAGCATTTTATTTAAAGTAGTTCTTTGTTTAGGAAACTGTACTTTCTAAGTGCATCTCCAATCTTAGCTTCCTCTTATCTCTTCACTGGGGTCGTAGGTAAAGTAACCACCATGCCACAGTGTCTTTAAAAGTGAAGATGCATTGTACAACCACAGCTCTCTGTGAAATTTCCCCTCTCTGGGGAGGTGAATATTCTCTTTCTTGAGCTAACACAGCTGGGACTGTTTTAGACCTTTTAAAACTAATTTATTAGTCATCATTGAGATTCTGTCGGCTTTCATTTAATAGCTATGTGAGGATGAGTAACACTTTCACATGAGACTTATGGAGAAAAGCACAAGGAGGAGCACAAGGTGAAAGAAGGCAAATTAATTTATTCACAGACTGCTCATTAAGAGAGGGAATAAGTTGTCCACTAAGTGCCCGGGTCGTGTGGCTCTGAAGAGTCAGCTCTGTGCCACTGTCCCAGGGGCAGCAAATGACCAAGTTGCAGCTTGAGCCCGACTCTGATCCTAAGTCTCCTTCTCTTGTCCCTTCATCACCAACCATGTCATGTGACCAGTACGTGTGGCATTGAAGGGGCATGGTGACGGTATGCCTACTTAGGGTCCTAAACTGCCTACTCAGTAAAAAATTTGAAATTTTTGATATCAGAGATAGGATGTGAGTCAATTTTGTTGATATGTGCACAGCAGGCTGTTTTTCTACTTTTTAAAGTGGACTGCAGCGAAATTACAGAAACCCCAAACCTTCATTAAAATAATGGAAAAAATCAACCTTTTAATTACTGTTATGATTTCTTCCCTGCTAGTATACTGAGGGAGAGATGTGGATTTCTGCGTGTATATAGTACACTCTGAAAATAGTAAAAATTTTAAGATCACATCTGTGGGTTAGGCATCCTTCTAAGACTCTCTCTCTCTCTTTCTGTCTGTCTGTCTCTCTCTCTCTATATATATTTCTCATTTATGTGTGTGTGTATATATGTTGTGTCAAAATTACGATCACTTCCCCTCCCCTTTTTTGGCCCTCTCTCCCCCTCCCCCTTCCCCCTAACTCCCACTATCACACACAATATTGGTTCTATAAAATGCCTATATTCAGGTTTCTCATGTTAGAGAAGACATGTGATATTTAACCTTTTGTGTTTGAGTCACTTCAGTTAGCACGATGGTCTCAAGTTGTGACCATGTTTTGTATCCAGTGGTCTGTTGTTGGGTATTTTCACACCTTCCACATTTTAGCTATTGTTAGTTGTGCTGCTGTAGACATGAGTAAAATGTACCTATATTATATATTGCTTTTAGCTCTTTTGGAAAGATACCCAGAAGAGGTATTGCTGGATAAAATGGAATATTTATTTTCAGCCTTTTGAGGAATCTCTATGCTGCTTCCCGTAGTGGTTGTAACCAGTTCATAGTCTCATCAGCAATATGAAATGATTCTTTCCCCCCATAACCTTGCCAACATCGATTGCTGTTTGAATTCTTGATATACATCACTCTCACTGTTTTGATTTGCGTTTCTCTAATGGTTAAGAATGTTGAATATCCTTTCATGCATTTGCTGGCCATTTGAACTTCTTCATCTGAGAATTGGCTATTCATTTCAGTTGCCAATTTTTTGAATCTGGTCTTTGATTCTTTTTCTTCTGCTCATTGTATTCTAATTATTGGCCTCCTGTACCAGGTGTAGATGATGTTTTCCCCATTGTATTGGTTCTCTCTTCACTCTGTTGATAGTCTCTTTTGTCATGCAAAAGCTTTTTAATTTAATATAATCCCATTTGTTGATTTTGTGGACTATTTCTTTTGCCTCAGGTGGACTATTGAGACAGTCCTTGCCTACATCCAAATCTTCTAGATTTCTGCCTATTTTGTCCTTCAGAAGGTTCAGTGTTTCTGTTTTTTTCTCATTTTATTGATATGTATGAGTGCGATAGTAAAGTTTACATTGATCTTGAGTATTTTTTGCATATATATCATGGAAAAATTACAAATCCTTCCTCTCTCCCTTTTTGACCTTCCCACTACAGCCGTCTTCCCTACAATTCCCATTATTCCCCACAATAAGTTCTATGACATAATTGTGATCTGGGTTTCTCATATCAGGGAAACCATTCGATATTTCACCTTCTGCTTCTGACTCACCTCACTAAGTATGATGGTCTCAAGTTGCATCCTTTTACCTATAAGTATTTTTGTTTTAATATCTAGGTCTTTGATCCAGTTTGATTTGATTTTGGTACATGGTGATAAATGTGTGTCTAGATTCATTCTTCTGATGTGGATAACCAAGTCCACCAGCACCATTTATTTAAGAGACTTTTCCCCCCAGTGTATGCTTTGATCCCTTTGTTATAACTGAGCGACACAGTATTATACAGGAGTAGCATCACTTTTAGAGGAAAGTTTAGGAGTCCTTTATTAGCTGGTGACTGAGAATGGACTCAGAATTCTCAGTGCCAAAAGAGGGGAGGGGAAGGGTAGAGCTTATAAAGGGAAAACCACTGGGATGGGAAGGATTACAGGGAAAAAAAATGAAGGGGAGAAAAATAATTAAAAGTAGATTTACAACACAATAAAAATGTTATAAAAGTATCTAGCAGTGATTTGAATTTCAGTCTATGTCTTGTGACTGATTCCTGGGGACTTCCAGTAGCAGTCTGGGACAGGGTATCAGCAGAGGGCAAGTCACAGGGTCACTGAGGCAGCTTAGCTGGAAAAATTACAGGGCAGGGAGGACACTGGGGAAAATCTAAAATGGCAGAGTTTTGGTCTTTGTCAAAGTTAGGTAGCTGAGAGCACTTGAGTTTGTCTCTGCATCCTCAATTCTTTGCCTATTTTTGTGCCAATACAATATAGTTTTTGTAATTGTTGCTTTGTTATATAATGATGTATGACATCATAATGCCACTTGCTTTTGTCTTGTTACTCAGAATGGCTTTGGCTCTGTTATTATCGCAATTTAACAGATTACAATACAGAGATGCAGAGACATAAACTACTTCCCCGAGTGATTCAGCACAACCACGGCTCAAATTTTGGCAATCATATTCCAGGGACTAGCATTTAGATGTCTGCAGGGATGGGGATGTCAGCCAGCTACTAGGGTATTGGAGGGTATCCTAAGGATGTTTCTAGAAATGTTGAAAAAAAATGTTAACTGGAACTGAGTCTTGCTACTGAGAAAAAAATATGACAGCTTCATTGAAGAATTCTTACTGGACTGTCACTGACAGACGGAAGCAAAAAGGGAATAAAATAAGAAGGATGAAGTCCTGTGTTCATCTCAAGACTTGCTGCTTTCCTCTTGTGTCCCTGTGGGCACAGCCTGGTAGGCAACATCTGGCCAGACAGAGATACTATTTCCAGATTCTCAATTATAGCATATCTGACCACTGTTTCCAAATAAGGATATCTATTCAAGATTTGGGGAAAAAATTAATGAGTAATTTCAGTTGGCTCCCCAGCACAGTGAAATCTTGCACAGTTTTCAAGCATGTGATTTTTTCTCATTAAATTACCATTTCTCCCAAATGGAGCATCATTTGAAACTTTTTCAAGAATCAGACCAGTGCAATACACATAGTAGGTGCATAATAAATGCTCGTTGCTGAAGTAGCATTGGATATATTTGAGTAAAGAGTAAAATTATCTGCAGAGGTTTCAGAACATTTATCAGGTCAGCAGAACAAATACCAAATGTAGCTTGCAAATGAGTAAGTTATTCAGGATAAAGACTAGTAATAAATCTGTGAATGCTCCAGAGAGCTCCAGGGCTTGCAGAAAAGTTTTACAAAGACTGAAACGGTATCCACTGTCTCTTCCCTGGTGGGATGATCATTCATTAAGGAAATGGAGGCATCGATCTGGGCTGTTTGAGGGCATTCCATCAGCAGGGCCCTGGCCTGTGAATAGCAGGTGGAGATTCTCATTCGTATTTGAAGGACTCCTCCCAGTTGGATGGCAGCATTCTGATTCCCCCCTGTTACCTGTCAAAGGATAATGAACGCTTCTAGTGGGAATAGCATTGATCCGATGACCCAATAGCCCTTCGTTCACTTTAGTAATGTGATGGGAATCAGGTTTGTGGTGCTGAGCTGAACAGCATTAGGTAACTGCTCACGTAGCTGAGCAGAAACAACAAATAAGAGTAAAGAGCAGTGAAAAGAGATAGGTTTATTGGTCTGAAACAAAAGAAGTGAAAAATCATCTACATCTCCGTTATTGTGATTCTTAGACTCACAGCTGCAACATACAATTTTCCACGCTTTCTTATGCGTTGACTCACAGTGTGTTTTCTAGGTTTAGTAAAGGGCGAAGGGATATAACACTCATAACGCAGGCAATAACACTAATCTTTACCCAGGAATGCATCCGTGTGAACCCCAAGATAGCTATCCACTGCTGGACTCAGACCTTCTCTGAACCTCAGTTTGACCTTTTGTGAAACAAAGTGATTAGTTGCAGTGAACATTCTGATTTTTTTCGGCTCATTTCTACATCTTCTGGTCTTTCATTTTTTTCTTGGCATGCTAATTTGTGTGTTTGCTTTTTCAAAAAAATCACTGGAAAAGAGGCCCTCTCTTTACAAGATGTACGTCCCTGCCTCTGAGATAAAGCGCATCATGCCCTCAAAGGGCTCTAGTGTTTCTATGAACTAAACTTACAATGGGTGAGTCTCCCAATTCCTATTAAAGAGACAGTTTGTTGGAAGTGAAAATCATATTTTTTTAAATAATAGAGACTCTTGCTTCAGGTTCTCCTTGTTGACATCAAAAATTTGAACCCAATCAGTAGTGAAGTTACCTTTACATGTGCTCACCATTTCTGGTGTAATACTCTAACATTTTATATGCAATTGTAAGAGAAACACGTGTTAATTCTTCACATGGCAATTTCCAACAACACTTTGTTGTTTTGTTGTTACTGATTATTATTGGTGCAGTGAGAGCTAATCAGGTAGGAATCACCTTCCCTCTACTAATACCAATTGCCTATCATATTTTAGTCCAGTTATCCGTCACCTATCCATCCATCTCCCTGCCCATCTATCCATCCATCTATCTATGGGATCACCTAAACATATTATGTTTCCTGTTGTGGTTAGGATCTGGAGTGTCGCCCAAAAGTCTCATGTATTTTAATGTTGTGGATTGTCTATGGAACCATGTGATGTTGGTGGATTGGGGTCTGGTGTGGAGGGGTGGATTGCAGTTAAGTTAATGGTGTTTAGTGGCCACACCTGGATGGAGGAGGGACTGGTTACTGGGCGGAGACCTGAAAGGATACATAAGCTGCACCTGCCTTCCTGGAGGGCGGGGACTGTTCTCAGCTAGCCTCAGCTTGTCTTCCTGTTTGTTGGGGAAGCTGCCTGCACCTCTCTCTCTGCCATGGACTTTGCTGGCCACCCCAGAATGGACTGTGACCTTCGAGACCGTGAGTTAAAATGAACCTTTCCTTTCCTAAGTTTGTGGGTGTCGGGTATTGAGTCACAGCAACAAAAAGTAATGAAGACATTTCCTTTCTAATATATAATTTTAAGGTGATAGTCAAAATGTCAAAATATTAGCTTCTTTCAATTTAGATATTTTCATGTGGCAGGGTCTCACTCTGTAATTCAAGCTGGTCCTTAACTTTTGATGTAAGCCAGGCTGGCCTGGTACACATAACAGTCCTCCTACATTGACCTCCCAAAGGCTTGGGTTACATCACCACATCCAGATTATGTGGTGCTGAGGTTTGAACCCAGGGCCTTGTGTTTGCTAAGCAAGCATTGTAACCGTTGACCTCTATCTCCAGCCCCAACTTAGAATTCTTTATGAGCCAAGTCTGGTATACAAGCTTGTAATCTCAGTGTTCTGGGAGGCTGAGTCAAGAAGATGCAATTTTGAGCCCAGCCTGGGCCACTTAGTGACTTAGTGAGACTGTATAAAAATCAAAGCTAAAAGAAAAAAAAAAATGGGTTGGGGAGGTGGTAAGGCCTTGGGTTGAATCCCCAGTACTTCAAAATACTACTACTACCACCACTACTACTAATATGATAATGGTAATAATAATATAAAAAGAAGTATCTGAAACCTACTAGTTTACACAAAATGGAATTTATTGCAAAAATTTTGGTCACAGAATTGATAAGGAGGATGGAGAAGCATGCGTAAAGAGACTGGGATCAGGGGAGATTCTGCTGGTAAGGGTACAAAAGGAAGAAATGACCTTAAAGCAAGAATGGTTGAATGAGTAAACCTAACCAATACGATTTCCCTCTGCACCTGTATCTCTCAAGATTCCCAGTTGGAAGAAAGGATAGTCTGATTGGCTGTCTCAAGTCACATGACTTCTCCATGACTTTACCAGTTACTTTGAAGGGAGAGCCCCTTTCTCTTGAGAGCCTGTGATCGAAAGTGGATTGTTTTCAGTTTTAACCTTTCACCACAATATAAGAACAAGCAAGGAACGTGCAGTTCACCATAAAGGATTCTAGACATGACCGGTAGGTGGAAGAAATGGGTGTTGCATGGTCAAAAAACAGCAAACGTCAGGGAAGTGAGCATCTGTAAGCTCACTTTGTGGCAGCATGCTTTTAGAAACCATCCAGCAGTTCTCAGTCCTTTTCTTGGTGAACGGAAAGGGTCTTGATTGATTTTAGTTTGTTCTTCTGAGACAGCCCTCTCCGTCTCTTAGGGTGTTTTAATTGCTCAAACCTGGACGGTCTCCAAGTCTTGTTAAGTCTATCGAGCTGTGGCAGGCAGAGCTGCTGTTTTGTGTGCTGACACAGTGGCGTTGGTTTCAAAGAAAGAGTAATGTGTTCAGTTTCATGTCTAGAGTCCTTAGTCAAGATGAATGTTATTTATTGGAAGAAAATAAGTTTCATTTTCATGCCACCTGGACATCCAGCAAGGCAAGCTTTGCCAGCAGAGGGGAGGGCTAGCATTTTTGGGAATGGAAGACATAAGCAAATAGTGGTTATTTGTATCCATGTAGGAAAGGAGGGGAATAAACGAAGATCTACCTTTCTACATGTCTACTCTGGTCTCCGTATGCAGAAATATCTTGGGGTTTAATTCAAGTTTGATTTGGTTGTCAATTCTAAATTTTCAGATGTGAGGGCATTGGTGTCACTTTGCTGAACATCAGTTTTGTCACCAATAAAATGGGTATGAATAATAATATGCAGTTGGACAGGATTAAGTGTGATTCACATAATTATATTTATTAATGCCTTGGCAGAATATCTGGCACATGGTAGAGATAAAATTTAAAATTCCCATTTTCTCTTCCTCTTGCCCCCAAAAGGCAAGAGAAATTTAAACTAATTGAAACTGCCAGTCCCCGCTGGCGTTAGTCAAGGGAGACTTTCTGAAGAGGTGAGCATGGGCGTGCCCTCAAAGGGAGAAACGTGAATGCCTTTGTGGAGAAAAGGTGTGAGGACGTGAACTAAAGGGGATGAGCTACCTAAAGACTGGAAGTCAGAAAGCTCAAGCAGTTTTCTCTCTGGTCATGAGAGTGACTGGTTAAAAAAGGATAAAAGATTGCAGTATGGTGACTGTTAGAGCTGATTTGGGATGTTCCTGAGCTCAAGAGGCATAAAATCAAAGTAACACGATGAAAATTTGTCCATGATGGGCTGCCATATCTCCAGTAGATCCACTGGTCTATTAGGCAATGAATACTTCTCTTTTCATTATTTGCCAATTTATTTTAAAACTTCACATAGTGTCTCTGGTCAAGCATGGTGCCTCTTCCTTGTTGCCGGCTCGGTTCTGATCTCATCTCTGTGTTGTCGCTGTGTGTTAACTTTTGTGTCTGGGTGAATTAATCAGAGAGTCGTAGAAGTTCAGTGCAAGCTATTCGAATCTTCCCGATTTTCAGATTGAAAAACAACCTCAGGCTCCGAAGCACCAAAGATTAGGGACTTTTGGAAGCATCAGGTGGTTAGAATCAAGAAGGGCTTCAGGTGGATATCTTGCACTTCACTAGATGCTTTACCTTGAGTATGTTGCATGATCCCTGGATCTCGGCTTTCCTCTCTGTATATTAAGGATGACCATACCTGACTCAAATGTTGGTGGTAAGACTGAAATAAGGAGAATTCTGAAGACTTCAGTAGTGTCATCTTTCTTTTTCCTTTTGGAACAATGACCAGCGTTGTGGTTAGGATCTGGAGTGTCCCCCAAAAGTCCCATGTATTTTAACGGAACCATGGGATGTTGGCTGATTGGGTTCTGGTGTGGAGGGGTGGATTGCAGTTAAGTTAGGATTAAAGGTGTGTAGTGGCTACACCTGGATGCAGGAGAGACCGGTTACTGGGCGGAGACCTGAAAGGATACATAAGCTGCACCTGCCTTCCTGGAGGGCGGGGACTAGTCTCAGCTAGCCTCAGCTTGTCTTCCTGTTTGTCGGGGGAAGCTGCTTCCACCTCTCCCTCTGCCATGTACTTCGATTGTTGCCGGCCGCCCCTAAATGAACTGTGACCTTCGAGACGGTGAGCTAAATAAACCTTTCCTTTCCTGAGCTTGTGGGTGTCAGATATTGAGTCACAGCAATGAAAAAGTAACTAAAACAACCAGTGTTCTGGAATTTAAGGCAAAGGTACTACAGTCTCCTAGTGGAAAGATATTAAGGGAGAAAGTATAACTACATTGGACATCTGAGAGTAATTGGGCGTATTTTTTTATTTCTGCTTTTCTTTTCATTTTCTAGTCAGTATCATTTTAGAGAAAGAGACAAATAGTATTTCTGCTTGGCCACTGTGCCTGGGGCACGTCTCATAATCCTGTTGGAAATGTGAGCTGACATTTGAGGGCGGAGACAGATGGCCATCATGTCCATTATGAATAACTGCTCCCTGGCCCTTTATCTGCAGCTCTGTGGATGGCTTGTACAGCAGCCTGCGCGCTGGCGCTTCCCTTCTACAATAGCTTAGACAGGCGAGGACTTTAAGGGGACTCTGTCGCCTTTTTCTCACACCTTTGTTTGTTCTGATGCTCTTGAAATGACTTAATAGAACCCTTGAAGATGACAAAGGCTGTATCCGGAAGTGAAAGAATTATTGAACTAGGATTTTCTCTCCAATTAAAATGTAAATTTTTTTTTCATGTAACTGAAAGAGCCAGAGATAAAAGTAGCGCATGAGACATAGTAGCTGGAGAACAGATGTGCAGAGTAGAGAAACCGGGCTGCGGAGTCGGCTCTGCCTCGCCCTCCGCTGCTATGGGCTTGTTGCTCTGTGACCTGGTCCATTAGCTTTTGTATATTTCTAGGCTCTCTTCCAGCATAAACTTGTGGTAACACTATAGTATATTTCTTTTAATGGCATTTTATAAAGTAGTACACATATGTGGAAAAGGACAGAGTATAAAGTGATAATCGGCCTTGATTGCATCATCTAAACATACCAAATTCTGATATATTGCCCTGTATTCCTTATGCAAGAAAAGAATGTAAATTGCTGCTAGATTTAATTTCTCATTCTTAGGAATTATTTCTTTACTTTTGATGCTGATTATTTTCATACATATTTTATAATGCTATCACATATCCATATATCTATAAGAGAGTTGTATTATTTTAAATATTTTTATAAAAATAATGTCCTATTTTATGTGACCACCTGCCATTTGCTTCTGTCACTCAACATTTTTGAGAGTTATCTAGGCTTACATATGTACCTCTAGTTCATTTGTTTTAAGTGTTCTATAGCAATCCATTGTGTGAACAGTCTGAAATTCACCTGTTCTTTTTCTCGTTGACTAGTTTTTACAATTACAAATAATGGTGGAATTAATGTACTGGTATGTCTGCTTCTGCTGTGTGTGTCTTTTGTCTCAGTTTGATGTTGTCAAAGTGCACCTAAAGGTTGGAATACCTTTGTTTCAGTGGGTTATTCCTAAGTGTATTTGCTTTATAATTACTTGTTAGCTCTAAGAAGTATTAAGAGTACTACATTTACTCTCTCTGTCCATGTAGCACACACTGCTTGTTCCCATTGTCAATGCATTGTGCTAAAAAAGCAAAAGATATATTACTCACTTTCAACAAGTCTAATAGTGTAGATAAGTCATATACAGGCATTATGGTTTGAATCTCTCATGTCCCTGAAACCTCACATTTGGAAGGGGATTGAGTCATAAGGGTTAATTGAATCAAATGGTTTGGTCCACTGATTGATTGTTAGGCGGTGGAGCTTGGTTGGAAAAATGAGGGTCTCCAGGGATGTGGTCTCAGAGGGTATATTCCTGCAATCTGCTCCACATTTTTTGCTATTTCCTTTCTGCAGTGCCATGAGGTGCCTTCCTCTGGCCAGGACCTACCACCATCAACTCCTGGCCATGTACAGACTGAGACCTTTTGGAACTGTAATCTAAAATAAACCTCTTGAAGGATTATTGCAGAGATAGGAGAATCACAGTCCCTGTCGGAGCAATTTAGTGACTTAGCAAAACCCTGGGTAAAAAAAAAAAAAAGAAAAAAAATTTTTTTTGAAAAAGGACTGTAGCTCAGAGTGAAGGTTCTGGGTTCAATCCCTAGTACCAAAACAAACAAACAAACTTCTTTTCCTTTGAGTTGTGGATATCAGAAATTTTGTCCCAGAGATGAGAATGTGACTGTATTAGTTTGGGTTCTTTCAAAAGACAGAATATACAGATTTTATAACAAAAAGGATGTATTAGGAAAGCTTACAAATCTGACATAGTCCAAGATGGCTGCTCTGCTGTGAAGTAGATCTCCCGTTGCGGACTGCAGGACAGCCGGTGAGGTGAGATCCTGCTGCAGATCTTGGTTGTTCAAAGAACAGTGGCGAACACTGGCAGCTGAAGATCAGTAACTAAAGATCAGTGAAGGACAGACAGGTGCACATCCAGACTGGAACAAATCTGTGATGAAGATCTGGGACATGCAGCAAGTCGGCCTTCATGTTCATAGACAACTGCCAATTGTGAAGGCGAGAGCTTTCCCAGAGGAAGAAGCTGGAACAATCTTCCTTCTTCCTTTCTTTTATACCTTTTATTCCATTCGAGTTCCAGTTGGCCCTCCCACATCCGGTTGGGTGTTCTTCCCTCATTGGCCAGCCCACAAATCACTCACACTCTAATCCAGGCTGGTTCTCAGCTCCCAATCTAGGCATGATTCCCAAACCTGAATCCAGATGTGGTTACTGATTGCCTCAAGTTGATATAATCCCTCCAATAGTCACAGTGACTAAGATAACATAATTATTTTATATCATGCTACAAATGTCTGCTCAATCAGTTGGGTTATGATAATCCACTTGTATCATGTTTCTTAAGTTTTGTGGATATGAATTTCTTAAAATAGTTGTCTTCAATAATTTTTTCATTGTATTGTTCTATTATTGCATATTTGCATATTCTAATATTGCATATTTTCATTGCATTGTTCTATTATTTATCAGAAGTAAATATTGAGTTACAGATGCATTTTAAACTTAGTGTTTGCATGAGATATAATTAGAATCTGCTGGTCTTATTAGCTGCACAAAATATTCTAACTATAAAAAGAAACTTTATGTTTTATTGCTATTTGAGTTTAATGTGGCTATTTCCTTGTCCTATTTAGCAGTATTAAGATTGGTGTCCCAGAATGGCTCTTATGTGGATTGAAAAAAGAAACTCAGTCATTGGTTGAGTACAACCAATGAGATTGTGATGTTCAACCACAGACAAGATTGGCTTATAAATTAATTTATTTCAACTGATTGATTTGCAGTTTAAATTTTTATGAGAATTCATGGGCACACTATTTCCATTCAGTAAAAATTTATTTACCTTGAAGGCAGACTACAACATAAGAAACACTGTCACTATGTGACCAATAGTACAAAAGAGGTCTTGGATACCAAGACTGTTTCTGGTATCCTCTTACGGCTTGGGGATGTGTTTTGATTGTGAGTTGCAGAAATGGGGCCTTCTTGATTGGATTAGTACAGAAAGCTACAGATTCATTGACCTTTAGCTTAAAACCCTGAGAACATCCTAATGTACTAGTTCTCAACAACTCCAAACTGGGACCCAGTCTTGAACACATGTGCCTTTGGGGGACAGTCTATATCTAAATAGAACAAGGGACTTCTTGAATTTCTTGTAAAATGGATGGGAGAAGCAAGTGAAGTTTTCTTAACTTTTATGTTTCAGCTAAAATACTAATCAAACATCACTTCTTGCTATTATTCAGCATATATACTTCATATAGGTTTATTAGATAACATCAAAAGTACTAAAATTACAAAATATAAAACTTGAACTCTCTTGGATTACAGAAAATTTTGATAGAGTAAGAAGTAATATTAGTTCCATTGATTGGTACTGAGTGATGAGTTCTTTCTTAAAAGATATTTCACTTTTATAGCATTTCTATTTCCTATTTATATAGTAATAATTATAGTTCTTTATTCTAAGTTCCAGCAAAGGGTGTGTGCGCGAGCGCGTGTGTGTGTGTGCGTGCGCGCAGCCTTTACTTGTAATGTCTGCAGGTAAGCACAAGGATATTTATTTAGTTCAACTGAGAATAAAAGGGATGAATCCCAAATTTGGTCAGGATATAACTATCATGCCTTCTCCAACAAATATCTTGAGTATTTTACTTTAATTTCCATTTAATTTCCAGTAAGTGGGATAGCCAAGTTCTCATGGTACTGTGTCCTGATGATTAAACATTTTACAAATATTTATCATGATATCTGATTGAATGCACTCTTGAGTAAATGAATTCAGGCAAATTACTTGTCAGTAGCATATGAAGTGTGTGTATGTGTGCATGAAATAAATAGTGAACACTAGGCTGTCATGATTGCTTAATATTCTTTTTTCATTTTTAAAAGACACATGGCCATGGGTGGGCATTATGTGGTGGCCTAAAATCCCAGCAACCTGAGAGGCTGAGGCAGGAATATCACACCTTTGAGTGATACCTGGCCAACTTAGTGAGAACCTGTTTGAAGATCAAAAGTACGAAATGGCTGGGGGTGAAGCTCTGGGATAAGGCCCCTAGCTGACTCCTCGGCATCACACACAGGTGCACTCAGGCGCACAGACGCACACACATGGATGATGACATGCATTGTTACAGACATATTATTTTCATGCTCTTATTTTCTTTGATCTTTGATTTGTGGACGCTCAAGAGCATACTGGATGATGACATGTTTTTCAAATCAGTCTTTCTGTGGCAACTTTATCAAGTAGAGTTATATTTAACTTTTATAACAGTGTATGGCAGAAAATTAAACTAAAACCGAATGGGTGAGAATAAGATGCAGCCACATTTTATTTTCATTTTTTTATTTGTTTGAGGTAGAGTCTTCTTCTAGAGTACAGGCTGGGGCTGAACGCACTGACTTGTTCTGTAACCTGGGTTGTCCTCAAACACATAGCATTCCTCCTGTCCAAGCCTTCTGAGTGTTGAAATTTCAGTTGTGCACCACCATGCCTCACTTATGTGGTACTGGGAGTCTGAATCTTTGAACTTCCTAGGCAGATATTCTAATTATTGAGCTACATCCCTAGGACATGGCCACACTTTGCTATGTAAGCAAATAATCTTGTCAATAAAGGTTACATCAGATCAAGCATTTGAAATGCTTCAGCTCCCTATTGGGACAAAAGTATCACAAAGGACACTCATCAGTTTTCTGATGTTGAGGAATAAGCAAGGTGAGTGTGTTAGAGTCTTCAATAACTGAAGTTTTTGTAGATTTTTAATCAATGCTTTTAAATTATCATTAAGTGATAACCATTTATAATATTTAAGTGGTTAAATAATTCAACTCTAAATTACATCTTACAGTTTATTTTTTAACCTTTCTTTTACCCTTCTAAATATGAAATGTGCAGGGAATGTCTACTGGTTTGACCCAAAAAAATCAAAATTCATAAGCTTCCATTGGATAGGCAAATGGAGTTTTCCTTTCTTTCTCCCTCTCTTTTTTTTTTGATACTAGATATCAAATCCAGGACTTTTGATATGCTGGTTGAACTCAGCCACTAAGCTATATCCCATGTCCAAATTGGAGTCATTTTAATTGCATATAATTGATTTACTTTACTAGGAATAGGATTCTTTTTCAAAAGGTTGAATAGAATTGGAAAATATAAAT
Organism: Ctenodactylus gundi; assembly: GCA_004027205.1. Taxonomy (NCBI): domain Eukaryota; kingdom Metazoa; phylum Chordata; class Mammalia; order Rodentia; family Ctenodactylidae; genus Ctenodactylus; species Ctenodactylus gundi. The sequence continues at coordinate 190,536 of PVKB01000902.1, forward strand.
TTGAAATATTTGATAGTTTTGACTCAATCAAATATTTTTTTAAAAATACCTACTGAAAGTATGTGCCAAATAATAATTACTTCAGGCAGCTGGTCCAGGAGAACTGGATAATTGTGAAGAACGGGGTGGGGATTACGTAGAAATACAGAAGATACAGGAGGGCTAGCATAGCCTGAAGCATCTTGTCACACACATCTTCAAAAAAAAAAAGTAAATATTTGAAAAATTTGTTTGTAATTTAGAGCCAGTCAGCATTTTTCTCATAGCCATCAGATAATCAAGTACCGTGTAAAGCAAGAGGAAAAGTATCTGTTAGGGGAAAAACACAAAAATTAGCCTATAAATCAGTGTAAAGTGAAATGGTCATGGGGAGGTTGGGGGTGAGGAAACCCTGGGGAGTTTTGAGTTGTGGTTCTGGAAAATTACAAACACCAGAGAAATTTACAGATTAGAAGTCATTTAATGGTTTTGAAAAAAAAAATTCATGTGTAACCTGGATACAGAGTAAGGTTTTGGAGACTGTGCTGGTTTCATTACTCCCTCTGCAGAAAGTCAGCATCAGATTTTAGATTGCTTGGGTTTGTCCTACTTTTATTAAAACATTCCTCATGATATTTATATTTGAAATTCTTAGCTTTGTAGATTTTATGGACCTAGGTACTAGCTTCAATCTGTTCGGTGGGGAGACTTAGAGATCATTTTTATTCCATCTCACTTTATTTCTGTTGAGCTAGATGATGGTTATAATGCTATAGGATGATAGGAAAGAGAAATTAGACACCGGGATTAAGCAGGAAGTGGATAAGTGGCTTTATTAATACTGAAACTTTGCCCCAGAGGGATAAGATCCAGAGGCCAGCCCAGATCAGTGTAGAACTCCCCCTTATATACAGTTTTGACCCCTTTGTTTTTACCTATATGGTAATAGGTAATTGTGACTTGGTATGTTAAAAGTTGCCACAGCGACACTAAAGCTGCAGTCTAAAGTTATCAGGTGGTGCTGGAAGTTACAAGGTAGTGCTGTAGTGCCATGAGTGCTTAGTGCTTCACTACTGACAAGGTCCTTGTGCTGGTAGAGGCAAGTCGGGGCCACTACCAGAACAATATCAGTGTCTTCATATTGGAAGATTTTCTAGCTATGAAGCTTAAACTTTAGGCACTATTAAAATATCTTTAAAGGACAGACTTGTGAATTTTTGTAACATTGAATATTAGATACCATTTGTAGAGAACCTGTTTCCTGTCTCTGTACCTGCATATTTGCCAACACCTACCCTGACATCCCCTCATCAATCCCTGGGCTTCACCTCAGCCCAGAAATTGCTCATATCCATTCACAATTCATCAGTTGAGATTTGGCTCTTTGAGTGGGCCTAGTTAATTTTTTCTCAGGTTTGATCTTTGGATCAACTAGAAAGGAGGGTTTGGCCCTAAGGATATTTTAAAAATTCTTGTGCCTGGACCGAATTGCAGAGATTCTGGTTAATTGGTCTGATCTCGTTAACAGCTGAATATAAATTTATTTAAAGAATTCTCCCAGTGACCAAGAGGATTGGGGAGCTAGCTGGTCAGGGTTTCTGCAAGCATGGTTCCTGGACTAGTGTCACTAGTGTCACTTGGAACTTGCTGAAATCCAAATCCTCGGACTTTGTGCAAAAACAGCTCAATCAGGAACTTTATGAGTAGAACCCAGCAGTTTGTTTTTTAATAAACCCTCCAAATGACTTTGATACCTGTCAGCACTTGAAAATCACAAATCTAGACCAACCTTCCAAGGTGAAGAAAGAGATTAAGGTGTATTGCACTGATAAGACTCTGTAATATCTAGAAAAGTGGTTGTCACAAATGTGTCTCAGAATAGGTCATACATCAATCACTGAGAAACAAGCGCATCTCTGAGGCAAGCACCTCTCGGAAGTCCATACTGTCGACATCCTGGGGGAGAAATTTTGTTCTCAAGAATACCCCTTCACAGCAGGTGATACAAGAACAAGTAATATTCAGCTTATAGGCCACATTCTCCTCTGGTGTCCATGACAAATATTACAAATAAGCTCCAGTTGTTTTCCCTGGAGCTGGAATTTGGTCTTGAATCTCTTCTAAGGTATCACTTTAGGTAACTACCAGACAATCAGAACTGATTCCCCAGATAAATCCCACTCACCTTCCTAGTGAAGAATGCAAAAAATCCAGCTGGGGGGAAGGCCACAGTGCTAAAGTACTAGCCAGGCATGCGCAAGGCCTTGGGTTTGATGCCCAGGACTGGCAATATAAAGAAAAACAAAGAAAAGTAATTTAGAAATATCCTGTTTTCCTCTCATGTTCTATCTGTTTGTGTTTGTATTTACTTATTTGCTGAGTACTTGCTGCGTTAGAGTGAAATAGATATATAGTCATATATATATATATATATATATATATTTACATATATGAGCCATATATATATAATTTTTAAATTTTAGTAATTTATTAAGAAAAACACAAAAAGTCAGTTAAATAAGAATTTAAAGTACTTTTCTCTGAATTGGATGTATCCAAAATATTAATTCCATAGGTAATTGGTAAGATACGTTTTGTGTTCTTTTTGGAAGCACATCTTTGAAATCCAATGTATATTTTACATTTAGACCAATCTCAGTCCACACTAACTGTATTGGAGGGGTTTCATAATCTTTTTTGTCTAGAATGCTAATCTGTAGGCTAAGTGTACCATTTAGTTTTTCTTTTGTCTAAGTCTTTGTTGAAGTGTCCTAACAGAGCCTTTTCCATATCTCTGTTAGCACCATTGTCATTCTATCATTTTTTCTCAGTCTTGTTTCTTTAAATTACATTATCAATACCCTAAATTACACATCACTTTGCATGTTAATTTATTGCTTGTTTCTATTGCTAGAATGGAGCTCCATTGTAACTGGAGATTTATCTCATTTATTCCCTATTTTGTTATCTGAGATTAGAACAGTGCAAATATTTAGGAGGTTAATTTGCAAATATTTTAATAACTTTCAAGCACTGCTTATCACATTTGATCTCATGCTAGTCTTTTTGTTATAAAGAGAAACAATATAAGAGATAATATTTAACATAGGTAAGTTCCCAGAGCCATTAAAGAGTAGAATGGAGATTTTAACCCTAGACTGGGTGTTTCAGAGCTCAGATTCCTAATCACTGTTCTTTCCCGGTTCTGGGTGGAAGGCATAATTTTGCCTCATATACTTTGTGGATCCTATAACTTGTCTAGAAAAAAAAAAGTACTTTGACTTTTTTCATGTGATTTTTCTCTTTCTTCCTATGTTAATAGTTTTTCTTATGTAGTAAGAGCCAAAAAACTAGCTGTAAAACTTGGTGGCAGAGTTCAACAGTGCTACCAGAATATGCCTTGAAGTTTTCAGGGAAGTTGCTGAATTGATGTTGATGAAAATGTGTTTTGTGCTCCAAAACAGTTCCTTTGGGTTTATGTAGGGACTGTCTGTATTACGTGATACCTGAAGACTGTGCTGAGTAAAGGCAATATGAGGGAGTTGGTGGTGGTCATCTTTAATATGTCCCGCTTTGAAAACGAGAGACAGTGTAGAGGGAACAAACAAGTCTTCCCAAGTGCCCTGATTTTTCATTTCAGCCTAGTTTTATAAAACATCACTGACCTTCTGTTTCATGTCATGACCTGGGCTCAGAGCCAGGAACGCTGTCCTGCTTATCTACTGCCATGTAACAGCCACCTCAAACTTCGTGGTGAAAAGCATTGCCACTTTACTATGCTCATAAGTTCTGCTGAGTCAACAATCCAGAAAGGGCTTAGCAAGGATGGCTTGTATCTCCTTGGTATTTGGGCATCAGCTGAGAAGATTTCAAGGGCCAAGGAACTCTAGCAGTTGAGAAATGTGAGCAACATATCTAGGCCTTTTGATGTTCCCTTGAAGGCCGGACTTAGCTGACACGTCAGCAGGAACTGGTTCATGAGTCTGCCCGTGTGTATTGTTGCAGCCTGGCAGCTGGCTCTAAGACACAAGGCTTTGAGATGAAGCATCCAGAAACTGAACATTCCAGGAGTTAACAGACATATCACCATCCTGGAAGTGACTCACTTTCTGCTATATTTCCTTAGTTATTAATTTTAAATCCAGATTCAAAGAGAGGGTAATTAGATTGGGTGTACTGAAAGGAGAACTCAAGGTTACATTGCAAAACAGAATGTGGCCTGGCAGATATTGTTATGACCATTTTTGGAAAATCTACCACACACAGAGAGAAGAAAATGTTATTTGTTGCTACCTGTGAACAGCAGGAATTTAGTCACTTGTGGAGAGACAGGTGTGTCAAGCCTCTCTCAGAAAGCTTAATTTATTTTGAGAAAGCAACATTGGTCCACAGTGTTAAAGTTGTGTGTATAAACGATTCGTCTATTTGTCCTACTTTACATATTTCTTGCATATTCATTCCAGGTTTTCACTGGAGTAATTTTCATGGATATGTCATTTTGCTCTAAAGACTCAGCATTTACCTGCAACGTGTATCTCTTAGGTCATTTCACTTGGCTTTCATTCAATTCTTCCATTCAATATCATTTACCCCAAACCTTCTCCCTTAGTCCCTTGCCTGGGGCTTGTCCCCTTTGCTGGGCATTATTATGATACCGAGATTACCTTTGCTGGAGAGCACTAATTTGAGACGAGCAGGGTTATTTTCATTTTAGCATAGTACTATCTATGAGGAAAGGACCCTTGTTGACTTTGTCATTATGTTCCTTCATCCTAATCTATTGTCGAAGTCAAACTTTTGACTTTTCGCATGCCTTATTTGGAGACACAGTACGCAACCCAAGGTAAGAGAGAAGGCCCAAAATTATCATGACATATTCATGATATATTTATCATCTTTCTCTTCTTTCTTCCTCTTTACTCATGGAAAGGACCAACCAGATCAACTTTTTAATGTTCTTACCTTACATCTAACCAGCTCTGTGGGTGGACTCTGCCAGGAACAAAAAGCAAACATGGCAATAACTTAGTAGTAGCGGTAATCAACCAAAAATGAGTACCAGGTGGGTCATAAATCTGAGAGATCCTAGTGCTTTCTTACAGTCAGGGGAAATTTTTTGCATTTAAAAAGAAAAACAGTGCCTCATATATTCTAGGCAATGACACAGCCACTGAGCAGCATACTCAAGCTTTCTTTTTCTCTTGAATATATATTTCCAGGAAAACTCATCAGAGGGTTAAGGTACTAGAAATGGATTCTTTTAAATTTCTGCTAATACACCTTTTTCTGTTCCAGGGTGGTATTTTCTGGTATCTCATTTGGTGCCTAGCTGGACATATTTCTTCCAGGTTTCTAGATTGTGTAGTCTGAGTGGAAAAATAAAGCAATTAATAAGCATATACTTTTCATTGGGTTCGATGCTTCCCCCACACCCAATTGTATTTTTCATAATGCTTAAACTCCTCACAAGGTAAGTAGTAGAAACTGGGAAGTGAGGGACAAAAGTTAACCAAATACAGTTGGAAGTGGAAGATGAACTCAGCGACACCCCTCCTGGGAATATTCCCAAAAGAGGTCAAAACAACACATAACAGAGATGCATGTAAACATACTCATGTTCATAGCAGCACAACTAACAATAGCTAAAATATGGAAGTAACCAAAATACCCATCAACAGATCAATAGATACACAAACTGTGGTATTTATACACAGTGAAATACTGTGCATCTATAAAGTCCAACAGCATGGAGGCTTTTGCAGGCAGATGGAAGAAACTTGAGAACATCATGCTTAGTGAAGTGAGTCAGAAGCAGAAGGTGAAACGTCGAATGGTCTCCCTGATATGAGAAACCCAGACCACAACTCTTATGGAACTTAAAACAAAAAGCAAAGTGAACCAGGGGGTAGGGCGGGGAGGGATGGAGGAGTGGGTGGGGGGAGGGACAAAAGGAGAGTGGGAAAGTCCTTGTCACCTTGACAAGATACGTATGTGCACAAAATGCTCAACTCCATTGTAAACCTTAACTTTGGCACTTACACATATCAATAACATGGGGGGGGGGTGGATATGTTGAAAAGCACAGTAGTAGAAATAAGACATTTTCAGAATACTGTGTTGTCCTGTGATTTTGTTTTGTCTTTGCTTTATAAGGATAAAATAGAGGCACAGAAGTAAGATAGTTACTGGTATCTTGTAGCTGATTATGTTCAGGTTTGAGCTCCACATGTCCACTTCTAAAATTTTTATTCTTACCCTTTTCTTAAAACACAGTCACAGGCATTGTTTTGTCCCTATGTGGGTTTTTTCCCTCCTTTTGTCTTTATGGACCTTTTTCTCTATTGTTTTAATCATTTTTTCATTGATGGAACAAAATAGGCATCAACCATGACTTGCAGGAGGACAGGTTTCTTTTGGTCCACAGTTTCTGTCAGTTTAGTCTATGCTTGTCTGCATCCAAGGCATGAACCAGGTGTCCGGGCAGTGTGGCAGAGGAAAGTTGTTAAGTTTTTGTGGCCAGGAAGCAGAGGGAGAAGGGAGAACTGTGGATGAGAATATACTGTCCCAAGTCATGTTTCCAGTGACCTGCCTCTTCCAGCCAGGCTCCATCTCTCAATATGAGACTTTTGGATACATTTTAGTTCTAAACTGTAACCTTTTGTAAAGGGCACCATAAACTGGGTTGAGGGTTCACTCTAACCCAGCATGTAACCTCTTGAAAATTATTAACCACAAAGACTCTGCTTTTAAGAGTGGCCAAATTCTTAGGTTTCTGGTAAACATGAGCTTTGAGGTGACACATTGCAGTAGTTTGTGGAGTACAGTTGTTTAATAGGAATGAAGAAATATGTTGAAAAGTAATGAAACAGGAACAGAATCTTTTCAAGGTTCCATGTTTCCCTTTGATTTAATCTTTTTTCCATGTGGCAGCTCGTAAGTCACCTGAGCTCCAGAGCACCTGAACAAGAAGTCACAAGCACTGATGACCAGGGGGAAAATAGACTTTTCCTCTAAGTCTTTCTTTCTCAAGTTCTTTGGCTTTTCTGCACCACTGCCTTTTTCTTTTTTCTTTTTTCCAGAAGGGAAAGAACAATACATTTATTCTGAAACTCCCTGAAGGAGTAGGAAAACTTCCGTGATAAAAACATTAACCCAATATTGTTTGCCTTGTCATGTTTCATTTTTAGACACTTTTTTCAGAGTTTCTCTATATAGCTGCACCACCAAAAGAAGCACAGGCCAAGTCTCTTCACCACAGAAAAGTAAATGGCCTCAGAGAAAGAGTCACTTTGGGGATGCTTATGTGACTGCTACATGGAACCAAAGTCAAACAGATTTACTTTTTCCTTTTATGCTAGTTGTGAGAATTTCTATTGGACTCGCACTTTCTTAAAGAAATCCCAAAGCATTGGAACACAGTTCAGTTGCTCATTAATTTTGTAGTTTAATGATGCATTTCTAAATGATCCCTGTGGAACAAAACTAACATTTACTGAATCTCTATTACTTGCCTTGAATAGTATTAGGAATTTTTTGCGTGTGCTGTTTCGGTTAATCTTGTCAATATTACTGTGTGATGGAATTTATTGCTCATATTTTTGGATAAAAACACTGAGGATGAGAGAGATTAGATATTCTCACAAAGATCACAAAGTGAGCATATGACAACGGTGGATTTGGACCCAGATCCTTTCACTTTTCAGGCTACTCTAAGGTCTACGAGCCTAAAGGACAAAGAAGAAATGAGCAAATCTCCCTGTAAAATCATCTTGGAATCATTGGAGAAAATTTCATCGTAAAAGTTTAACACCACACTGTGATAATGCTGATGGTCTCTGCGATTTTCACAGTCGTGCTGTGTACCCCCAACTGCCAAAAGCTTTACAAAATTTATTCCCATGAAAATTTATTATATAAATATTTCTGGAACATCTGTTTGGTAGCAGAATTTGTTAAATCTGAGGAAACAACGATTAAGCAAGTCTTTCTGTCCTTTAACACAGATATCGTTGTCTGCATCTTACACACCCAGAAGATGAAGCAAAGGATTTGTTAGTGAGTTATTTCTGGTGCTTTTACCTAGTATTTCAGCCCCAAATCTTTGCCTCTTTTCATAGAATTATGCCTATATCTGTTTCATTTTATTTCTTCTTTACCCCCAACTCTCTTTAAAATATCTTGAAAGACTTCATTGTGTAGTAATAAAATATGCATATTAGCTCTAAAAAATTCAAAAGAATAAAATGGGTAATAAAATATAGTAGGCTTGCTTCCTATTTATTCTCTATCCAATTCTCCAGTGCAAATCACTGTTAATAGTTTATTATACATTTTTAACAGATTTTATATATATATATATATATACAAATTTCATATATAAAGGATATCCGTATTATGTATAATTTGTAGTATTTGGTGTGTAATGCTAAATATTCAAGTAGGGAAGCACATGACGGCCTTCCTGCTTTGTGCTTTTGCACAGCTGTAGAGAAGTGAGAGAGAATGCGTGTTTCCTTCTTCATTCTCTTCCACTTGCTTCTGTGCAGCCATATTGCCATTTCTAGTCTGTTTATCATTAATTCAGGGCTCTGAGTTCAGGGCAGCTGCCAGGGCTGGAGATGCGCAGCATCTGCCACGGGTGCAAAATTTAAAACCGACTGACAAGGAGACTCTCTCTTCTATAGGGAGCCAGGATTGCATTTTGGGAGGCAGTAACGGTGCAACCTAGAGTATAGTAGTTACACTCAGGAAAGGGAACATGGGGAATGGTAGGTTCTTCAAGTAGTATTCCTGATGAATGGGGGACTGTTCTGCCAGGAGAACTGAGTTTATTGGCTACCCCAAAGACACATTTCCCTGTCCATGACAAGATCTCAGGACATGAGCTTCGTAGGAAATCAGCAGGAGGGTTTCTGGCCTCCACATTTGTGTGGGTGTGGGAGTGGGAGTGGGTGTGGGTGTGGCTGTGTCCAGGCGATACCAGTACAAGAAGGCATGGACAGCCCTTCCGAAAGCTTTTGTCTGTGTCTTTCAGAACCATCCTAGGATCCTGCTGGGTAAAAAGGAGCCCAGTATCTGACAGTACTTAGTTGTCTTTTCTGGGATCTTATAAATTCATTTATTTATTTTGATTCAGACAAAGTCTGCTTGAGGTCGGGAATTGTATTGTGTTCGGAATAACTCATGTCCTTAAGGACAAGCCATAGATTTCCAGATCTCATATTTAAGAAACTAAAAATCGTCTTGTATTTAGTACATTTATTATATATATTATGCTTTACCTCTCATTGTTGCCATAAAATAAATACTGTTTTTATCGATTAAGAAATGATGACATATCCCAAAGCTAATACATAATAACATTTTTAATCCCCCCCCCCTTTTTATAACAACATTTCATTCAAGCATAATCTCTACGGAATCTTTACATTCCCTTTTTAAAATGTGGACAATGAAATGAATGTGATAATTTTATTTCAGAAGTTTCTCCTTAATGAATTTCCATATCTTTATTTAGATATTATATATTACTTGCATAATAATAGATTTCCCCCCTTACAGCATAGGCAGATCTAATTTTTGGGCATATTTTAAGAGTTGCAAAAATATTTTCATAATCTAACGTTATAATACTATCATCACTTCAAGGCAAAAAAAAAAGTTGAGTCTGTTACTACTTATTGCACTGAGCTTTGCCCCAAGTAACCATTACTCTACTGTCCTATTTGGATCATCTTTTAAAATGTGTTATTTTGTGACTGACGTCTTTCACTTGGTGTAATGATTTTGAAATGCATCCAAGATATGAGTGGCATCCATCGGTATTTTTATCTCTTTTCCCGATAAGCAATATTCTCATGTGTGACTATGTTATAATTTCTTTATGCATTCATCAGTTGCTGGATAGTGGAATCATTTTTGCCTTTTGCCTGTTATGAATATTGTTGCTATGAACATTTATGTGCAAATTTTTCTGTGAACATGTTTTTATGTCTCTTAAATATACACATAGAAGAGATTTCCAGAGTCATGTGATAACTATTTTAAGAGTTAGAGAGATTTCCCAGTAGTTACCAAAGTAGATGAAGTATTTTGCATTTAATGTACAAGTGATCAAGTTTCTCCACATTCTTGCTAATTTATTACCATTTGTCTTTTGGGTGCTACAGTATGTATGAAGCTATATTACCTTTTTATTTACTAGTAATGTTGAGCAACTTGTTACCTGCTTATTAATGATCTGTATATATTCTGTAAATATTTGGCCCATTTTACATTTGGATAGTTGTCAATTTTTATATATATTCTCGATTTAAATTCCTTATCAGATAAATGATTGTCAAATATTTTCTTTCAGTCCATGAGTTGTGCCCTTAGCAACTTATTACTAAAGTAAATGGGCTATGTCAAAAGAAAAATCAACAAGCCTCATAGTTTCTTCTCTTCCTATAAAGTCATTATGATAAATAAATATCCCAATCTCTCATTTCCAGCTGGGTTTCATTTTTAAGCTTGTCTCTCCCAGTTTGGCCCCAGCTGCCTGATTCAATTACTTTTTCTAGTGTTAATTTCTCTTGACCTCTCTGCAGCTTTTAATACCAAAGGGGCAATTAGGCTTTCTTTTGTCCTCTTTCATCTTTCCCCACTCTCTTATGTCCTTCTTTCTTTCATTCCTTCCTTTATCCCTTCCTTCCTTCCTTCCTTGTTATAAATGTCTATTTGCACTATTCTCTTAAATTTTAAAGCTTCTGCTAAGAGCTGTGGTTTAAAGAACGAAAGGTATTGTTTGTATCCCCAAAAGATTTGTGCTCTATTAGATGAGGTAGACATTCATAATATACTAATAACACTAATAAGTGTAGAATTATCGCCGTGATTAGCTCTGCCTCTGCAGCAGAAGTGTTGATTATTATGTGAAAGTATTACAGAGGGATTGACTCCAGGCAAAGAAATCTGGTGTTTTTTCTCTGGTCAGGTGAAACTTTCTTTCTTTAGTTGAAATATCCCAGATAAACAAATATTAACTAGTTTGAAGAGCAAACAGGGTGTGGAGATGGTTTTGTTGATGAAAAAGCAGACAAAGCCAGAATGTTTGGAACACAGTGGACAAGAAGTGAGCGAGTGGGAAGCATGGTGAGCTGTGAGGTGGGGGCAAGGCGATGCTGGGCCTTGGAAGTTTTGTTTAAAAAATTATTTTCATTTTAAGAACAATGAAGAGTTTTTTTAGTGTTTTTTTTTTTTACCAAGAATAGTGAGATAGCCAGATTTGAATTCCTAGGATATTTCTAAAAGTGCACATTGAAGAATGACTTCATATGGGCAATAGTGGATGGGAGAAGTAGCATTGATAAGTAATAGCAATTAGTTCAAGTGAGGGTTGACTGTGGATGAAAGGGGTGGCAAGGGAAGGAGAAATTAGAGGATGCATTTGAAAGATGCTTGGAAAGAAAAATCTACAAGGCTTGGTGATGTGTTGATGGTTAAGGGTTAGGAGAAAATGAGGTGTCAAGAATGACTAATAACTTTGCAGTCCTTAGTCTTCTGCAGTGGTTCAGCAGTGACCACCTTGGTTCATATTGGTTTGAACCTACCATCCGATAACATCCAGCCACTTACAATTTTTTTTTTTATTTGTAACATTTAGAAGAGGAACAGAGGAGAAACCTTAGATGGGAACCTTGGCACCTGAAGATCAAGGCGTGTGTTCCCTTGATTTTCTTTTTGTCTCCTTCATACCTTAGCTAAGGTACTGAAGAAGCTGGCAATAGACACAGGCCAAAAAGCTCCAGGGAAAACCAGTTCCCACCACAAAGGCACCAAGGGTAAAGGGCCGGGCAGATCTGAAATCCTTGTTGAACATTTCTACCTTCTTCTGGTATTGTGCCAAGAGGAAACTGCTTAGTGGAAGCAGCCAGGTCCCTGGTCCTCTGCTGGAACGATGTCATTTGCCCTGGGCATCGCGCATGGACACTTCAGTAAAACAGTGCAACGTAAATGGCCTTCCACTTTCTCCCAGCCCCGGTGTCAGCGTGTTCTGACTGAAAGCTGAGATGTTGTCTCCACACTGCATTAACACGGTGGTTTGAAGTGGGGATAGTAATATCTTCACAGAAGGAATACTTTTCTCCATAGACTGGCAACAGAGCAATGAGTTCACTCTTGCCATGCTTACGCATGGCTAATCATGATAAGGCCGCAAGAGGAGGCCAAGCCATGCAAATCGGAAAGGAAGAAAAGCAGTTATTCCCATTTGTAGAGGGCATGACTTCATATGTAGAAAATCCCAAGGAATCTGCAAAAAATATGTTATTGAACTAACCGATGAATTCAACAAGCTTGTTGCAACTACAAGATCTGTATACAAAAATTTGTTATGTAACGGTTTACTCGCAATCACTGGTTCGTTCTTCTGTATGCCGGTAAGTATTTCTCCCAGTCATGTCTGTGGGAATAGCTATCCATTCTCCAGTGTATGAATAGAATTTGCATGTTGAAAATTACAAAAACTGAAAGAAAACCAAGGAATATCTGAGTAATTAGTCATGCTGTGTTCATGGATTAGAAGACTCAATATTAAATAAAGATGTCAGTACTCCAGAAGTTAATCTCCATGTTTATTGCAATTCCTATCAAAATCCCAACATGCTTACTCTACATTTATATAGAAGGGCAGAGGAACTTGAATAGTTCAAATAAATCTGAGAAAGAGTAAAATGAGAGATTCATTCTAGTTGATATCGAGGCTTTCTCTATAGCTATGCTAATCTAGACAGCATAGTATTGGCAAAGAGATAAACATATGGATTAATGGAACACATTGGAAGAAATAGAGTCAGACAGGTTCAAATATAACTAACTTTTTTGGCAAAAGTAAAAGCAATTCAAGATGCGTAATGCACCTTTCAACAAATAACATTGGGCTAGGCATGGTAAAGCAAGCCTGCGTTACCAGAACTTTTAGAAGCTGAGACAGGAAGAACACAAGTTTGAGCCTAACCCAGGAAACTTAGTGACTTAACAAGATCCTATCTTAAAATAGGCTGGGGATGGAGCTCAGTAGAAAGGCCATTGGTTCAGTCTCCAGGACAGCAAACAATTAAAAAAAAAAAAACACTAAAACAATAAGACATGCATGGCAACAGAAACAAACACCTTTGAAGACCCACCAACCACCCTATGTACGTGCTTAAACCTAAACCTCACACCTGATACGAAAATTAGGTCGAAATGAATCCTGAGGTAAAGACTATGTATAAAATAGGAAGAAATCTTTGGAACTTAGGCATAGACAAGGAGTTCTTACAAATTATTTTAGGAGCACTATTCATGAAGAAAAAAAATCTTGAATTTCTTCAATATGAAATGAAAGGGAACTTTTTTCTCAATCATTTTTCATCGGCATCTGACACTTAAATTTTCTCTGATGCAGTTGCTGTGCTTATAGCAGTAGTACTCTTGCTGGTACTAGTTTTAGTAATAGCAACAAGGATAAGAAGATAACTTGATGGAGTACTTCCTAGTTGCAGCGTGCTATTGATGCTTTATCTCTGTTAACTAATTTAATCTTCATGCAAGTCCCAGGAGACAAATGATACTACTCACATTTTACATCTAGGAAACTAAGACGCAAAAAGACTAAATATCTTCTGCTACTGCACATAAGGAGTAGTTGTTAAATCCAAGATCTTCTAACGTCAGATGTCTTGTTCTGGCATCTGAGCTCTAAACTTCTCTCCCATGATTTCATAAGGCATTGATCTTACGCCTTTTGCAGCTTTTCTGTTGGCCGGAAAAGAATTTGGTATTTTTAAAATAAGAACATGTCTCCCATGGCCGTCTCTAACAGATGCTACTTCTGAAGGTGCTAATCGTTTTTGCAAACTTGGACAAGCCTAACGATAACGACCTATGCAATGTGTCTTGCGATTTTTGTCCTTGGGCCATAGTTTCAGTCTTCTCGGGAAGTGTGTAAGAGATTTCAAGGGGAGCTTTGGGTTAGTAGAAGGCAGCCTTCAATTTTTATAAAATAATGTCACTTCCTTGGGTTCTACATTAGTTTTAGCCACATGCATATTATCTGTAGCAGTTGTTCAGTGATGTGGCAGCTCACTTCGTGGTTAGATACGCAAGTGGGAGCTCTCCCACTGACTGGTTTTGTGACTTCACATCGATTATTTAATGTCCCTTTGCCTTCACTCCTTCCTGTAAAATGAGCATGTCATTCGTATGCTAGCTAGGAGAATTAAGTAATATTATATGTGTGAAATATTAGTCCAGTGCTTGCCACACTTAAGGTCCAGCGTCAGATGGCGATGGAGAAATGAGGATTGTGGGAAACACACTATAATTCTTCTCTTCAAAAGTACTTAGTTAATTTAGGTATTGATGATGAAATTTGCCGATATCACATGTACTGAGATATGATTGGCTCTAAGGAGTTAAAGATGTTAAATTTCATAAATTCCCAGAGTGGGTGATAAGCATGTGGTTGGTCTGGAAAGCATGTATGGAGAATTCTGTGGTGATTTGGCTTTGTGGTGGTCCTGGAGCTGTGTCACAGGACAGGCCTATCTGGATTGTTCTTCCAGGACAACTCTAGCTAAGAAAACAATGCCCATTCCTGACAGACAAGTTCAAATTCCACCTGCAGGAAGATGTTTCTCCTCTTTTGATTAGAAGGAATATCTGTAATTCATTTAATTTAATTCATGCTGAAGTACCTTTATTGTTCTTCTCTTATGTGACCACCCTGTTGGTGTGCCTAGACCTTTCTGAATGATGCCTGTTGTCCCAGTGCCTTTATTAGAGGAGCCGCCTTTTGTTTTAAAGTATGTCTTGTTCGTATGATGAAATATGACGTCACCTACTTAAAACTCATGACTTTTGTCTTTTGTCTCTGTTGCTTACATATTGGTATCTGATGATTCCCAGCATAAGGTCCATGAGAACAAAGAACATTTTGATTCCCAGGACAGATTCTAATAATTACTTATGAAATTAATCGAAGCAAGGAGATTGAAAACTCTGGAGTATGTGTCTGTGTTCTTAATTTACTCACTTTTTTTTTTTGTCCTTCACTTCATCTGGTAATGCACCTGCACATTCTAGGTGCTTGATAGGTCTCTAAATTAGATTTGATGTCTACAGGTTTTTACTATTTCTGAAGCATGCTGGAAATGGCTTTAGCCCAGACTTGAAATGTGTTGTCATAAATCTTCTTGCTTAGTGCCTTTCTAACCTGTGTGTGTTTCTCACTGTCAGTATGGGTGGGTCTTTCGGCCTGAGGAAAATCTCCTTTGGAAAATCCCAGGTGTAGAGTCGGATGTACATCTGTGCTTTACTACAGCCGTGCCTGGGTGACTAGTGAAGTTCTGTTTTGTAAACTTTCTCCTTGTAAGATGCCTATTAGGAAATTTAAAGTAAAAATAAATGAAGATGAATGATATTTCCATTGATGAATGCCTTGATTTAATAGTTCAGTTAGCAAACTATGTCACATTTTCATTTTTGTTTCAATTTGTGTTATATCCTTGCAGTTTCTGATTGGGATTTCCTGTCTTGTTTTATAACCATTTATGATTTTAAATAGCCTGACTTCATTTTTTTAAATTTCCAGCTAAGCTAGCATATATTAAAAGCAATAAAGGGCAAATCCTTCCCATATTGTTTATTTGTAGGGTGGCTATTTGAATAAACCTATAAACTTCCTAAGTGTAAGAAAAAAGGAGAGTTCTCCAAGAGGTATTAGTCCCTAGCTAGAATATTTCAGTCCATTCTGTAGTGTAGATCCGTTTCCTACCCCAACTTGTGGCCTCCTTAGCTATGCTGTGGCTATGTGATTATGTAGAGCAAAATCATTACATATCAGACAGCAGCCTATAGGTTAAACTCCAAGCCCAATGAGAATGGTCAGAAATTTCTCAAAATGTGTAATTGACTTCCAGAAGGCCCTGTAACAGAGTCCTGAGAGTCAGCCCCTTTTCTCAGCATAGTCCCGTGGTTACCATCGTTGCCCGGGACCGGCGCTGCCCCTTGAAAACACTTCGTTCACTTAGGCACACTTAATTCCTTTGCCAGGCTGTATCAGCTGGGCCTTCCTCAGCTTTGTTCTCTTTATTCTAAAGAAGCCATGGAATCTATTATATGATATATACGTACATATGGTTAGAGAATATTTTCACATCTATAGCACTATCAACAATTCGGTCTGTTCAGTCTTTTCCATGTTCTCCTGAGCATTGTGAGAGGCTTACCAGCGTGCCTGAGCTCTACTTGCTTGATTCTGCTAGCACTTCCTGTCCGAGCCAGGACAACCCAAGTCTCCTCAGACATTGTTTAAACGTCTCCGGGGAATGGAGGTGCAAATTTGCTCCCCTCCTCATGGCAAATCACTTTTTTCCCCAATTTCTTTAATTTATTTATTTTCCATTGAAATTCTCCTTTATTATTTGAAAGTTGTAATTTGAACAATATTGAGCCTGGAGAAGGCACCAATGACTTAAAAGCATACAAATCAAAAATTATACAATAATCAAAAAACTCAAATGAATCTCAGACTTCAGTACACTGAAGAGTACATGATTCAGGGATTGAAATTTTTATCACATATGGAATTTTAGCCTTTTTCTTGCCTAGTTTTACATATATATGTATGTATATATAGGTATATGTATGTATATATAGGTATACATATGTGTATATATATGTACATATGTATCTTTTGTTCATGCATGAATTCTAAATTCTATAACACCTCAGAGACTTGAAATTTGGGGAATCAATGAGCAACATCTCTGCCTGCACCTTTATCAGAGGTCCACCCCTTTCTTAGCTGACCATTGTCCCTCTTTCTACCCTGTTACTCATTTTGGGGCCTTTTTGTGCCGTTATTGTGTGGATTCCATAAGAGTGACACCTGTCTGTAGTCAGTCTTTTGTATTTGGTTCCTTTCACTAAGCGTTATTGATTCAAGGTGGGCCCCATTTTCATTCAAAAGCTTCACAATCTGTCTTTATAGCTGTGTACTATTCCATTGTATATAGGTACCACATCTTTAACCATTCCTCTATGTATGGACAGGCAGGTTGTTTCTAGTTTTGGCTGTTATGAGTTGTGCTGTGATATACATGGATGTGCATGTCCCTTTTTGGTGTATTGACTTTATTTCTTTTGGGAACATGCCCCATACAGCACTAGCTGGATTAAATGGAATTTCTGTTTTCAGCTTTCTCCAGAATCCCCAGACTGCTTTTCTTAACAGCTGTACTAGCTGGCATTCCCACCAGCAGTGAAATAGAGTTCCTTTTTTCCACACCCTCACCAGTAATTGTTGTTTTTTGAGTTCTTGGTGTAGGCCACTGTCATTGGAGTAAAGTGAAACCTCAGAATTGTTTTTATTTGCACTTCTCTAATGGCCCGTAATGAAGAGCGCCTTTTCGTGTGCTCCTTGGCCATTTGCACTTCTTCTTTTCATGTTAGCTGCCCACTTTTTGAGGGTGTCATTTATTTTAGGGGGCTTTGTGTCTTTGAGTTCTTTGTATGTTCTAGATGTTCATCCTTTGTCTGAAGTGTTACTGGTGAGTGTCTTCTCCCCCTCTGGGGTTTGTCTCTTCACCTCATTGTTTCTGTTGCTGTGCAAAAGGTTTTTAGTTTAGTGTAGTCCATTTGCTGCTTCTTGCTGAAATTTCTTGTGCAGTTGGTGATCTTTTCAGAAAATTCTTTTCTGTCACTATATCTTACAGGGTTTTATCTATTTTATCTTCTAGTACGTTCAGTGTTTCTGTTTTGATGTTCAGTTCTTTAATCTATTTTGATCTGATTTTAGTGTGTGGGGCTAGCTACGGGTCTCATTTCAATGTCCTGCATGTGGAAACCCAGTTTTCCCAGCACCGTTAGTTGACTTTCCCCCCTTTTATTGATATGTCTGTATGCGATATGTAACATTTATATTGAAGTTGAGTACTTCATGCCCATGCACATCATGCACATATATATGAAGACTCTACAGAAACCTTTGCAAAAAGGTGGAAGACTCCGTGGCTGTAGAGCAGTACTTACCACCTGTATGACCTAAGTCACTTGACTATTCTGACATTCAGTCTTTTTTCAGAGTTGCTAATATTCCATCCAGTTAGGTGTAGCAACTTCTCGGTGTACAGTGAGTTCACCCTACAGGGGTATTCACAGTCATATTATTGTCGAGTTTCAGCTAATTTTTCTAACACCAGTGATTCCAACTTGAGAAAACGTGTGTCCTTTCTCTTTTCTGAACACAGAGCACGATGAATGTGGCAGCGGGCAGCACAACTGTGACGAGAATGCCATCTGCACCAACACGGTCCAGGGACACAGCTGCACCTGCAAACCAGGCTACGTGGGGAATGGCACCATCTGCAGAGGTAGGGTCTCCACTTTGGGTATGGGCTATGAGCTCCTACCTGGCTGGAACCTCATGCTCGTGTGGTTGGACTCTTGATTCATTCCTAATCCTGGTCTGTTAGGTAGCAAGGGAAAAGAAGGAACCTGTCTCAGTCTGAGCTTACAGGCTATGAGTGTTAAGTTAGGAGCACAGTTCCATGACTTGATGGTTCTGTTCAGCTTTGCCTCAGAGCCTGAGTGTGTGAAGGAAGTGCCAGTTGTTAGGTGAATTTACTTCCCAATGAGCCTTGCTCAGAGAGCAAATGGACTTGGTGCCTCTGCACAGGTGAGGTATGTGCTTGGGTGAGAGGCACTCTTTTAGATGTTTGACTTAAAATTGAGCAATGCAGTTGCCAGTGCTCTGGCTTCCCATCTTATTTACTATAAAATTTGAATAATTCCTATTATCTTATGAGGCTCTCGGGATCTTGTCCTTGACTCCTCTCAGGTAACACATCTCTGTCCTCACTCTCCGTCCTCTGTGTCACTGCATACCCTCAGCCTTGATGCCCATTTCCTTCATGTCTCTACGTAGTGACCCCTCTTCAAAAAACTATTCTTGAATGCAGTCATACTTAGCCTGAACGATGCCTGATTGTTTTCTTAATAAACAACCTGGCAAATTATTAGGCATTTATTTGTTTCTGTGTTTTCTGCCTCCATGACAGTGACCGCTTGGTCTCACTCCCCTATGGCCTCCAACGCCTTGAATGTGCATGGCTCACAGTCTGTGCTTATCTATTGTATGTTAATTGAATCAGTCAATCAAAGAGAGATGAGTCATAATCGAAAAAGAAACTTTTACACACAAAAGTGATATTCTATGAAAGAGATATTAGTATCATCCTCATTTTGGAGGTGACAAAATTCAGAACCAACAGGGTCAAACAACTTCCACCAAAACACACAGTTAATCCATTATCGATATTCTGCGAAGACTTAACAAGAGAGAAATAATTGATAACAACTGCACCACTGTAATTACGCATTGAATTGAGGGAGAATTTTTTGTTCTTTGCTGGTAATAGTATGATAAACAGCTCCATTTATAACTGAAGAAAACAAATGGAGAAACTCTTCTGGAACTGTAATAAACAAAATCTATCCATACTTAAAGTATTTTCTTGATTCCATCAATTTTATATCCTCAAGTGAATGAGAGAAAAATAAAAACTTGCAAAGAAGGAAAATGTACACATAATAATTTTTTTGCAGCATTATTGGTATTTACTCCAAATTAGAATCAACCTGGTATTGATCAGTAATGGTACAATTACGTTTATTTTGCTGAATTTGTTCATGAAATAGAATGCAGTGGTTTGAAACTATAAGCATGTAAATGTACATACATACACACATACACCCTGAAAGACCTATAAGACATATTTTCTTAAGAAAAAGAAAAATAAGTGGAATCAAGTTATAAGACAATATATGTAAATCACCGCCTATCTAAGCTCTTAGTTATAAATATTTGCGCAAGTATTTTATGCAAATAATAAAAATCAGTCAGGCCAACTGTTTATTATCCATTGATATGTGAAAAAAGCTTTCAATTATCAGTGTGCATTTTATATTATTTACATCTCCTTCTAATGGGTATTTATACATGAAATATTTTAATGCTTTTTAGAGAATTCCATGACATAGATAAACTAGTGCTCAGCTTGTGAAAGAAAGCTAAATATATTTATAAAGCAACAAAAAAGGGGGAAAATGTTAATATATTTCCACAGATTATCAAGCCCACTGCTGAAACCCACTGTAAATTAAAGAACAGCAAAGGGAATTGATTTTAATGCCTTTTATTTTCAGAATTATGTTACCTCATAAAACAATATTAATTGCCCTGTTCACTGAGTTTGTGTTCGCCCCGTCCTGTCTTGCCGTTGTGATAAGTGGCGGCTTCACCTTTGTGAAATTTGAAAGTCCAACTGTGAAAAATACGAGTACGAATAATGTTCCTGGTGACTGCAGACTCTGAGGGGGAACGTGACCTCACTTTAAAGCTATGAATTAAGAGAATAATTTTCTTAAAATGATTCTCATGACCCAACAACTGACCTCAAAAGGAGGAAGAATCTTGTGTTTTATAAAAGTTGCATAGAGGAAGGAATTGGGTAGAGCTTGGAAATCTGGGTTTCAGAACAGGTTCGATTCATGGTGAGTTGTAACTCTTCTATTTTTATTTATTAAAAATTGATTTATTATCTCTTTTTCCTCTTTATTCGACAGTCTTATTGTAAAGTATTTTGAAGATGTATAGCTATGCAAAGCAAAAATGATATTTTTTATTATTACTGCAATGAAGGAGAAGAAAAGAATGTGTAGGGTAGGGAATGGGGGGTCACAGTTCATGACTGACCTGGACCTTGACCTTCAATTTGAAGCACCCAGATTTGTAAGTCAGTTTCAGCATGCATGTTGTTTAGTTGAGCTCATCATCTATACTTGAAACATTTACAAGGAGTGTTGGGCAAGGTAATGTGAAGAAATTATTTTTCACAATATTCAGTGAGTGAAAGCTTTTCAGGTTTGTTGATAGGCTTACGTAAATCTAGATAAAATAAACACTGTTAATATTTGTACTCATCAACATCACTCAAGACAGTGTTTTCTAAAATAATGTTGGTGTGAATTCTCTCAAATGGACATAGCTGTTGACCAATGCCTATGTAAAAGAGGTTTTCCTTCATGTGAACAAAGAAGAATTTATTCAGTTGCAATAACTGTTACCAAGTAGGTGTGAGACTCTTTGTTGATTGTAGTCATTTATTATCCCCTTTACTTCCCACAATAACCAATGGAGGTTGATAACATTATTCTGGTCCTCAAGTGAATCAGGAAGGAGGTATTGTTGAACTTGATTATACCCAGCTTTTGGGCCAGGCTGCCTTTCCCCCCTTTCTCTCATTTCTTCCTTTATCTTTTTCCTCTCCCTTTCCTTTCTCTTTCCCTTTCTTTTCCTCCCTGGATATTCATCATTTTTCTTTCTCCCTCTGTCTCATTATCTTTGTCTTTATGTCAACTAGAAACTCAAAAGAAAGCCTAAAGCAGGAGGCAGGGTACAGTGACAATCTACAATTTTTAAAGAAGGTTTTGCTCACTTGATAAACAGGTTCAAATACTTTTGCAGCTACACAATGTGTTGTCAAATATTTTCTCATTTGGGGTTAAGTGGACACAATGTTTGCAAATAGTTTCAAATGAGATTTACATAACCTGACTTGAGGGTTATGGTTATCTGTGGAAGAATGTTTATCTGCTTTCTCAGGCCTGCATAAATATTGCAATGGAAATCAGACTTTAACTGGGCAATTGTCAATATGTAGCTGATAGGCTAAGCCTTCTTTCTTATCTGTCATTAGGGCTGGATAAGATGTGGTAATCCTTGGAAGTATCCTTGTCTTAATGACTAGTAATATTGATGTTTATTCTGTAAACATACAGTGAGTGTGCATTTAGTGCCTGGAATGTAGCTCCAGGTACCAGAGGAGCAAAAGGCAAGGAATACAGGTGTCCGGAGATTTCACCACTTAGTTTTAAAGAAAGATTTGAACAAGCTGAAAAATTTCCAAAATAAAGTTAGCTCCTGGGAAAGAAGCTTATAAAAATGATCCAAATACAAACCCATATGAAAGGTGTTTGTATTAGTTGGAATTCCTTGTTTGCAAGTAATGACAGTCTACCACCAGAACTGGCTATTGAGTTTGCAGAACTCACAAGAATGAAAGTATGGGGTCTTTGCTCAAGGGCAGGAAAAACTTCCTGTTTAAAGATACTAAAATATAAAAATTTAGCTTTTTAATTTTCTTTCTGCTACCACACTGTTGAAGCAGGTGACCAGAAGTTTGACCCCATGCTGGGCAGCCCAAGGACTTAGTGAGACACTGTCTCAACTTCAGAAATAAAAATTGTGTTTTAGATGTAGCTCAGTGTGTAGGCCCTCGGTTCCATCCCTAATGCTATCAAAACAAACCAAAACAAGAAAAAGAAATAAACTAAGCAGAGGTGAGATTGAAATGAGGTCCTCTGTGTTGCAGTCCCAGAGACTAGGTTTTATCAGAATGTCTGTAGTGATCAGTTTTTTTAGAGTATAAATACTTTCTCAGATGAATCTGTTATAACCCATTCCAGTTCACTGATTCATTACAAATACCGTTATTATTCAAAGAGAGAAAGTAGTCCCATTATTTTTTGTATTTGTAATCAGAACCACTAGGAGAAAGATATAGAAATAGAGACACAGAGATCAAAATGTCAACATGAGATCTCACAAAGATTATACAGGACAATTTATGTGTATGGCCTATCTGTGTGACAACAATTGTATTTACTCTATTGAACTCCAAGTTGGACAGGTTTATGGGGAGCCTGCCCGTGTGGAGATTCCTGCTGTTATGTAGGGCAGGAAGAATAGCCCAGGATTGTGTTTCTTGTCAGTAAAAAGCCCACCTGCACTTATCTTCCATGCCCACTTCCTCCTCCTCCATGGCAGCAGTCGGAGCAGGATGGGAAGGTTAGCCAAGAGGCCCAGGGGGAATCGTACTTTGGGCTATCAGCTAAATGGACCAGAAGCTCTTCTTCCTTAACCCCGACCACTTACCCCAAACCACTGACAACTTCAACCAAGAAGTAGCAGAAAAGTTGTGTCTATACTCTCAACTTCATTCTGAAATGAAAGATGCACAGAGGCTTTTAAATAATGTTTAAAAATCACAGCTAAAAATTTAGCTGGAGATTGCCTTGGGTCATCACTGCAGAATCCCGAGGCCATCATCTCCATCCTAAGAGTAATCATCCGGGAGAATATAGCGAGGCTTGCTCATTGTTCTTCAACACTTACGGAGAAAATGGGTGATGTTACCCTGCTGGTGTCCTAATGTTCTTCTTTTGCCTATAGAAGTAATTGCATTCATCTTCCCTTGCCCAATGTTTATTTTCAGATAACGCAAGGGGATTTTTTAAAAAATGACTATAGTTTACAGCAATATAGTCCTTCCTTGTCTTTCAAGTTCCAGAGACTAACTCTGATGTGGCAGGCCAGGTGACCACCTTCTGTCCATGTCCCAAGAGATCACTCAAATGCCATCACAGCCTCTACAGTCCTCTGCTAGAGCTTCCTGCTTACCTGTTCATTCCTGCAAGACTTGGCTTATGAAAATCTCTGCGATTAACATTTAGCACAGAGCTAAGTGTATTAATAGTGATGAGAAGTTTTCTTAGGATAAAACACATGCAGATTCCTTCCTAATAGAACATGCACTTGTACAAGATTTTGCAAGAAATCAGATGTCCATTTTGGGCCTAAGGATATGTAGATCATTCAAGCTTTGTTCCCAGCCTGGGAAAAAAAAGAGTCACTGTTGCCAAAGGTGGATTGACAAACCACCTTTAGTGTCCAGCCTAATCTGCCAGAAAAGTCACTGCAGTGCGGTTCAGTACATTGTAGACATTTCAGGAAAGTGAGTGAGTCTTTCAGGCAAGGACCTTCAGAATCTTGTAGTTCTCTGCCGTTGTTTATAATGAGCATGTTTGTATCGCGTGCATGTGTGGAAAGATGCTTGCTAGAAATTTCTGTTTGATGTGATGTTGGATCAACTAAGTATAAAAGAAACACAGAAAGCTGGAAACAGAAGGCCAGAGAAGATTTGATAAAGACTGAAAGATTAATGTGACAGCTCATGCGAAAGATGTAAATGAAATCCCGAATTAACATAGACATCTTATGTGAAATAGCTGCCTCATGAGTGCTAGGATGTGTTCAGAGGCTCACAGGCAACGTGAGCGGAAACGAGAGGGAGAGCAAGTAGGAGGCGGGTTGTTAATGTAAGGTACCGCTGAAAAGAATAACATTGATAAACTACTGGGCTGTGAATCCGAGAAGATGAAATTTGGAGATGTTGAAGCAAAGAGCAAGGGAAATAGGAAAGCCTTTGGCAAAAGTACTTATACATACTGCATGGGTTTTTGAAACGTGGTAAATGGAATGTGGAAGAACTCAGAAGGATCCCAGTCTACAATTCTGCCTTTAGATGTGGCAGTAAACTTCTAGAGAGATTGGTGAAGTGTGCGATTGACTGACGTCACAGGCTGGTTTGACCCACTGAGAACCAGCTCCATCTGTAAAAAGTGCATTCATGTTGATAAGCAGATAAGTATTGTGACTACATTTCTAACCGTACATCTGTGAATATAGAGTGATTTTGTAAAAGATCATGAAAAAATAAGTAAAATGTGTCCCATAACTCGTAGACTTATTATGACGGAAAGCAGGTAGATTAGAGGAGGGTCAAGATCAGACTGTTTCAGTAGAATAAATCTTTGAAGCAAATGGGAAGTGTGCTTGTAGCAGTTACAGCCACTTAAAACTTTCTTCCTATGAGAATAATGAGGTAGGGAGTCCTTTTGATAGTGTTTAAAGTTCTCCTCAAAGTCGTATTGAGATCATTAGACCAGGTTACATTACTGTAAGAAATATGACTTTTATTTTTGGTACAATTAAGTGATTAACTGTCAATCATAAACATAAAGAAAACATAAGGCAAACATAAAGATGTGAGTATGGATGGCAAAAATCCATGTAGGTTGAATTCAACCAGTTATTACAAATCTGTCTTAATGTAGCACTCTGAATTTTAACTTGCAGTTATAAGAAATAATTTATCAACTGATGCAGAGACATAACATCATAGGCTTGAGAACTGAGCTACTGAAAGATGGAAAAAAATCATGCAATTTTGCTCCCTAATGTTTTCCCTTGTGAAGAAAGTCACTGTAAACTCTTTTTCTCCCGCTATTATTATTAATATACATATGTAATACATAGTGTTTGCAATGACCTTGGGTGTTTCATCCCCATATGTATCAAATCAACTTCACAATCCCTTCCCATTTTTGACCCTCCCACCCCCTCCCTGTCCCTTCCCCCAACTCCGGATCTCACTTCATGTGGTTCTATAGAATGTCTGTGTTGGGGAGGCGTGCAGGGCCCTGTGACACCTGGCCCCATCTGGCTATCTTGGCCATCAACTCCTATAGTATTTACCTCTCCACATGTCCCTTTCAGTCACACAAGAGAGTTAGCTAAGCACAGCCCTCCGGGGCTGGCTGGAAGATGTCACTCCCTTCCCTCTCACTGGGATTCTTTATTGTCCGCGAGTGCTTTCTTCCATCTTCCTCTTCTTTCTGTTGAAATCCCCTTCATCCTTCACAGTCCAGCTCCCATCCCATTTTCCTTGACTTTATCAGTCAGAATAAATTGTTTTTCCTCTCAGTTCTCTTCGTGGCCTGTGATGTATTATGTCTTATTCCACTTAGCTATTTAACATACCATCCTTTGCTATTGACTTAAGATCTTTAGGATTATGGGCATTCAGTAAATATATATTGACAAAAAATGAGGGTAGAACAGTGATTTTGACACAAATCGACTCTGCTCTTGCAACAGGGTTTACTGATTACTGTGGAATGTAGGCCAGCATTCTGAAAATTCAAGAAAAATTAAAATTGAAAAGTAACTGTTTATATAACAGTTTAATGCTTTGGAAAATCATCAATGGATCTACTACTTACATTCAAAGACATTATCTGTTGCACATGCAAAATTCATAAATTCTATTTTATGTTTAATATTCCCTATAGATGATAAGGACAGTGCTAATAGAAATGATGAAGTCCTTCAGCTTACTTTGAGAGACACAAGCAGCTTTTTGTTTTTTTAGCACAGCATCTATTTCAAAATAGATTTTTTAAAAAAAAACTTAGGCTCTTTATTCAGCAGTCCTAGTGTGGGCTAGCTTTAGAACTGAGTGGCATTTGGCATGCCAGTTAAAGAAGGCAGGGGTAACATGACACATCATGAAATTAAAGCCCTCTAGCTCTAAGGTACCTACCTTTGTGTGACAATAAGAATTAATGACATAGCACATGGTTAATATTTAGTTGGTGCCTCGAACACAGTAGCTTCTCAGTAGATACTAGCACTCATAAATGTTATGATCAGTACAACAGAAAACTACTTAAATTTGCTCCTTATCTTTTCTGATTTTATTGGCCATGTAAGATCACTAATAAAATTTACAGTTTCTTATACTACTTTAAAAACATTTATATATTTGATATACAAATATAAAAACATTTATATATAGTTACTTCTGACCTTGTTAATGCATTGCTTATGCTAATATTAAGAATGCTTCCAGAACATCTTTGCTATATCTCTGTATTATATGTTTTATCTCTCATCATTATGTACTATGAGAATATACCATCCCAATTTATATTTGAGGAAAATGAAATTAAGAATTTCTGCCCTTTATGATTCAAGATTCTGCCATGGGCACCCATGCAGTCAAGCATGGAGTGTGCGGCTGAATAGGACATTATCTTTTGCTTATGTATCTCGGCGCTGCTGTGTGTGACCAAGGAGAAATCTTTGAGATAAGTATTCTGAGTGGCCTAAAACAGCACAGAAGCAATTTTTCTAAAGGTAATTCAACTTTCGGCAATGGATTGTCTCCCCAGAAGAGATTTTTTTTTTGAGCATGTGCATTTATGATGCACAGCGATTACATTAAGCTTGAGGCCTTTGTGGACATATATATACATCACGTAATCATGACCGTCTCTTCCCTCCCCCTGTGGCACCCTCCTCCCTCTCCTTCCCCCATCCCCTCTCCCTTTCCACAAATTCATCTTCTAGCTTCTTATTACCTCTCTTCCTTGGCTCTTTTACTTATTTAAACTTTATGTTTATTGTACTAGAGAAACTCTGTGATATTTAACCTTCTGTGTATGAGTCACTTCACTAAGCATAAAGGTCTCAAAGTGCATCCATTTTCCTACAAATGACTCAAATTTATCTTTCTTTATGACAGAATAGTACTTCGTTGTGTATATATGCCAATTTTCCTTAAACCGTTGCTCTGTTGGTAAACATTTTGGCATCTTTCATGGTTTAACTATTATGAGTTGTGCTACTATAAACATGAGTGTGCATTTGTCGCTATTATGTGATACTTTCAACTCTTTTGGAAAGATACCCAGTAGAAGCATAGTTGGATTGAAGAGGATAACTTTTACTTTTTTGAGGAATCTCCATTCTGCTTTCCATAATGGTTGTACCAGTTTACCATCCCCTCAGTAATGAAAAAAGTTTCCTTTTTCCCCAAGTCCTCCCGAGCATCTGTTGTTTTCTGAGTTTTTGATAATAGCAATTCTCAGTGGAATATGATGAAACCTTAGTGTTGTTTTGATTTGTACTTATGTAATGGGTACTTATGTAATGGTTAAAGTTGTTTAACATTTTTCACTGTTTGTTGGTCATTGTTGCTTCTTCTAAAAACAGTTTATTCATTTCAAATGCCCATTTTAATTGATTCTTTTGAGAAGCCTGTTTGTTTTTTCCAGTTCTTTGTATATTATAGATATTCCACCTCTGTCCAAGGAGTAGGTAACAATTCTTTACCATTCTGTCCGTTCTCTCTTCACTCTGTTGATTGTTTACTGGGCAGAAGGTTTTAAATCTAATAATATTTCAGTTACTAATTCATGGTGCTATTTCTTGCACAACAGGTGTTTGATTAAGAAAAATTCTTAGTTGTGCTATTGTCTTAAAGAGTTTTAACTATTTTGTCCTTCAGGAGATGCAGTATTTCTGGTTTAATATCTGGGTCTTTGATTTATTTTGGTTTTAATTTAGCACTGTTTGAAGCTTGCGGGTCTAGACCAATTCTTTTGCGTGGGGAAAAACTCATTCCTTTTGCACCATCTGTTAAAGAGGCTGTTTTGTCTCCAGTGTGTGTTTTCGGCCCCTTTGCTACAGATTACATGGTTGATAATGCTCAAGCTTATCTCTACACCCTCAGTTCCATGGCTCTCACTTTCTGTTTTGTGCAAATTCTGTATAGTTATTATCACTCTTGCTTAGTCATATTGCTTGTTCAGGATCATGACACCTCCTGCCTTTGTCTTGTTGCTCAGGGTCGCTTTGCCTCTTTTCAGCCTCTTTGGTTCCCTAATGAATTTCAGGATTTTTAAAAGCCTAGTTTGATGAAACGTGTTGATACTTTGAAAGGAATCATATTGATTCTGTATTTTTTCTTTTTTCTCTTTTTGGTTGTATGGCTACTTTAACAATACTACTTCTCCCTATCTAGGAATAGAGATTGTCTTTGCATTTTCTGATATTCTCTTCAATTTGAATTTTAATTTTGCTGGGATATATATATATATATATATACACACATACATACATATATACATATATATATATACACACATACATACATATATACATATATATATGTGTATATATATATATATATTGCACACACATACATATATATGAATTTCACACACGCCCATATATATGAATTTCAAATTCCATAACATTTTAAAGGCATGGATCATAAATTTGGGGAATCAATGACCATCCATGCCCACTCTCCATTTTTCAAGTTTTCATCTCTTTCCAAGGAGTCCATTGCCCCTCTTTCCATCCTGTCACCTGTTTTGGGGTCTTTTTATGCCATTATTTTTGTGAATTTCATATGAGAGATATCCATTTATAATCAATTATTTGTGTTTGTTCCATTTCACAAAGTATTATTGACTCAAGGTGGCCTCATTTCTGTTCAAATATTTCAGAGCTGTCTTACTTTATGGCTGCATAGTATTCCATTGTATATAGGTACCGCATATTTCTTTAAGCATTCACGTGAATCTTCAGACTGCTTTCTGTAATTGTTGAATCAGATTGCATTCCCAGAGCAGTGGAGAAGAGTCCTTTTTTTTCTCCACATTCTCACCAACAATTGTTGTTTTTGAAGTTCTTCTTGTCAGCCATTCTCATTGGGGTGAGGTGGAATCTCAGCATTGTTTTTATTTGCATTTCTTTGATGGCTAGTGATGGAGAACAGTTTTTTATATATTTATTGGTCATTTGTACTTCAGAGAATCTTTTTTTCCATTCAATCTGCCGACTTATTGATGAGGTCATTTATTTAGGGGGTTATATTTTTGTGAGTTCTTTGTATATTCTGGATATTAAACCTTTTTCTGAAGTATTACAGGCGAAGATCTTTTCCTACTCTTTGGGTTTTCTCTTCACCTTGTTGATTGTTTCTTTTGCTGTGCAAATCTTTTTAGTTTAATGTAGTCCCATTTGTTGATTCTTACTGAGATTCCTTGAGTAGTTGGAGATTTGTTCAAAAACTCCTTTTCTGTCCCTATGTCTTCTATTGTTTTACCTATTTTTTTCTTCCAGTAGATAAGTGTTTCTGTTTTGTTGTTCATTTCTTTGTTCCATTTTGTTCTGATTTTTAATGTGTGGAGACAGATATGGGTCTAATTTCATTCTCCTGCAGGTAGTAATCCAGCTTTCTCAGCAGCATTTGTTGAAGACACTGTCTTTTCTCCAGTGAATTGTTTTGCTTCCATTGTAGAGATCTTTCACTTCTTTGGTTAGCTTGATTCCTAGTTTTGTTGGGTGTTTGTTTTGTTTCCTTGAAGGTACTAAAAGTGGGATTGTTTGTTCCTCATCTCTTTCTCAGTGAGGTTATTATTAGTATAGAAAATGCCTTTGATTTTTGTCTGTATGTTTTATTATTTTCAATTCTAGGAGTCTTCTGGTGGAGTTTGGGGGTCTTCTATGTAGAGAATCACGTCATCTGCAAATAAGGATAATTTGATATCTTCATTCCCTATTTAGTTTCCCTTTGTTTCATTCTCTTGCCTGCTTGCTCTGGCTAGAGTTTTGAGTACAATACTGAACTGCGTACGAGTGGTGAAGGTGGACAGGCTTGTTGTGTTCCTGACTTAAAGGGAAATGTTTTCAAGTTCTCTCCGTTTACTGTAAATGTTGGCAGTAGGTTTGGTATACATGGCTTCTCTCATTTTGAGGTCAGGTCTTTCTAGATGCATACCTTTCATTCTAAAATCTAATCAAATCAAAATGGATAAAAGAGCTGGATATTAAAATGGAAAGACTGACCCCGTAGGGAAACAAACTTGATAAAACATCTGAAGGCATGGGCATAGATGAGGAGTTTCTCAACTGTAGATTAAGTCACTGTCAATTTGTTCTGTAAGAATGAACTCATACTCTGCCATTATGTTTTGGAAGTTTGAGATACCATCACTTTTTTCTTTACCCCTATATATTTGAATAGAAATAGATAGAGCACAGAATAGAAATCATAGTGCAGACTTTAGCTCTGACCATCTAGGACACTGAGACACTACGTTGGGACTGGACTTTCTCCTCTCATTTATAGGAAAAGCCACTGGGATGGGAGACCCAGATAACTTCTTAGCGCTCTCTGCTTTGCTCTTGGTATAGAGATAGAAATTCTAAGACTTTCACACTAGATGGATGGAAGAAGTCCAGGAGAACAGGTAACAGGTATTATTTCATCACTCCTGCCAAATAAACACTCTTCCTCATTGGCAGTAATAGTAAAAGCTCTTATTTTGATAGGGACATAATGAAACCTAAAGCAGTCATTGATTCTGTTTCTTATCAAGAGCTAGAGAAAACAAATGCTAGTAAGTTCTTCCAACTCTACTCCACTTTCAGAAAATATCCCTTATTTTGCACACAGTATTATTATTATTTATAAATATTGATTGATTATAATTTTAGCATGAGTATTAACTGCATTGTTAAGCAATATTAAAGTAACATAAAATTATGTTATAAACTTATAATACAAATGCTTACAAGCATATACTGTTACAAATCTTAATTGTGAGCATATTTACTTTAGTCCTGAAGAAGGAGACTTTATAGCATTTAATTCTAAGAGAAGTAAAAGTTTCTAAGACCACAAAAGGGGATTATGCTTCAAGTCTCAATATTTTCCTTTGAAAATATATTTGAAAATAATTTTATATTATTTGGTTTTCAAAAGATACTTATGCTCATCAGCCTGATAAAGGACACAGGAAAACACCAGAGCTGTGTGACGGAAGACCAAATAGCTGTCGTGTATTAAAAATATCGCGGCAAAAGTTGTGACCTATAATAAGTTTGTGGGATTCTTTGGCTTACCAAGGTAGACCTGATGTAGTCTTGTCCTGCCCTTTTAATATTCATTTTCTTCCAGTGTATTTCTGGTGAGAAAAAAAAATAAAAGATAAGAGTGTCTTGATAAACGTCTATCACTTACTGAAAGTCAGTGCTTGCCTTGCAAAGTTTGCAGCCCAGTAGACAGTAACTACATCCCTAGAGACCTAAGGGAAGCAGGTTAAACCAGCTGGAATCTCAGAGTATGTGGAAATCTGACACTTAGACAAGTGCTGATCTTTTCCCCTGCATTCTAAATTTGCACTTTGGTGAGTTCCAGAGATGTTTGTTATCTGTAATTGTCACATCTGAAATGACTCAAGAGATTAGCAGAGCCATATAAATATATATCAGTCAATTTTATTTTAAAACAGGCTACTGAATGTTGACTTTCTTTTGAGCTACTGGGTTAACAGTGTCTTTCTTGCCTAAGTTAACAATTCTCAGTGGACAAGGAGACTTTCTTAAGGCAAGATTATTGTAAGATGTCGCAGCCAATCTGTAGGCTATCTGCTAGACTGGGATGCGGTTTTGGTGGCAGTTATTTGCAAAATACTCAGGATGTTTAAGAACTGATTGAATCATAGAATGGCAGCCAGCTGTACTTGAAATACCCATACCTATTCAGATTCTAGGCGCAGTGTGTTCGCTTTGAATAGAACCAGGAAAATTATCCCCAAAACTCCCTGGTTGGTACTGTATTTTAAGGCAAGATTAGTTTAAATAGATCTTTTGCCGCCTTTTAATGGCTAGTGTTCTACGAGAATTAAGCGTCCGGAGTCTAAGCTAAGTGTACCGGATCTGCTTGACCCAGTTACTTCCTCAAATCTTCTTGAAGGCCTCTCATGATACAAGTCTTGATTAATACAACAAATGATAAATGACAAGATATTTATAAATAATATGCAAATGCCAACATAATTTGGAATAGTCCTAATAGCAGTCTTCCCTCCATGAGGTGTTGGTGGAGTACTTAAGTATGACCAGTTGAAAGCCCTGTGGTTTTCACTTGCCGGCTCTCAAGTTTCTGCCTCACCTTATCCCCAACACAGTTAAGGTGCGTCTTCAGTTTAGCCCTCAGCATGCTGCCTGGTTTGATTTCCAGAATAAATTTTGCTATATTCATAGCAGAGTTCTTCCAGCTATGTTGACTATTGTTTAAAGCTTAATTTTTAAAATGTGGCTGTCTCCCAGCTCAGCCCCATGGAATTTTGTGTCTGTTTCTCTCACTCATGCTTAATCTTCTCACTCACAGCTAGATGTTTTCTTGCCAGGATATGCAAGTCACACTTTCTCTTGTGACAATGAACAAGTCACTTTAATTCTTTAATTCATTTAAATGACATGGGGCTTCTTGCTATTCATTTTCTCACTTGTTAACCTGCAGGATGGCATTTTCAAATTTCTTTTCATCGCCCCCTCTTCAATGAGAAAGGTATTAGGGTGAAATAGCTAACACAAATGAAACTGCTTGTGTAAGGTAAGGAAATACGGTAGCTGCTCTAACAGTCAAGTTATAAAATTTCAGTAGTTCCTATACTTGTTATTTATGACTGTTGTCACCGTTCATTAGCAGTCGATGGCAAGAAGGGCCTGTGCTCTATAGGAATTCAGAAGCACAGTCACTGTTTGACTTATGGGTCTAATCATTTCTTGATTTTTAAAAAGTGCATCATTTCATCAACCCATAGGGAAAAATTTCGGGTGTGAGTGGCAGATTTTTGTGGGCTAGGCCTGAAACTGGCACCTGTTTCTTTTGGCTCATTTTAAATTGGTCAGAACTACCCAACAATAGAGCAGAATATTCATGTACCTGGGAGGGAGAGGATTCAGTTATGGGTGAGCACAAACAATCTCTACTGCTGTCATAAATGAAATTCTACCTGAATAAAGGTAGCTGCATTATTATTTGTAGAAAATAGTCCTTTGTGTATATTTCCAAAATGGAGCCTGATTGATAGACAGTGAAGATCATTTGGAGGTCTACAAGTAAGAAAGATTGAAACTACACTGGGTTTAAAGATTTCTCCAGCTGAGTGAATTTATTTCTTCCAACGGTGCCATCACTTGTTCTATGTGGTTTCAATCAAATTAAAGACACTTCACTTTTTTATCTAAGCTTCTGATCCTGCCAGTTTTAAGGAAAATTGAGAAACTGCTTTGTGGGTCACTTGAATGGAGTGCAAAAAACTCAAAAGCGTTAAGTATCTGTTGAGTAGAACTGTGAATAGCATTGTAGAGTCCCAGTCCCCCTTAGCCCTGGACTGCTCCTCATTCCAGGACTTACACAGTTGATTCCTACTTGTTAAAATGACAGGTTCTTCCTGATTATTTCTTCCAGTTGGTAAGTTGCCATTTTAAGCTTTCAAGAGAGAAACCATGTGATAGTTCTCCTGCATTATTTTCTTATGTCATCCCATTTGGGAACGACAGTGTCTTTTCATGTGACATATTCTGGGAGATACCAGGCAAGGATGAGGCAAAATTACAAGTGGTTATCACAGACTTATTTAACTATACTTTTAGGTTTGTCTTTTTAGGAATAATGGACTAATTTTTAAGCACATCCCCTTATAATTAGAATATTAAAATTTTATAAAATGAATTTTGCTTACAAAAGTGGCTGTATAACTTAGAAAGGAATTCTTTACATTCCTTCAGAATATACCTGCATTGGTACATATGATTGGAAAATAATTTAAATCTCACCCACCAGATTGCTTGTAGCTAGGAAATGAGTTTTGGTGCCTAAACGGCAAACTCTTTGTCTTATAGTTAAAGAAAATGAAGGTTGGTATCTTTATATTATCTCTTGAAGGCTATATTTATCAAAGATAAGCAAGATGTAATGAATTATTGCAAGTGGACTTACTTCCTGTTTAACACAATGACCCCAAACACATGGATGCACAAACATGCTCTGAAATGGGTAGATGAGGCAAAGGCCCTAAACCTGCATTGTCCAGTTGATATGTGACATGAACCACATATATGATTTAAAATTTGTAGAAGCTGCTTTAATAAAGGTAAGAATAAACAGGTTTGATTGACACATCTTAGTTCAGCATAGCCACATCCTAATTGTGTTATAGCTATCTGTGGCTAGTGAACACTACAACAACTCGTGGGCCACTTGTCAATTTGTAGCCCTAAGGGGGTGCATCTTGGAAGAGGTGAGAGAAACGCTTCTGACAGGAATTGTTTTATTCTATGATCTTCTTACACAGAGGAGCCCATTCAGTCTTTCAAATGAAAGTGATATTATAGCACTTACTAAACAATCATGTGGCTGTACTCCATACCTAATTCCCTCCACAGTATAAGATTTCCTGTCCCAGGATGGAATTTTACCATAATGCCAGTTATTGAATAGAAATGAGTAGCATTCATCAAAGATCAAATTATACCAAGATAAGGGAGTAGAAGGGGAAAAGAAGCAGCAAGTCTGGAGCATTTACTTTTGTTGCATTTCAAAATCAATTTCATAATAAAAACAATTCATAAGAGAGCAGACATAATGCTTCGCATAATGACCTGCTCACTGGGGTGATGCTTATCAGCTTTAAATAGTGACACGCTCTGCAGTCTCTCGTTACAGACATTAGCCAGAGGAGGGCCCATGCATTCTCAAGGATACAGAAACTTGACAATTTGCAGATATTTTGCTGACATGCTTAAGCACGTTACTTACTGGGATCATCTTGGGAACTGAATTTTCAGAGAGTAATGCTTCCTTATTGTAGACACAGGTAATTGGGATTTAAAAAAATATTTTGTAGAAATTGAGGAGTTAGATGCACCCCCAACCATCATAAACATAACGGCTTTTGGATTTGGCATTTGCAGAAGCAATTCAAACTCTGCACACATCATATAATCTAAGTGAAAGTCTCTAACGTCTCTAATTTTCTTTTCTAATGAACATGGCAGATGTAACCTTAAGCTACTACAAGTAGGTGTCATCCTCCTTCTCCTTCCAAGTTGCTGTTCTCCAATCTACCCATCACACACTCCTGCTTATGTATGTGCAAGATGGCACAGGGGCGAAAGTCATGGCTTTCAGTGATAGACTGTTTGGATAGAGACTCAGTCCCTTTTCCGTTGCTATAAGGAGGTACACAGACTGGAAGGTTCATAAGCCAGCCCAGTGGCACAGGCCTGCAATCGCGGCACTCCAGGAGGCTGAGGATATAGGATTGCATGTTCTGTCTCAGCCTGAGCAACTCAGAGAGAAATTATCTCAACTAATCCATACAATGGACTTTTGGGTGTAGCTCAGAGTAAAGGCCCTTTGCTCAATCTTTACTATATAAAAAAAAGACTGGGTAATTTATAAAGGAGAGTCTACTTATATTTATGATTCGAGAGTTCTGGAGGCTTGTAGTTTCAGAAGCGTCACTGGAGTCTATTTGGTGAGGGTCTTGTGCTGCTTTAACTCATGTCAGAAAGCGAAGGGCAAACACATGTGTTATAGAGGCAGGACACAGAGACAAGCTCACTACATGAGAACCGACTGTTGCGGTAACTCACTCTTTTGAGGCCAAGAACTCACCACCATGAGAGAAAGGCAGTTACTTCCTATTAATAACCTAATAACTTTTTTAAAATCCCGCAGACTCTTAATACTGTTTCATTGGGATGACAGAACATGAGTTTCAGAGGCTTCAAACTACATCCAAACCACAGCTGAAACCCAC